>CM039672.1:28160065-28723526 GCA_022496015.1 Hordeum marinum
TCCTTATCATCCATGGAACTGGGAGCAAACTCAACAAAATAACTATCATGAGACACTTGATTGAAACAACCACATTGCAAATTAAAATCATGATGATAATTTTCATGGTTATCATTACTCATTATAGCATACGTGTCATCACCATCACCATAAATAGGAGGCATGCAATCATCATAATAAATTTTCTCATCAAAACTTGGGTGACAAGAAAATATCATCTTCATCAAACATAGCATCCCCATGCTTGTGGTTTTGCATATCATAAGCATCATAGATATTTAGAGAATTCATAGTAGCAACATTGCTATCATTCTCATCATTCAAGGGACTATCATGAATCACCTTATAAATTTCTTCTTTCAACACTTCATTAAAAAATAGATTCATGATTTTCAAACAAAACTTCATAGAGATAATCAAGTGCACTCAACTCACTAGCAATTGGTTCATCATAATTTGGCCTTTTGAAAAGATTAGCAAGTGGATGAGGATTCATATCAATAGATTTTTAGCAAGCGAAGATGCAAGCAAATAGAAGGCACATGGCAACACAAGCAAACAAAAAGAGATCCGGCGAGAAAAAGGCAAATAAAACGGCAAATTGGTGAAGTGGGGGAGAGGAAAACAAGAGGCAAAAGGAAAATAATGTAAATGCAAGATATGATTTTGTGATGGGTACTTGGTAGGCTTGATGTGTACCTCCCCGACAACGGCGTCAGAAATCCTTCTTGCTACTTCTTGAGCGTGCATTGGTTTTTCCCTGAAGAGGAAAGGGTGAGCAAAGTCGATAAGTATTTCCCTCAGTTGTTGAGAACCAATGTATCAATCCAGTAGGAGGAACAAGCAATGCCCCAATTTTATGCACCTACACAAACAATCAAACACTTGCACCCAAAGCTATAAAGGGGTTGCCAATCCCTTCACGGTTACTTGCAAGGATGAGATCTGGAAGAGATAGATATAAAAGATTGCTAGAAGTAAAGGTAAATTAAATTGCAGCAAGGTGTTTTTGGCATTTTTGGTTCATAGATCTGAAAATATAATATGGAGTATAGACCTAGGGGCCATAGGTTTCACTAGAGGCTTCTCTCTTGAAGGAAAATAGTACGGTGGGTGAACATATTACTATCGAGCAATTGATAGAAAAGCGCATAGTTATGACGATATCCAAGGCAATGATTATCCATATAGGCTTATGGCCCACCCGTAGACCTTTTGGACTCTTCTCCAAGTCTCGTAGGTTCCTTCTGGTCCAACAAAAAACATCGTAGAATTTTATTTCGTTTGGACTCCGTTTGATATTCCTTTTCTGCAATACTCAAAAACAAGGAAAAACAGAAACCGACATTGGGCACTAGGTTAATAGGTTAGTCCCGAAAATAATATAAATAGCATATTAATGCATATAAAACATCCAAAATAGATAATATAATATCATGGAACAATAAAAAATTATAGATACGTTGGAGACGTATCAAGGTTCTTTCGTGGTGGTCGCGTGGACCACTATCGCTTGAGAGGGTGCCGGTCCCCACGGAGGTGGTATGTCGTCGTGTCAGGGAGGAGGACGATCATGTCCGACGCTACATGGCTGTGTTGGACGCCACGTTCTCCAATACCTGGCAGGTTCTTCAGGGATCTCACCCGAGCTATGATCCTGTCATAGTTCGTTCTCTTTGGGTGTCCACCGCCTACGTCACGATACATCAACTAGATATGTATTAGTGATATTATATAATAATATTCGAGATGTATTAGTGATAATATTCGATGATGTATTAGTGATATTATATGATCGTATTGTTGCATTGCCTTGTATTGATTTTCATATCTCATGTTTGTATATTGCCATGTTGTAATATTTGCAGAAATTATGTATTAGAGAGACATAGAACAAGAAGAATTGTTAGGGGATATAATCCGCACCGAGGGTGATCCCTTGTCGTATCTCAACAACACCGATGGTCAAGAAGGAGAGGATGACGGCTCTGGTGATCCAATAATGGAGGAGGATCTTGACAGCTCTGGTGACCGAATGGCATAAGTAGGAGACCATGATCATGGCTCCAGTGACCGAACGGAGAAGGGAGCCTCAACTGTTGCAAAGTTCGGTGAGGTAAGGAGACGAGGCCCAAAGAAAAGGTTGCGCCCAGATGAAAGGTTCACAATCACAGAAGTCGGGAAATATGGCCAACCGATTGCTCCCTAGCAGACCAAGGACACATTTGTACATCAGTGTGGAGTTGTTGTTAGGGACTACGTCTCAATCAGCACGCAGCAATGGAATGGGAATAATAAGGACCCTGAAGTTTCATATGTCCAGGATAGACTGAAAGATGGTCTTTGGATCGAGCTGATGACAAATTTCAGCCAACCACGAGAGGAGGCTCTGAATAACCCAATAATAAAGAGAAAGGTCAAGGCGTTTGCTCTTAAGAAGATGACAGAACTATTCAGGAACTGGAAGAAAGAGTTGAACACAAAGTTTGTCGAGAAAGAGGAGACTCCGAAATTCATCGGTTGGTATGAGAAGATAAGAGATCAATGGCCTGAGTTTGTGTCATACAAGAAATCGGAGAAGGCTAAGAAAATGCCACTAACAAACAAGAAAAATCCTGCAGCGAAGAAGTATAACCATCACACGAGGTCAGGTGGCTACTACAAAGCCCGGCCGTTGTGGGACATTGCACTGGCCAGATCGTTCAAGGACTTGGTTCTTCGGGGTTGGGGGAACTTTGGACCCAGAAACAGGGGAGTGTGTTTGGACAGACGAGCAACTTGCAATACCCTTCAGGAAGCTTTAGGCAGCAATCAAGGCAGCATGGGAAGGGACGTTCATTCCCAATAGAGATAAGGACGAGCTGACAAACGCCCTCGGAAATCCTGAACTCCTTGGACGAACACGAGGCACATCAGGCTCCGTTCCATGGTGCATGGGTTTCCCAATAGCGGTGGTTATAGAAGACGAGAGAGAAAGAGGAAACTGGAAGCAAGCGAAATGCACAAGCTCAGTGCAAGATTAGCAAAACTAGAGGAACTTGAGAGCCAGCGAGCTACCAGCCAGCCATCTGAGTGGCACGAAGATCCTTCCTTCGACGCTGCGCCAGAAGCTACTTCACCATCTCAGCAGATAAGCAGTGTGGCTTCCATAGAGCTCGTTCAGCCTGATTTCATGGCTCATCACCACCCCGTGGATAGTATCACAGAGGTTGAACGTTATGAGCTAATGACGCAATGCCAGAACCTGACCTTCAAGGCGGCGGTCGGCTCTGTTGTACCTCCTCAAGCTGGGGGAACTTTCCATTGTCGTTTGATTCCACATGGCTATGCTGTTGTGACGGTGGATGAAATAATGGATGGATTTGAGGGGCTGGAGCTTGACAACCCTACAGGTGAAGAGGATATTATTCTTCTGCAAAATGCTTTGAGGAGTACCTGTTTATGGAGAAAGGAGTACATCAAACTTCCAAACTGGACGCCTTAGCAGACTCAGCCTCCTCCGACGCGTTAGGGCACTACGCCTCCTCCTCCTCCTTCGGCACGCCAGGGCACTTCGCCTCCTCCTTCTCTTCCTCCGGTGCATTATGGCACTCTGCCTCCCCCTTCGCCTCGTCCGACGCGTCAGGGCACTCCGCCTCCTCCTCCTCCTCCGGCGCGTCAGCAATGGCGGAAGAGAGACGCTGTCGCTCTGGCGGCTAGCCGTACAATAGGCGGGAAGAAATACAAATTTGGTCCAAGCCTCAAGCCTCTTCAAAAGTTACCATATGAGAGGACTGACAAAGAAACGCTGAAATAACTAAAGCCGAAGTGCAGGCCCATTTTGCACGGAAACATCCACCTTCAAAGGAAACGGTAGATCCGGTGAAAGCGAAGCGCACTCTAGATGCCCTGAAGCGACCACCATCGCCTCCCCTAAAATCCAACTATGACCGCTATGTTCAAAAGACATATGATGAAGCGCGGCAGTCGAGAAGAACTTCCAATGCTGCAAGAGACAAAAAAATGAATGAGTGGTAAAACAATTCCCCAGCTCGACGAACAAGAGAAGCAATCGTGCCCCCCCTCTCAAGGTGTCTAGCGACATCGTTAATCATCTGGTGCTACTGCCTAGTAGCACTCTTGGTGATTGCGTGGGCGATGATGTACAATTTGAAATGGCTGAGGTAGTAGTACAGGACTTTAGATACGAGCACAGGAAGCTTCTCGTCAAACCTGATCATCCTCATCTAACAACGATGATGAACAAATTGCATGAGTGGTACATGAAAACCTGCAGGGAGTCTGGGACTGACAGTTTGATGGTCGGAATTAAAAAAGAGCTTGACTTCATTGGACTTGACCTGATGCATGTAGAATTTGTGGGAGTTATTTCAGTTATTCAACCAAGAGGCCCTCGACAAACAACTCATGACTTGCTACTGTCTGTAAGTATTACTTCTATAATTAAGTCTCTAGCTCAGCTTGTTCATTGCATGTATATATAATTATCCTCACTATATTATGCAGATTGAAGATCGTCGAATGCAAAAAAAGGACAAATCCATGACATTGGGTTCTTTGCCCAAATACCGTAAATGAATGGTCGGTACGAAACAAAGCCAAAGATACTAAGGACAACTTGCTAGAAGTGTTCCTTAGACATCAAAACAAAAGGGAAATACTCCTTCCTTACAACTTCAATTGAGTGTTACTATCTTCTGCATATTAGGTTTCGCTTACTCGAGGTTAAGTAATGTAATTGATGAGTTATGTGTGTGTAGGTACCACTTTATTCTGCTATCCAATAAGCTTAACAAGGCATTAGCAATTGTCTCAGACTCGAGACATAAAGATCCCGAGGATTATGCGGACATGAGTGCAATGCTCGAAAAGTAAGTTCAATCAATATCGGGACTATATCGGCAACTTTCGTTCATATCTGATATCAAGTAATTATTTTCTTTGCCTGGCAGGGTTTTGAAACAGTTCACCAGAATGGTTCCCGGTCTAAACAAAGAGCTATGATTTACACACCCCAAAGTAAGTAGTACTAGCTAGTTTCGCGGATCTCTTATTGATTCTAGTTTTATCAATACCATTATCATGCTTGCTTATCACTTTGATTGAATTGTATTCTCGTAAAGTGCTTGTACCAGGCACCCGTGACTGTTTTATGTGGATACTACATATGCGAGTTCATTCGCCACTCGACCTCTGAGCGGGGCTTCTCTGACAAACAATTTGAAGTACGTAAATAATATTCACAATTTTATTTTATATATTACCATCAATTGTGTTGAGTTTCATTCATATATATGTATTGGCCCCTTCTTTAAATTAGATTTGGTAGATGCGGGATGAACTCCTACCGCATGATCGCATGCGAGCAATTCACGAGGAATTGGCGGGATTCTTTCTTGACCAGGTCATACCTGAAGACGGAGAATACCATGTGAAATTGCAAATGGATCTTAGGTAGATGATGTTAGGGATCGTAAGAGATGTTATATGGTATATATGTAGTTGCGTCAGATAGATATATGAAAACATGTTGTTCAACCAAGCACAGATAAAGAGATGTCACTTCTCTTTATATATGTTCATGACGATCTTGTGTAATTAATGTTTCCTTCATTTGCTTACTAGCTAGCGTCGAGTTCTCTCTATATGTATAGTAGCTAGCATCGACCAAGCATGGAGAAAGATAGGTCACTTCTCTCTATTAGCTAGCTAACACAATATGAAACCCCTAAATTAACCCTCCAAAACCCCAAAAAACCCACTTCCAAGGAAAAACCCAGCTCCTGTGAGCTGTTGATGCGTGGTTGCCTTTTGGTCTCGGTTTGCGTTACCAACCGCGACTAAAGGTCCTCCTGCCTGGGCACCCCACAGCAGCCACGTGGAGCCCCTTTGGTCTTGGTTCGTAAGCAAATCGGGACTAAAGGTTTTGGGTATTAGTCCTGTCTGTTTTGTCCCCATTCCAGAACCGGGACTAAAGGCCCTCAAGAACCGGGGCTAATACCCTGTTTTCTACTAGTCTTGACTTAGCTAGTTGTGATGCTATTCTCCGTAGGATATCATGTGTAAATTATATTGGTCACATCATGTTTGACAATCCTCTACACTTGTCACATGCTATGCGTGAAATTTCCTATATTGCATCTTTGCAATCTCACCGTAGCGACTATGCATATTCCATAAAAATTAATCCCATTTTCTCATATGGCATAGATGAAAAACCCATGGTTATTGGCATTTTCTTTTCTTGTGATGATATTGACATGCTTCCTTTGCATCATTTGCGTAATAATTCCCATATGCCATGCCATGATCTCCATGACTTGGAAATGCATTGTTTGGTTGTTGCCCATATTCTCCGACTTATGCTTCCGTTATTGCACATGAGGAGGCCCCCACAATTTCCTCATACATGTTAGGAGATTTAGTTCCATCCCATCCATTGCATGATCCCAATTATTGTGTGCACCATCCGCATACCAATGAACAACACTGCTCTAAATTGAAGTGATGCATTACATACTTCTAGTCTCCATTATGCCATATATAACAACAAACCTTTCATGATGGATGACATGTTACTATATCATGCATATCATTTATTTAAGCATTGGATATTTTTTGCTAATGAACACATGCACATGCACATCCTAACGGATGATGTGTACATATACCACGCACACACAATTTTTCCTTTGTCTTTGTTGTGTGTAGGTACTCATGAATATTTGTCAACCTCATAATCCCATGAGTTTATGACAAGAGATCTTGAGAGCAACGACAGTTTGGGATTCATCAAAATGTGTCTCCAACCATTTCCCTCGCGCAAGGACTACGTGTATCTCTTTTACATGGCCCTCGCATGGTTATGGCTTATTGTGCTTTATATATCCTTTGCCCATATTGCCATGTGTTAGAAATATATCCTAGAGGAAATAATAAATGGTTATTATTATATTTCCTTGTTCGTGATAATCGTTTATTATCCATGCTATAATTGTATTGACTCGAAACACATTGCATCTGTGATTACATAGACAACACTTTGTCCCTAGTATGCCTCTAGTAGACTAGCTCGTTGATCAAAGATGTTCAAGGTTTCCTAGCCATTGACATGAGATGTAATTTGATAACAGGATCACATCATTGGGAGAATTATGTGATGGACAAGACCAATATGTCTCCGTCGTATCCATAATTTTTTATTGTTTCATGCCAATATTCTACAGCTTTCATATACTTTTGGCAACTTTTTATACTATTTTTGGGACTAACATATTGATCCGGTGCCCGGTGTCAGTTCCTATTTGTTGCATGTTTTTGTTTCATAGACAATTCAACCAAAGTCCAAACGCGATAAAAACTTACGGAGATTTTTTTGAAATATATGAGATTTTTGGGAAGAAGAATCAACACGAGACGATGCCCAAGGGGCCCACAAGCTCATAGGGCGTGGCCTACCCCCTGGCCGCGCTAGGCTGGCTTGTGGTCACCATGTAAGGCGGCTAGTGCCCTTCTTTCACCGCAAGAAATCTAATATCCGGATACAAATCATGTTACAATTTCAGGCCAATCAGAGTTATGAATCTCTGGATATTTAAGAAACAGTGAAAGGCCAAAATCTAGGAACACAGAAACAGAAGGGAACAAAGAGAGAGAGAGATCCAATCTCGGAGGGGCTCCCGCCCCTTCGCCGCCATGGAGGCCAAGGACCAGAGGGGAAACCCTCCTCCCATCTAGGGGGTGTCAAGGAAGAAGAAGAAGGAGGGGTCCTCTCTCCCCCTCTCTCCCGATGGCGCCGGAATGCCATCGGGGCCATCATCGTGACGGCGATCTACTCCAACAACTTTGTCATCTTCATGAACACCTCCGTCACCTTCCTACATCTATCTACCGCGGTCCACTCTCCCACAACCCGTTGTACCCTCTACTTGAACATGGTGCTTTATGCTTCATATTATTATCCAATGATGTGTTGCTATCCTATGATGTCTGAGTAGATTTTTGTTGTCCTATGGGTTGATTGATGATCATGATAGGTTTGAGTTGCATGTTTTATTAGTGGTGTTGTCCTATGGTGCTCTCTTTGTCGCGCAAGCGTGAGGGATCCTCGTTGTAGGGTGTAGCAATGTGTTTATTATTTGCCTATGGTGGGTTGCTTGAGTGACAGAAGCATAAGCCCGAGTAGGTGGGTTGTTGCATATGCGAGCAAAGAGGACTTGATACCTTATAATGATATGGATGGGTTTTACCTTAATGATCTTTAGTAGTTGTGGATGCTTGATAGAGTTCCAATCATAAGTGTGTATGATCCAAGTAGAGAAAGTATGTTAGCTTATGCCTCTCTCTCATATAAAATTGCAATAATGATGACCGGTCTAGTTATCGATTGCCTAGGGACAATTCTGTAACTCCTACCACCACTTTTCCACACTCGTTAAACTAACTTAGTTGTTTCTTTATCTTAGAAGCCCCTAGTTTTTATTCAAGTGCTCTTTATTATCTTGCAAACCTATCACATTACACCTACAAAGTACTTCTAGTTTCATACTTGTTCTAGGTAAAGCGAACGTTAAGCGTGCGTAGAGTTGTATCATTGGTTGATAGAACTTGAAGGAATATTTGTTCTACCTTTAGCTTCTTGTTGGGTTTGACACTCTTACTTATCGAGAAAGGCTACAATTGATCCCCTATAATTGTGGGTTATCAAGAAATTTTTCTGACGCCATTGCCGGGGAGCAATTGGGTCGGGTGAATATTCTCGGGTGTTCTTGTTTGCTTTATCACTAAGTAGATTTCATTTGATGTTCTAAGTTGTTCTCTATCTTTAGTTATGGATATGGAACACAAAATACCAAAAAATTAGGTGTACTTTCTACTCATGGATATGGGGAACCTCCTAAAACCCTTGATGCTCGTTATGTGAAAGATATTATGCACTATTTTAATTATCCTAAGAAAACCCCATTCAATTATGTAATGGGATACACGTTGGATCAACGTGAATACTTTAGGGATTATCGCTTGACTCAAAAAGGGAAACTGTTATGGGATCAAATTCATATGTTGAAATGGTATGCTTGGAATCTATGCTTGAGATATGATATTACTTGTTGCCCTGGGATGAAGGCTAAACACCTTCCCTTTTCACGCAAATTTAGTGATAATGAAACCTTGGATTCTTATGATAATGGTATATATGATTACTATGATGTGGAACAAATAAAACAGTTTGTTGCTTTTAAGGATGCTTATGAAATTGAAGCTTTGTTTGAAAAGTATGAAGATTATGATGATGTTGTTTACCGATCCCAAAATTTGTCTATGCTTCATTATTAGTATGCCAATTATGAATATAATGTCTGTATTGATCAATTTATTGAGAAAGTCTTCGCTATCCAAGAAGAGACTAATATTTTGTAGGAATCTATGGAAGAAGAAATTGATGACACTGTGAGCTCATTGGATGAAAAATATGAGGAGGAGAGCAAAGAACAAAAGGAGGAAGAATGGACTAGCTACCCATGTCCACCTTCTAATTAGAGTAACTCTTCGAATCATACATTGTTTAATTTCCCTTCATTCTTACCAAAGGATGAATGCTATGATAATTGATATGATCCCTTGGATTCGTTTGAAATATCCCTTCTTGATGAACTTGATGCTTGCTATGCTTGTGGCCATGATGCCAATATGAATGATGCTTATGGAGATGAACTTTCTATAGTTCCTTAGGTTAAACGTGAAATTGTTGCTATTGCACCCACACATGATAGTCCTATTATCTTTTTGAATTCTCCCAACTACACTATATCGAAGAAGTTTGCACTTATTAACGATTATATTGAAGGGTTGCGTTTTCCTATTGCACATGATGATTTTTATGAATATAATATGCATGTGCTTGCTGCTCCTACTTGCAATTATTATAAGAGAGGAACTACATCTTCACCTCTCTATGTTTCCGATACAATAAAATTGCAAGAAACTACGTATGCTATGCATTGGCCTTCACTTGGTGTGAATGAATTGTTCTTCTATGACATGCCAATGCATAGGAAGAGAGTTAGACTTTGTTGTTGCATGATATATGTTACTTTGTGCTCACTACTAAATTACAAATCATTGTTAATTAAAATTGGCTTTGATATACTTTGGGATCCGGGTGGATCCATTACTTGAGCACTATATGCCTAGCTTAATGGCTTTAAAGAAAGAGCTGCCAGGGAGACAACCCGAAAGTTTTAGAGAGTCATTTTATTCTGTTGTGTGATTTTATATAGTTTAAAAAACAAAACAAAAAAGTGGGGAACTTAACACTTTTTCAAAAATAAAAGTGAAAGTGAGAAACACAAGCAACGTTGAAGTGGGGGCTAGCCTTGAACTTTGTTCATGCCCATGGAAACTTTGTGAATCTTGATTACAGAAACTTTTCAACAAAAATAATTATCCCCTTGTACAAATCCATTGTTATAAAAATAATGTGCCAACAATTACCTTTAGGATGTTTAAATTGCTTGTTTGATATGTGTTGTGTAAAAACATAAACTTTTCCTGCGGTTTTTGAATTATATATTTTACTGGAGTGTGCAAAAATTCTCAAATTTTTACACAATACTTTTATACATATCCTTGAAAACTTACTAATTTTTCAGAATTTGTAGAGTTACAGAAGTATGGTGAATGTTCAGATTACTACACACTGTCCTGTTTTTGACTGATTCTGTTTTTGATGCATTGTTTTGCTCGTTTTGATGAAACTATCAATTGTATCGGTGGTATAAGACATGAAAATGTTATATTATAGTAGATAAAATGCAAAAAAAATATGAATTGGTTGCAACAGTACTTAAAGTGGTGATTTGTTTTGTTATACTAACGTATCTCACGAGGGTTTTGTTAAGTTTTGTGTGATTGAAGTTGTCAAGTTTTGGGTGAGATCACGATGGATGAAGGAATAAGGAGTGGAAAGAGACTAAGCTTGGGGATGCCCGAGGCAACCCAAGGTAATATTCTAGGACTCCCAAGAAACTAAGGTTGGGGATGCCCCGGAAGGCATCCCCTCTTTCTTCTAACGACCATCGGTAATTTTACCTGGAGCTATATTTTTATTTGTCACATGATATGCGTAAATCTTGGGGCGTCCTGTGCTTTTTATTTTTATTTTAATAATGCACTATGCTGGTATGAGATAGTCCTTGGTCGATTTATAGAATGCTTCATGTACTTCACTTATATCTTTTGAGTATGGCTTTATAGAATGCTTCATGTGCTTCACTTATATCATTTAAAGTGTGGATTGCCTATTCCTCTACTCATAGAAAACCGCCATTTGTAGAATGCTCTTTTGCTTCACTTATATTTGTTAGAGCGTGGGCATATCTTTTGTAGAAAGTATTAAACTCTCATGCATTACTTGTATCTATTTAGAGAGTTGACAGGAATTGGTCATTCATATGGTTACTCATAAAATCCTACATAAAACTTGTAGATCATTGAATATGATATGTTTGATTCCTTGCAAAAGTTTTGAGATATAAAGATAGTAGTATTAAGAGTCATGTTAGGAAGTAATTGTGAATTGGTAAAAGTACTTGTGTAAAGGTTTGTGATTCTCGTAGCATGCACGTATGGTGAACCGTTATGTAAGGAAGTCGGAGCATGATTTGTGTATTGATTGTCAGCCTTTGTGTGAGGGTCGGGAGCGCATGATGGTTTAATCCTACCAACCTCTCCCCTAGGGGCATGCGTCTAATACTTTGCTTCGATGACTAATAGACTTTTGAAATAAGTATGTGAGTTCTTTATGACTAATGTGAGTCCATGGATTATACGCACTCTCACCCTTCCACCTTTGCTAGCCTTTCTAGTACCGTGCAAGTTTCGCAGGTGCATTAAACCCACCATATATCCTCCCTCAAAACAGCCCCCATACCTACCTATTATGGCATTTCCATATCCATTCTGAGATATATTGCCATGCAACTTCCACCGTTCCGTTTATTATGACACGCACCATCATTTTCATATTGCCTTGCATGATCGTAAGATAGTTAGCGTGATGTTTTCATGGCTTGTCTGTTTTTTGATGTCATTTGCTATGCTAGATCATTGCACATCTCGGTACACCGCCGAAGGCATTCATATATAGTCATATTTTTTTCTAGATATTGAGTTGTAATTCTAGAGTTGTAAGTAAATAAAAGTGTGATGACCATCATTATTAGAGTATTGTCCCATGTGAGGAAAGGGTGATGGAAGCTATGATTCCCTCATAAGTTGGGATGAGACTCCGGAGTTTATGGAAAAGAAAATAGGCTAGTGAATCCCAACAAAAAAAGAGGCCAAAGATGCCCACCAAAAAAAGAGAAGGGACAATGCTACTATCTTTTTTCCACACTTATGCTTTAAAGTAGCACCATGATCTTCATGATAGAGAGTATCCTATTTTGTCACTTTCATATACTAGTTGGAATTTTTCATTATATAACTTGGCTTGTATATTCCAATGATGGGCTTCCTCAAATTGCCCTAGGTCTTCATGAGCAAGCAAGTTGGATGCACACCCACTTAGTTTCTTTTTGAGCTTTCATACACTTATAGCTCTAGTGCATCCGTTGCATGGAAATCCCTACTCACTCACATTAATATCTATTAATGGGCATCTCCATAGCCCGTTCATACGCCTAGTTGATGTGAGACTATCTTCTCCTTTTTCTTCACAACCTCCACAATATTCTATTCCACCTATAGTGTTATATCCATGGCTCACGCTCATGTATTGCGTGCGAGTTGAAAAAGTTTGTGAACATAAAAGGTTTGAAACAATTGCTTGACTTGTCATCATGGTTGTGCATGATATAAATAATTTGTGTGGGGAAGATGGAGCATAGCCAGACTATATGATATTGTAGGAATAACTTTATTTTGCCATTATATTTTGAAGAGATACAATTTCTTTATTAGTATGCTTTAAGTATTATTTTCTTAATGTCAATTGATAGACTATTGCTTTGAATCACTCGTGTCTTAATATTCATGCCATGATTAGATTGTATGAACAAGATTATGCTAGGTAGCATTCCACATCAAAAATTATCTTTTTTAACATTTACCTACTCGAGGATGAGCAGGAGTTAAGCTTGGGGATGCTGATACGTCTCCATCATATCTATAATTTTTGATTGTTTCATGCCAATATTCTACAACTTTCATATACTTTTGGCAACTATGTATACTATTTTTCGGAATAACATATTGATCCAGTGCCCAGTGCCAGATCCTGTTTGTTGCATGTTTTTTGTTTTGCAAAAAATCCATATCAAATGAAGTCCAAATGTGATAAAAACTTACGGAGATTTTTTTTGGAATATATGTGATTTTTGGCAAAAAAGAATCAACACGAGAGGATGCCCGAGGGGCCCACAATCTCACAGGGTGTGGCCTTCCCCCTGGTTGCGCCAGGCTGGCTTGTGGTCACCCCGTAAGGCGGTTGGTGCCCTTCTTTCGCCGCAAGAAAGCTAATATCCGGATAAAATTGTGTTAAAATTTCAGCCCAACCGGAGTTAAAGATCTCCGGATATTTAAGAAATGGTGAAAGGACAGAATCTAGGAACACGGAAACAGAAGGGAACAGAGAGAGCGAGATCCAATCTCGGAGGGGCTCCCGCCCCTCCGGCGCCATGGAGGCCAAGGACCAGAGAGGAAACTGTCCTCCCATATAGGGGGTCAAGGAATAAGAATAAGGAGGGGGCTCTCTCCCCCTCGCTCCCGGTGGCGTCGGAACGCCGTCGGGGCCATCATCATGACGGCGATCTACTCCAACAACTCCGTCATCTTCACCAACACCTCCATCACCTTCCCCCATCTATCTACAGCGGTCCACTCTCCCACAACCCGATGTACCCTCTACTTGAACATGGTGCTTTATGCTTCATATTATTATCCAATGATGTGTTGCCATCCTATGATGTCTGAGTAGATTTTTGTTGTCCTATGGGTTGATTGATGATCGTGATTGGTTTGGGTTGCATGTTTTATTATTGGTTCTGTCCTATGGTGCTCCCCGTGTCATGCAAGCATGAGGGATCCTCACGGTAGGGTGTAGCAATGTGTTCATGATTTGCCTATGGTGGGTTGCGTGAGTGACAGAAGCATAAACCCAAGTAGGTGGGTTGTTGCATATGGGAGTAAAGAGGACTTGATACCTTATAATGCTATAGCTGGGTTTTACCTTAATGATCTTTAGTAGTTGCGGATGCTTGCTAGAGTTCCAATCATAAGTGCATATGATCCAAGTAGAGAAAGTATGTTAGCTTATGCCTCTCCCTCATATAAAATTGCAATAATGATGACCGGTCTAGTTATCGATTGCCTAGGGACAATTCCGAAACTCCTACCACCACTTTTCCACACTTGTTAAAGTAACTTAGTTGTTTCTTTATCTTAGCAGCCCCTAGTTTTATTTACGTGCTCTTTATTATCTAGCAAATCTATCCTGTTACACCTACAAAGTACTTCTAGTTTCATACTTGTTCTAGGTAAAGCGAACGTTAAGTGTGCATAGAGTTGTATCGGTGGTCGATAGAACTTGAGGGAATATTTGTTCTACCTATAGCTCCTCGTTGGGTTCGAAACTCTTACTTATCGAGAAAGGCTACAATTGATCCCCTATACTTGTGGGTTATCAAAGACCCAAACTATAAACATAGCATATGATCGTGTCAGTTTATTGCTATAGTTTTCTGCATGTCAAGTATCTGTTCCTATGACCATGAGATCATGCAACTCACTGACACCGGAGGAGTACCTTGTCTGTATCAAACGTCACAACATAACTAGGTGACTATAAAGGTGCTCTACAGGTATCTCTAAGTGTGTCTGTTGGGTTGGCATGGATCAAGACTGGGATTTGTTACTCCGTGTGACGAAGAGGTATCTCAGGGCCTACTCGGTAATACAACATCACAAGAAGCTTTGCAAGCAATGTGACTAAAGTGTTAGCCACGGGATCTTGTATTACGGAACGAGTAAACAGACTTGCCGTTAATGAGATTGAACTAGGTATAGAGATACCGACCATCGAATCTCGGGCAAGTAACATACCGAAGAACAAAGGGAACAACATACGGGATTAATCGAATCCTTGAAATAAAGGTTCGATCGATAAAGATATTCGTAGAATATGTAGGAACCAACATGGTCATCTAGGTCCCGCTATTGGTTATTGACCATAGAGGTGTCTCGGTCATGTCTACATAGTTCTCGAACACGCAGGGTCTACACACTTAAGGTTCGGTGACGTTTCGGTAGTATAGAGTTATGTATATATGGTGGTGACTGAGGGTTGTTCAGAGCCCCGAATGAGATCCCGGAGGTCACGAGGAGCTCCGGAATGGTCCAAAGGTAAAGATTGATATATATGAAGTCCTGTTTTGTTCAGCGGAAAATTTTCGGTCTCGTCGGTAGTGTACCGGGAGTGCCGGGAGGGTACCGGAGACCATCGGGAGGGATGTCTCGACCAAAGGGGCCACACGGGCTATGGGAGGAGGCAAACCATCCCCTGGTGGGCTGTCCAAAGCCCCCCTAAAGGCCCATGTGGCTGGGGTGGAAAAACCCAAGGTGGAAAGAGTTTCCAAGTGGGAAGGATGAGTCCTAATCCTACTAGGATTAGAGGAGGACTCCTCCTCTCCTCCTTGCGGCCGAGGCAAAGGGGCCATCCCTAGGGCCCAGGCCTCCTCCCTCCCTCCTCCTATATATACTAGAGGCATTGAGGGTTTTTGGAGATAGAAATCAGCCACGTGCTACCCTCTTCCTCTAGATCGTAGTTTTCCTCTAGATCGTTCCGACGGTGCTTGGTGAAGCCCTGCCGAAATAGTTCCACCACCATCACTGCCACGCTATCGCACTGCTGGAGAACGCATATACCTCTCCACTCCCTCTTGCAGTATCAAGAAGGCGGAGATCGTCATCAAGCTGTACGTGTGCTGAATGCGGAGGTGCCATCCGTTCGGCACTAGATCGGGACGGATCGTGATTGGATCGCGGGACGCTCGGCGATTTGGATCGCAAAGACGTTCAACTACATCAACCATGTTTCTTAACACTTCCCGCTTAGCGATCTACAAGGGTATGTAGATCCACTCTCCCCCACGTAAATGCTCATTATCATGGATAGATCTTGCGTGTGCGTAGGAAACTTTTTGTTTCCCATGCAACGTTCTCCAACAGTGGCATTGTGATCTAGGTCTATGCGTATATGAGATCATGAGTAGAACACAAAGGAGTTTGTGGGTGTTGATACATAGATTGCTTCCTCCCTTGGTCTTGTTTTGATTCAGCGATATTGTGGGATGAAGCGGCCTGGACCAACCTTACTCGTACGCTTACGAGAGACAGGTTCCATCAACTAATGTGTAACTTCGTTGCACAAAGATGGTTGGCGGGTGTCTCCTTCTCCTACTTTAGTTGGATCGGATGCGACAAAGGCGGTCCTTGAGAAGGTTGAAAAGTAACTTATGTATCACTGTTGTGGTTTTTGTGTAGGTGAGAATTGTTCTTCCTAGATACCCGTAGCCGCCACATAAAACTTGCAACAACAATTAGAGGATGTTTAACTTGTTTTTGGAGGGTATTGTGATGCGATATGGCCTATTACATGATGAGATATATGTTATGTATGAGATGATCATGTTTTGTATAGGATATCACGACTTGCATGTCGATGAGTATGGCAACCGCCAGGAACCATAGGGTTGTCTTTAATTATTTTCGCTGTTTTGCTTTACTTTATCACTATGAGTTAGCAATAGTCGTCGAAGCAACAGTCGGTGCAACAACTCCGATGGCGACACATTCATGGAGATCAAGATGATGGAGATCATGGTGTCATGCTGGTGACGATGGAGATCATGCCGGTGCTTTGGAGATGGAGATCAAAAGCACAAGTTCATGGCCATATCATGTCACTTATGATTTGCATGTGATGTTAATCCATTTATGCACCTTGTTTTGCTTAGGACGACGGTATCATTATAAGGTGATCCCTCACTTAAATTTCAAGATGAATTGTGTTATCCCCAAGTGTCCACCGTTGCGAAAGTTCGTCGTGTCAAGACACCACGTGATGATCAGGTGTGATAGAATCTATGTTCAGATACAACGGGTGCAAGCCAGTGTTGCACGTGCAGAACACTTGGGTCAAACTTGATGAGCCTAGCATGCACAGACATGGCATCGAAACACAACAGACCAAAAGGTCGAACATGAGTCATATAGTAGATATGATCAACATGATGATGTTCACTATTGAAACCACCTCAACTCACGTGATGATCGGACTTGAGTTGGTGAATTTGGATCATGTATCACTTAGATGACCCGAGGGATGTCAATTTGAGTGGGATATTTAGTAATTTTATTAACTAAACTCATTATCATGAATATAGTCAAAATGTCTTTGCAAACTATGTTGTAGATTACTAGCTCACGCTGTAGCTCCCTTGAATTTTTTATATGTTCCTAGAGAAATAGAGTTGAAAGGATTGTCCTCATTGCTACACAGAAGGCTTATGTCCTTAATGCACGTCTCGGTGCGCCACCCCCTCAAACGGCGACTGTGGGTGCTGTGAACATCTGACAGTCACGTTCTGATGACTACTTGATAGTTCAATGTGTCTTGAACATCATGGAGCATATGATATGTTCGAGGAGTTGAAGTTTATCTTTCAAAAGAATGCCTGGATCAAGAGGTATGAGACCTCTGATAAGTTATATGCTTGCAAAATGGAGGGGAACGGGTCTGTCAGTGAACACATACTCAGAATGTATGGGTATTCCACATGTCTGGCTGAGTTGGGGATGCCCCTTCTGGCAGAGGCGATCACTGACACAGTTCTTCAATCATTGCCACCTAACTACAAAAGCTTCGTGTTGAACTATACCATGCACGGGATGAACAAGTCAGTCGCCGAGTTGTTGGCAATATTAAAAGTCGCTGAGTTTGAGATTCAGAAGGAGCATCAAGTGTTGATGGTCAATAAAACCACTAGTTTCAAGAAGAATGGCAAGGGAAAGAAGGGTAACTCTAAGAAGAGTGGCAAAGCAGTTGCCCCTCCCGTGAAGAAACCCAAGGCTAGACCCAAGCCGGAAACTAAGTGCTTTCATTGCAAGGGAACTGGCCACTGGAAGCGGAACTGCCCCAAGTATCTGGCCGACAAGAAGGTGGCAACCACCAAACAAGGTATATATGATATACATGTTATTGATGTGTACCTTACCGACTCTTGTTTTAGTGCCTGGGTATTTGATACCGGTTCAGTTGCTCACATTTGCAACTCAAAATAGGAGTTACGTAATAGACGAAGACTGGCAAAGGACGAAGTGACGATGCGCGTGGGAAATGGTTCCAAGGTTGATGTCATCGCCGTTGGCACGCTCGCTCTTTGATTACCATCGAGATTAGTGATGAGCCTGAATAATTGTTATTTAGTGCTTGTGTTAAGCATGAACATTATATCTGGATCTTGTTTATTGTGAGATGGTTACTCATTTAAATCAGAGAATAATTGTTGTTCTATTTGTTGAGGAACATTGCATGGGAAACAAAAAATTTCCTACACACATGCAAGATCTATCCATGGTGATGAGAATCTACGAGAGGGAGAGTGGATCTACATTCCCTTGTAGATCGCTAAGCGGGAAGCGTTAAGAAATGCGGTTGGTGTAGTCGAACGTCTTCGCGATCCAAATCGCGGAGCAACCCACGATCTCATCACGATCCATACCGCGATCCAATCACAATCCATCCCGAGAACTCATCACGATCCGTCCCGCGATCTCATCACGATCCGTCTCGCGATCTTGATCATGGTCCTTCCGATCTAGCGCCGAACGGACGACACCTCCGCGTTCAGCACACATACAACTCGATGACGATCTCTGCCTTCTTGATCCAGCAAGAGGGAGCGGAGAGGTAGATGAGTTCTCCGACAGCGCGACGACGTTTCGGCGATGGTGGTGGAGCTATTCCAGCAGGGCTTTGCCTAAGCATTGCTGAAAACCGATCTAGAGGAGAAACTGTGATCTAGAGGAGAGGTAGCACGTGGCTATTAGGGTTAGTTTTTTTCCTCTAAATCCTCTAGTATATATAGGAGGGAGGGAGGGAGGGGAGGAGGCAGCCTCAAACCCTCAAGGTTTGGTCGAAATTGGAGGTGGAGGAGTCCTACTCCAATCCTATTGGGAGTAGGATCCCTCCTTTCCACTTGGAAACTCTTTCCACCTCTCCACCTTTGGATTTTTTTTCCTTCTCAAACCACTCTAGCCGCATGGGCCCTTAGAGGAGTCTTCGGCCAGCCCGCCAGGGGATGTTTTACCTCCTCCCACAGCCCATGTAGCCTCTTGGGTCGAAATACCTCTCCCGATGGTCCCCCGGTACACTGCCGGCACTCCCGGTACACTACCGATGAGCCCGAAACTTTTCCGGCGACCAAAATAGGACTTCCTATATATCAATCTTTACCTCCAGACCATTCCGGAGCTCCTCGTGACGTCTGAGATCTCATCCGGGACTCCGAACAACCTTCGGTCACCATCATACATAACTCTATACTACCGAAACGTCACCGAACCTTAAGTGTGCAAACCCTGCGGGTTCGAGAACTATGTAGACATGACCGAGACACCTCTACGGTCAATAACCAATAGCGGGACATGGATGCCATATTGGTTCCTACATATTCTACGAAGATCTTTATCGGTCAAACCTCTATGTCAAGGATTCAGTTAATCCCGTATGATGTTCCCTTTGTTCTTCGGTATGTTACTTGCCCGAGATTCGATCGTCGGTATCTCCATACCTAGTTCAACCTCGTTACCGGCAAGTCTCTTTACTCGTTTTGTAATACAAGATCTCGTGACTAAAACTTAGTCACATTGCTTGCAAGGCTTATTGTGATGTTGTATTACTGAGTGGGCCCTGAGATACCTCTCCATCACACGGAGTAACAAATCCATGTCTTGATCCATGCCAACCCAACAGACACCCTCGGAGATACCTGTAGAGCACCTTTATAGTCACCCAGTTACGTTGCGACGTTTGATACACACAAGGTACTCCTCCGGTGTCAGTGAGTGTCATGATCTCATGGTCATAGGAACAAATACTTGACATGCAGAAAACAGTAGCAATAAACTGACACTATCATATGCTACGTTTGTAGTTTGGGTCTTGTCCATCACATCATTCTCCTAATGGTGTGATCCCGTTATCAAATGACATCTCATGTCCATGACTAGGAAACCATAGCCATCTTTGATCAACTATCGTGTTTCATGCCTCCTCCTTTCTCTTTTCTATGAACATACAAATCCCAAATACGAGAATAACTAACCAAGGTAAGCTATACCAACTTAGACACCAAAATGAGTACATTATGGGTTATTGTTGCTTGTTATTATCTGTTTCATATTATTAGAAACATGTGTGTCTACTTGATAGGCAATATAATACCCTCTACAATTGATGCCACATGTAAATTTATTTTCATTTTGATGGAAATGCGCCTAGGGCGGTGATCCCTTTTCTATAAGAAAAGATATGTCTACGTTTTTGTATTCGCGTATTTGTCCTTTTTACGTGCCACATACGAAAGATGTTCTTCATGGCTCTGCCCCTTCCGCAATATTGCAGCCGACATACCACATAGGCATCACCTCGAGGTGCAATACCTTGGCATTCCTGCTCTTCCAGATCCCATAAAGAATGGTCACAATCACCTTGACGTAAGCTTCCTATCCGGGAAGGGAGGGAGTTGGGGGTGAGGGGTTGGAAGGGACACTGCATCCCACAAGCCCTCCATGAAAGAGACCCCATGCACCCCATGCGAGGGAGGACAATGTCCCACATCACATGAACACATGCACAACTAAGGAAGAGGCGCACAAAGGTTGTAATAGTGGAGCAGATGATGTAGGAGTAGATAATGGGACGTGTCGACGATGGAGATAGAGGCATGAGTTACAGGATTGTTAGCACACATAGAGGAACCAATTTAGCGCGAGTGAGGAAAATAGTCCTAGATCTAAGGACACATACATCAATCACATCGAAGAGGTTACATACATTCAACGCTCATAGGCTGTGAAACTTTAATGAGAGGAGGTGATGCACCCATGGTTCTCACTTGACTGTAGCACGAGAACCAACATGTGACATCGAGGGTGGTCAAATCGGCATCAACAACATAGACCTTGTGACTTGAGAAGAGGGCCAACGCCGATGAATATAAGAGCCATTGTTGCAAGAAGTCTTTTGGTGTGTGAGGAATGTGTCGAGAAGCTTGCATATAAAGGTTTCACAACACCCATCAGTCTACCATTGCCAATAATTACCATCGTGGTGACTCGGAAGGAAGGCAACAATGAGAAAGATTTACTTCCAGACATGTATGCCAAGGGAGGTCACCACCAATATTGTTGCCATTGCTGTTTTTATGTTCATTTTATCCGTCAAGCCCCCTTCATTCGAGGTACATGATGCTCATGTCAACACAAGTGCTATCTTATTGATATAAACTCTTTCCCGCCTCTTGTCTCTCTGGTTACTGAAAAACCTTGTATTTCTGTTATGAAAATAATGAGAAGTGGGTGGCCTGGTTTGAAAAAATAAACCCACCTGTCATCATAGAACGGAGTAACTCACCCCGAAAAATTACATCACGAGGGATTGTAAAACTAAAGGTAATGTCTTTGACACCCTTTGCATCTGCTACAATATATATGCTCCCGAGTTTCCCGTGTCATTGATTGTGGAATGGTGCAAGACGAGACTTTTATCAATCATCCCGAATGTACATGTACTATATTAGTACCCATATTCTGTCCTTTTAACTACGTGGATGAATACCAAGTATACTATATCTAAAAATGAAGAGAACAATAGGATGGTGTGCTTCTCGTCTTCTTTGTCCTCAAGTATGTTGGAGCTTATGATGAAGTGTTTCGTGACGATAACAACATCGAAACACCTTGGTATGCCGCACTGTCGTGATCCCGCATGCACAACCCGATGAAAGAGGTTGGAAGAAACGATTACAAATAAATGTCAGCCAATATGCCCGGTGGTAGCCAGTTATTTTCACTAGAAGATCCAAAAATAAAAATGGATTGATACGGTTCAATCAGGGGCACACGATAGGCGAAGCAGAAGATCCACCGGGCAGCAAAATTCGCCGGAAGCAAAAACTAAAATCACTGCACGGGGCCCGTGGGAGGCTGTTGCCCCACACGCCGCACGCCGCACGCCGCACGCCGGAAAAGGGTAGGCGAGCCACCTCCGTCCCCCTCACCTCGCCCCCGCGCCGGGCCCACCGCCGAACCCAGTTCCCCCCACTCCCTCGTCCAGGCGCCGTCGCCGTCAATCGATCGCCCGAACTAAGCTAGCCAGGGCCCCTCCCCGATCTACTCGTCGGCCATGGCGGACGAGCCGGCGCTGCCGGTGGCGGCGGGGAGGGACAAGGACGAGCGCCGCCGCTTGATGGGCAAGTGCGCGCTGGCCGTCGTCGGCATCATGAGCACCCTCCTCGTCTACGGCGTCCTCCAGGTCCGCCTCACCGCCGCCCCTTCCCCCCCTCTCCTCTGTTCGAGTCACTCATGCCCAGGTTTTTCGCACCGAGGAGTGTGCCGCCGGGCGAGGAAATAGCGGGGGATTAGTAGCGATCTATAGTACTGTATTTGTGTTTATTTGTTCCTCCCTCCGGCGAAATTTACGGTTCGAAATGGTGAGATTCTGCTTGCCTCGAGTGTTAACTGGGCAGTAGATTTCATTCAAAGGCTTCAGATTGAGAATGGAACTGCACAAATTGTACTGAACGATTTGGTGGTGCTGTCAGTTCATTTTGCGAAGCGTGCCTAGCTTGTATTCCATGAAAAATATCAATGCTCTGTTCAGATAGGGATGGTGTTATGTATATGACCTAAAAAGTCCAGTTCAGACAGTAAAAGGACAGTTTGGAGTATTCTTCCTTCTACTCCTTTAAGCACTTTTTGATTCATTTTTCAGATCCAGATAAAAGAATATTGTCCATGTTAGTTCTTTTTGATTTGAACATGTGTATCTATGATTCTATTCGCTGTTAAGACCAGATGATGCATAGGAACAATCCAGCGCTGCCAAACTGGTTACTGTGGTTGTTCATGAACCTAATCACCCTTAGTTACTTCGATGAATGGGGTGTTCACATGCCTGACCCCTTTGATGTACAAGTGCCACCACTATTTGTAACTGTCTGTTCTCTAGCTCACTTGAAAAGAAATCATTTCTATTATATGTCGAGTGAATGTACATAAATGCTAAATGGAGGGGTTCTGGCTTCAATGTTATGCAGGAAAAACTCATGAGAGTTCCCTATGGAGCAGAGAAGGAGTTCTTCAGATACTCACTTTTTCTTGTTTTCTGTAACCGCATCACCACATCCATGGTGTCTGCACTTGTATTACTGGTATGGATCTGCATCTATCGTTTCTTCTTATACTTGAACTTGTCTGAATCTGCTTGACTCTTAAATTGGGTATATTTATGCAGTCGAGTAAGAAATCCACGGACCCAGTGGCCCCAATCCAGAAATACTGTGTTGTTTCCTTCTCAAACATACTAACCACAACTTGCCAATACGAGGTTATGTATCAGTTTTGTATATCTTCTGTTGTTGGTTCCTATTGCTTCTGTACATAATACATGACGTGACTGTTTCAGGCCCTCAAGTATGTGAGTTTCCCTGTCCAGACACTTGCCAAATGTGCAAAGATGATTCCTGTCATGGTAATATCTTTTGTATCGTGACCTGTGATCTAACCTGTTTGTCATGCATCTTCAATTTCTGCTAGAAGAGTATATATGCCTGTTACTTTTACTTCCATGTTAATAAACAGTGATTGATGTAATCAAGTTGTACATAGGCTAATTTTGTGCTATTGGTAAACTGAGCCTATGTGAATGAAGTGACTGTTAAAGATGGAAAACAGTTTATAAGCTGTGTCTAAAAATTACGGTGCAAGATGATTCTTAGACTCTCTGTTCATCTGATACTACTATTTTGGCCACTTTCACCTATCTCTCTGGTAGATGTTGAAGCACTTTCAGATTGTATGCACAGAGAAAACGAGGAATATCAATCATCTTGAGTTTATATATCTAGACATGCTTTATTTTTCCGTTCAACAATTTATGTATGTTGATGCCATTTCCTGAATATCAAGCCTTGTTATGAACATTCTTCAATTTGATTGGCTTGTAGATTTGGGGCACAATAATTATGAAAAAGAAGTATGGTGGAAAAGATTACTTCTTTGCAGTCATTGTGACCATGGGCTGCTCATTGTTCATTCTATACCCGGTAATCCAAATCTTCCAACTCATTTCTCTGTATTGTTGAGCACCACAAGGTTGGACATTGTGTGGTTCTCTAGTTGTCCAAGTCTAAAAATGTTTTGAGGACCGAAGAACATAGAATTTTCACAGACTAGCAATACTCCATTGCCATCTTCACACGAAATTACCAATTAGGTAGTAATGATATATGCTATAGGACCGAGTGCAAAACGGGATGTGATTGGCTTTTTATATACCGCTACAAACTATATTTTATGATCCCACTTCAATTCGACCAATATTGGATGAAGTTTCACACGAAAAAGGTGGTACCAGCGGTAGAAGGTTCTAGAAACAGAAGAAGGGGATACAATGAAGAAAAGGTCAAGGGAGGAAGGACTCGGACCCTTCTTAGGGTTCTTCTGGTTCACTATCTCTCGATTGATGCCTTATCTTTTGCCCTCTACTAGCTTGAGTAGAGTTGCTTGCTTTCATCTCCTCCAGCACCATGGGCTTTGAGCCCCTTGTCACTATAGGCCCTACAACCAGGTCTAGTGGCCCAGGTGGTCTATGCATTCTCCCCTCAACATCTGGCTTGCCTGGCGTCCCGGGAGGGTGAGATTGTTGTCTTCGCCCCCTTCGACAGGTTGTCGTCCTTCGAAGTTTTGATCCATCCCTTCTTGTGAGGGGTTACTTATTACAAGTTGGAGCTCCACCACGTGAACCCCAACGACATCCTTCAGATGGCTGGATTCATTGCTTTTTGTGAGGGATTCTTAGGGACCGAGCCCCAGTTCGCCTTTGGAAGACCTTGTACTATGCCAAGCCATACTCCCAGGCGAACCTTTCACAAGTCGGGTGCACTTGCTTCACGAGGAGCACTGACAAGGGGGTTCCATAGATTGTTGCTCCTTCGTCTAACAAGGGGTCGTATCACGTCTGGTTTTACTGTGCCAACCTGACCCTGCCTTGTTGGCTTTCACCACCCCTGAGGAGTAGCGGTGGTAGCCTTGGAGCGATATACCGTTGCCTTGGCTGATAAGGTGCTCATTGGAAGAGGGGTCGTGACTGAGTTCCTTAGGTGGTGGGTCCAACTCGCGAAGCTCAGGTGTCATCCCATGTAGGCCTATACCTGCCCAATGGATCCGTCTCGAGAGGTGTCCGATGAGCTCGGAAGAGATGAAGTGTGCAAACGGGCTTTCAAGCTGGTGAAGCGTAGCAATGTTTAGCCGACAACAAGCCAAGGCTTTCGACATTGCCTGCCCATCTCAGGAGGTAATGGTGATGTTCCTTGAGTTTACGCAAATTTGTGCATTTGACATGTTTCTTAACATCTGCTTGTGGGGTGGCATAGGTGACGACCTCCTTCGTCTCCCGTCCCCCCTTCCTGAGGCTGGCATGTCCATTGGGTGGCCATCTATGCCCCGGCACCCCCTGTTACTCATGTGTAGGGGAGTTCCCGGTGTGGGTGAGTAGGCCTCCTAAATGGGAAAGAGGAAAATGGTTGAGAGTTCTTCCTTCGAGCTAGCGCCCTCTTGGAGTTCTTCTGTTGTGGTTACACCTGATGACTTTTGTCCCTCGCCTGAAGATGTCGAAGCCTCCTTTCTGTGGAGGGGATGTGGCCTTCAGTGTCCTTGCGAAGGTGATGGCAACGTCGAGGGCCGAAAAGAAGAAAAGAGCGATTCTACCAACTCATGGGGGAATCCGTCCAATTTGGCGTCCCAGTTGCTTCCCCACGCACCCCGGTCTGACGTGTATGTAGGGCTGACTTCCCGTACTGTAGGTTTGTACCTTTTGGCCTCCTCACTATGATCCTATGTTGTTTTACAAAGTATCGATCTCCATGGACCTTTTGAGGGGATTCGAGAGGCGCCTCCCTTCTCGAGCCTTCCAAGGCTGACGAGACTGCAGAAGCATCGATACCCTGAGTAAGTCCACTGGTGGCACATTGTCTCTGGAGGTAGACGCACACACCTTGGTGGAGACAGAAGAGGCCCACCTTGTTTTGGGGTTACACTCTACCCCTGTTGTGCCAGGGCTCTCGAGGGCTGCCTCATCACCCTTGTGTTAGCGGTGATGTCGGGCTAGGATCCTGACCCTCTTGAAGCTAGCTCAAGGAAGTGGCTAGAGGCCACTAACACCGTGACTCGATTCCCCATGTTTTTGTCGGGGATGTAGAACTTTGTTGAGGCGGCAAGGTGCTGCGTTCCTTCTTTGTCGGCGGTACGCTCACCGGTTTGACTAATTTGTTCTTTGAGTGGTTTCCATGCTGATTGTAGCCCCCGTGCCTGCGCTTGGCCAATCTTGGGTTAGCACAGGATCTTGTACTTGAAGTCTCTCCTCTCTTTTAGAAAATGGTGACAGACTAATGTTGAAGTGAGTCGATCCAACATCCAACTTCAGCTCGAGCTCAGGGAGGTAAAGGGCTTGGGCTTCGTCATTGAAGCGTGAAAAGGTGGATGCTGGTAAGCTTGAAAAGGATCTCAAGGCTGAGCAGAAGCGCATCAAGGTTCTGAAAACCAAGAAAGCTGCTTCTTCTATTTGCAAAAGATGACAAAGTCTCGGATTGAGGGTAGGGCCCTTCCCTTAGCCTTGCTTGACTTTTTTGCCTTCGGTTGTTGAATCCCAATTGCTTCCCTTATTAGCTCTTCAGTCTAGTTACCAAGCTTCGCAGGGCAGTTGCGTTCGCTTGCACTCCTCTCTTTCCTTATCAACCCAGTAGAAGCCCTGTACCAACCCTAGGCGTGCTGAAGTGTTGGGCGTTGGCCTAACGCCTCGCTTTGGCCCTAGGCGTTCAAAAAAGCGAAAGTGGCTGGCAAGGTCCTCCTGCGAGAAACCAACCTTTCTTATGAGGAATCATGTTTCTCAGGCGAGAAATAGATCTCCCGCGCGAGGATTTGGCCTCCCCAGTGAGGATGAATCCTGATGAATCCTCACTGACGAGGATTCAACCACTCCGATGATAAATCGACTGATTCCGGTGAGGGATGGAGCTTCTCAGGCGAGAAATCGAGCTTCACTGGCTGGTTCCCTATCAGTGTAGGAAGGGAGAGGGACAACATCATGTAGGAAGGGAGAGAGACAACATCATGCAAGAAGGGAGAGAGGACGAGGAGAGGCGGCGTGAGGAGGATACCTAGATTTTCTGTCGACTCTACACATACATGAGCTTTAGTAGGAGAATAAGAAGATGGGCATGTCGTTTAGTGGGTTAGGCCAGCCCATCTAGCTTATTTCTTCATGCTACAGTACTAATGCCTAACTGCACCTGATGACGCCTAAGCTAGAAAAGCGCAAGTAGGTGGCCAAACGCATAATTAACGCCTAGCGCTTTTTTTAAACTTTGGTCCCTGTCGTGCAAATAGAGTGAAAGAGAGAGGGGGCAGATGCCTGGGCTTCTACTGGGTTGGCCGTATCCCCCCGTATCATGGACAGAGAGTGAATAACCTGTATCATTGTTTTTTCTGTTTAAATAAAAAATGCGATACTATGGCGATATACGTATCATGTCTGTATCAGTCGTATTGCCGTATCGGCGTCATTCCGGACGAGGGCACGCCTATTTTGCACGTATCGGTGCTTCAGATGCTATAAGCACTCGAAATGCCGAGTTTTGTTATGTAAGCCAAACTTAAATGTGGTACGAACTGTTCACTTCACCCAATGTTTTTTGGTCATGACTCCTTTCTGTGTGTGGCAGACTTGTTTGGTGTGTGCTCTCACCGACCTGGCGTAGCCCTTGGGCATAGACTGGTGGCCGGAGACATGGAGTTTAGTCATAAGTGCCCTATACGTTATTCAAAGTTTTTGACCGTGAAGCGCTCAAGTCGATGTGCATGAGATAAGGTCGCAAGGGCTCCCGAGTGCCTACTATGCACCTGTTTAGGCTAGCTTGGCAGAGCACTTGGACGAGTGTGCTGAGTGGTATAGTATAGAAAATATCCGAAGGTAGTGAGAACGACTTTAATTCGTGCCTCAAAATTGAGGACACATAACTTAGGTAGTGGGTTAGAGAATACATAACTTAAGTATGTCCGGTGTTTCTGCTGATGAATTCCCTTCTAGTAGTGTGTGCTCTCTAGTTGTTGGTTGCGTTGAGGGTTGTGCCTGTGGCATCGCTGCACTTGGCTTCAAGAGGTGCTACAACGGAGTTCTAGAGCACTTCATAATAGTGTGCTGAAGCGGAGCATGGGGTTTGGGCTTCCTTGGATGATGGTTCCTCATAGTTAATTTCTCAGGTCACCACGCCTTCTTGCGCAGAGGCAATTAGCATTGCGGCGAATTGGATGCTCTCTCACTTGCGCTGGTATGCCTTTTGAAAGTCGATGTTGACGGTGATAACCATTGGTGCTTGACATCTTTAGCTTCAGGTAGATGTAGTTGGGGACTGCCATGAATTTCGCACAACAGGTGCACCCTAGGATCGCATGATAGGAGCCGAGAGATTTACCACCTCAACCAACAGGTTCTTGGAGCTGAAGTTGTCCCAAGTTCCAAGGGTCACGAGGAGGGAGATTTGGTTGAGAGGTTTTGCCTCGCGCTCCGGGATGATCCTATGAAAGGGTGCCTCTATGGGCTTGAACCGAGAAAGGGTAATTCCCATGCCCTTGAGTTTCCAGGTAGAGGATGTTAAGGCTTTGGCCTTGACTTCACCTTGCAAAGCTTGACCCCTTCAACTATCGAATTCACCACCAGCGGGAAGCATCCAGGCTGAGGAATCCGGTCCGGGTGGTCCGCATGGTCAAAGGAAATCAAGCGCTCGGACAACTTGAGGAAGTGAGGAACTGTTGGGTCAATGTCAAAGACTTCTCAGGCGGTTTGCTTGCCCTTTGTCTTGGACACGTACCCGTCAAACCCTCCAAAGATCATGAGGGCTGCCTTTTCTTTTGGGAAACCATTGGACTCGCTGCTTTGGAGAGGCTCTTCATCTTTGCCGCTCTTGGAGGACAAGGAGGCCTTGAACCTTGCCATCATGTCGTGAAAACTGCAGTCTTGAGTCTTGTGTGTGGATTTAGGATCGTGGGAAACACATGGCCTGTCCATGATCTCCTAAAGTGCCGTAGTTGCGAGGCACATGACGTGATGGCGCTCACTGTGCGGTCGCCACCAGGTCTTCCTCCTTCGACCCCTTCCGCTTTCGAGGGCGCTTCTCCTTTGGCGGCTCCGGCTTGCTCTTGGGTTTTGGAGACTCGATGAGGTTCTTGGCCTTGATGGGGGCAGTGCGAGATCTGCCCTTTTCCTTGCTATACCTTTGCTTATCGAGCATCACTTCTTCAATGGCGTACTTGTTGCTAGGTTAAAGCGTTCCCGGGTCGTGTGAGGAGATTTGCGCCTGATCTTATGGCTCAGCCTGGGGCATCGGACGCCCATGGAGGCGTACTTGATGGGGGCAGTGCCAGATCTGTCCTTGTCCTTGCTATACCTTTGCTTATTGAGCACCGCTTCTTCTCCAGTGGCGTACTTGTTGGCTAGGTTAAAGAGTTCCCGGGGTTGTGTGAGGAGATTTGCGCCTGATCTTATGGCTCAGCCTAGGGCATCGGACGCACGAGGAGGCATACTTGATGGGGGCAGTGCCAGATCTGTCCTTGTCCTTGCTATACCTTTGCTTATTGAGCACCACTTCTTCTCCAGTGGCGTACTTGTTGGCTAGGTTAAAGAGTTCCCGGGTCGTGTGAGGAGATTTGCGCCTGATCTTATGGCTCAGCCTAGGGCATCGGATGCCTAAGGAGGTGTACTTGATGGCGGCAGTGCCAGATCCGTCCTTGTCCTTGCTATACATTTGCTTATTGAGCACCGCTTCTTCTCCAGTGGCATACTTGTCGGCTAGGTTAAAGAGTTCCCGGGTCGTGTGAGGAGATTTGTGCCTGATCTTATTGACCAGCCTGGGGCATCGGACGCCCATGGAGAATGCAGAGATGGCCTCCACATCGTGCGCCTTGACGAGCGAATTTTTGACTCTAGTAAAAGGCTTGATGTAGTCCTTGATGGACCATCACTGTCATGGTGGACGCAAAGCTGGAGGTCTTGTTGTTTTCTGATCGGTTGGACATGCCATGGAAATTCTGGTCGAAGAGCTTCTCAAGGTCTTGCTAGCTTTAATTACAATCTGTCGGGAGCCAGTTGAGCCATGCGTGGGCGGACTCGGCCAAGTGCAGCAGGAGGTCTCTTTCGGTCATATGGTCATTGCTCCCGGCGATATCACACATGGAGTGGTAGTTCGCAAGCCTGTCTGGGTTTCGCCATCACACTCGTCGACCCAACAGACATAGTAGTTTGCAGAGAACTTGGCCTCCAGGATGTGTGTACCAAAGGCCTTCGGCTCCGAGTAGGTTGTGACACCGTCTCAGGAACGGCCTTCTTGGCCTTGGGGTCCATGTCCTCAATCTCCGTATTTTTAGTTTCATAGTCACGTTTCATAGTCACGATGCCTGCCATTATTAGGGTGTCCTGGTACCTCCCCATGGATGGATGGCCTTCCCTCGTGCTTCTGGGGCGGCCGGATAATGACAAGTCCCCGTGTGTCTCGAGGTTGCTCCGATCAGGACTTCACTGATGCCTCGAGATGCCGAGTGGAGAAGACGGAAAACTGTGAGGTCATGAGGATGTCGAGGTCTGTTGTTGCAGCCCCTCTGCCTGATGATGGGGTCATGAGGACATTGAGGTCTGCCGCTGCACTAGTGCCAGCCATGTCATGAAGACTTAGGACTTCACGTGCAAATTCGTAGCTGGTTGAGCTTTCGCTGCCGTCCGGGTCGTAGTCGAGGACGAGCAGCAAGGAGTCGATCATGCCAATGAAGTGGGAGATCTGACCTTCTGCGCATGGTGAAGTGGAAGCCGAAGGTGCATCAAGGCTATGTCATGGTACCTTATGCGAAGTTCATGAAGCTCATTGTTGATGAACTCCAATTCTTCGAAGAGGAAGATCTAGCCCTTGGCAAAGAGGAACTGGGCCTTCGCCTTCTCGGCTCGTGATAATACCGCCAATCTTGGCAAAGGAAGCCATCTTGATATGATCAGCTTGATCCATGTTCACAACCCCTCCCTAGCGCCAACTGTTGTTTTTTCTTATCGCCAGTGCCGTCGAGAGACGATCAATTTGTTCGGAGGGGGGTGAGAGCAGTGGATCGAGATGGTGAGGTGAAGAACATGCGATTTTCTAGGTTCGGGCCCTTTGGAAGGAGGTAATACGCTACTTCCCTGGTGTTTGTATTGCTTGATAGCTTTGTTTCTTGGGCTACAAGATCTTGGCGTGGAAATGGAGAACATGGAGGTAGGTGGGAAAGAACTAGATCTAGGGTTTCACATGTGACTCCACACTTCCCTTGTATACGTGATCAAGTTAGGGTTACATGACTCGGTCGTTGAGCTGGTGGCTTGATGATCTCGGCTCTTGTCGGAGTCCTTAGTACTCGTCTGCCTTCTCCCTCCAGGAATCCCGAGTACCTCTCTTTCTTGGTTGTTGAATTCCTTGGACCTATCCTCGTCCAATAGAAATTGTCCAGAGATGAATGAGCCGGGCCCTTGCCAGGGTTCTTCTGGTTGCCCTATCTCTTGACCAATGCCTCTATCACTTGCGCTCCACCAGCGTAAGTAGAGCCGCCGGCCTTCACCTGCTCCAGTGCCATGGGCTTTGAGCCCCCTTGACAGTTGACACTGTAGCCCAAACAGCCAGATCCAGTTGCCGGAACAGTCCAGGACACTATCTTAGGCAACATGTTTGGTTCCGGAGTTCTAGAAACTGATACTCCCTCCGTCCCATAATATAAGATGTTTTTACAAGCTAACATAGCTTGCAAAAACGTCTTATATTATGGGACAGAGGGAGTAATAACTAACTTTTTTCTTTTCTTTTGGTAATTTGCCAATGCACCTGTCATACCCTTTTATATTTGACAATGGTGCCAGAATCATATGGCATGCTGAGCTTTTGGTGTTTCTTCTGAAGCATTATCTATTTCTTTCCGGTCTCATGGATGCAGGCATCAATGGATGTTAGTCCACTCAATAAAGGCAGAGAAAGTACTGTTTGGGGTGTTTCACTCATGCTTGGTTATCTTGGGTACAACTTCACATCTTCCATTTAATTTTCTGCTAAGATATAAGCAATAATATTTGAGTTCATGATATAATGTAATGGTAGCTCAGTTTTGTGAAGTTCGGCGATTTCACAGGTCTAGTTGAAATGCAAGTTTCTTTTTATTTGCTACCATGTTAGTATTATCTGAATGTATTATGTTGTGTTAGGCATGCTAGAGCTATGCATATCAAATGCATATATTTTTATCTTCTATCACTCATTGAGTATCTGAACTGTTGAGATATTGTTATTATAATTTAGGAAGTTTTTGCTACTACTGTAGATAATCTAGTAAATTCCCAAAACATGAAAGTAGGCAAAATCAACTTACATCCGAAATTTCTCACTGGCCACTGCTGTAGGGTGTGAGTGCGGGTGCAGTGGTGCACTACTCTCTTACAGGGTTTACTGCTTACTTTCTTTTTAGCTTTCACACCCACGTTGCTATCTAACACGATCCTCCTTTTGAATTTCTAGATTTGATGGGTTCACAAGCACCTTCCAAGACAAACTCTTCAAAGGGTATGAGATGGAAATTCACAACCAAATATTCTACACGACAATGTGTTCTTGTGTTATTAGCTTGAGTGGTAATTGCTTACTCAGATGGACTTGTCTTACCTTTTGAGTATGTCTTGCATTAAGTTCATTTTGGGACCAAATCTGTTGATATCAAAGTTTCTGTTGCTGGATATTTAAGTTTCTGTTACTGGAGATTCTATCAAATATTTGCATGTTAATCTGTTGCACTTAGTCTGTTACACCTGTACTGTACAATACACTATTGACAGCTGCTATGAATAATTTTCTTTTTCTTTTACAGGGCTCATTCTCCAGAATCATCTTCTTCCAGCTGTGGACTTTATGGTTCGTCACCCAGATTGCTTCTATGACGTCCTAATCTTATCCACTGTAAGACTTACCTTTTAATTCTTTAATCAAAATGAAACACGCCTGTTCCTTCTTTTTTTACATAAATATACCACTGGAGAATATAAAAAGATCTGATGGATACATTAGATGCAGAGGCATCACTTCAGGAGATGGATAAATACTGTGAGATTTTCTGTTTAGCTTAGCATAAAATCTAGGATAAGTTGCACTATAGCCATCTCAAATTTATGCCCTACACCTTAATAGTTAGAATGATGGATCCAAGATATCTTGTAGCCATGGGATTTAAAGAACATGTTCACCCCAGGTTGCAACAGCTAGCCAGTTCTTCATATCCTACACTATCCGAACATTTGGGGCTCTCACATTCGCTACAATCATGACGACTAGACAGGTAGATACCTTCTCACCGGTATCACATATTTGCATTCAAATTGCTTAGCCGTTCCCTAACAACAACTGAACATGGTTTCCGCAGTTGGTGAGTATACTACTGTCCTGTGTCTGGTTCGTGCATCCCCTAAGCTGGATGCAGTGGGTTGGCGCTGTAAGTCATAACTTTGTGTCATCACTCATCTCATAACATTTCCTGTCTTCATTACAATTACTGAAAATTGGTGCTACCAGGCCATCGTATTCGGAGGCCTGTATGCGAAGAGCTTCTCAAGAAGCAAACCGCAGAAGCCAGCGGCCACGAGCTCGTTGTCACAGGGTTCCGTGCCAAACTCTTATAACAGTTAACCGGAGGAAATAAAGAGCTAGCAATACAGGAGGTTGATCTACTTACCGCTCTGCAGCACGGGACGAAAAATTCCGTGCCCGAGGCGAACAACAGACATCCTGACGAGCAGACTTAGAGAACAGATTTTAGACTCATGCCTCGTTTCCTGACCATCAACCTAGGGAGTTCTGAAAGGCTCAGCTGAAGGCCCATTAGTTTGGCATCCAGAAGGCGGATTGTTGATGCACGAGAGTGATCGAGGCTGCCGAAATTTTTCTTCGAGGCCGTTCGCTGTTAGCCAGTATAGTAACATACTGTTGTGATGTAAACTCAATGTTTTATACTGCATAGGAAGGAAGAAGGCATTCCCTCCCCAAGAAGAGGGAGGAAAGGCCGGATTTTTCGCGCGTAGAGCACATGACGTTAGAGTGCGACCCAAACACCGTTTCCCCATGTGTCATGGTTGATGCTGTGGCGCAGAGCTGGTCGCGCCATAGGACCGAACTCGTCACATTTGGCCGATAATTTTTCGGTTTTGGCTTCGCTGTGCATATACATGCATGAATAGGCGGTAGCCATATTGAACGACTCATAGAAAAGTGAAATTAAGCCGATCGATTGATCCCGTCGCATGGTTTCAAAAAAGAAAGAAAAAGCACATGACAGTACACATGTGCCTGGGTATGCCCAGGTTCCTTTTCGATCTGCTGCTAGATGCTTTGACAGTTGGGAACACAAAAATGGGGCGAGCGGTTGTGATTGAGGTACCAATGTCAAGAGAGGAGAACGAACCAGTTAAAAGAGAGGAATTGCAGTGCCTCTTTGGTCGTCGATGGCACGTTCACTGGAGCACCAGAGTAGGTGCTACACCTACACCGATCATCAAGGGTGGTGCGTCCCTTGCTCGCTTTCTCATGTGTAGTAAAGCAAACTAAAGGCTTGGTACACAAATTTGAAAAAGAGTGCATTCCTATATGCTGATTATAGGCATAACCGATGGCTGAAGAGAAAGCAGAGTAACCTCCACTAGTATAATGCCATTTCCTCCTATCTAGAATACAGTACTTGATGTTTTAGGACACTGACAAAGTTCTTCTATGTGGCACTTTGAACATCACTTTCTGGCAAGTAATTCTTTTTCTCACATACTTTGATTGCCTTCTTTTGTAAGAGGCGGTCAAACTTCGAGATATCTGGCTGTTCAAAACGCTAAAAGGACATGCATGTTTAGGTCGGGTCATGCTCCTCTTTTGATAGGAGTATTCATGAGGAAATACTCACCGATACCAAGCCTTAACTGATACTGATATTCTAAAAGTAGTGCTCATGGCAAGCGAGTGTAATTTCCCCCCTCATAACATTGAACGGTTACTCCCTCCGTTCTGTTTTGCAACGAGAGAAACACAAACACAAGATGTTCATTGAAAAATCAGTGCCTAATGACAAGAGGAGGGGCACCATCCACGTCAAATTGTCCTGTTTGTTCCTGTTATGTGTGCATCGATCACTAGCATGAGATATATTTTAAACCACCTCACTAACCCCTTGAGGAAAGTTTGACTCTCTCTTCCTCTGTGCGCGTGTGTACACGTATAGAGATGATCACAAATTGTCGTTTTCCACTGGGATCATAGCGAAGACTTTCGATCGAGATGTGTACCCCTCAAGTTTCCAATCCGTCATACATATTTAAATTACAGGATAGATCCACTTTCGGTACTATAATAGTTATGCTCCTATAATCTTTGATGTCTCGTTATATACAACAACTTAAGCAATGAGCACCGTATATAATATAATAATAACAACTTGGGTGACCTTCTCAATGCCGTTATGTTTTATTTCGATACGAAGATATATACAACCTGGTGTATGCCTTGAGACAAGACCTCTGAGCGCGTAGCAGTGCCTAGAAATATTTTTACGTTGTCAGCAGAGCAGATTGGACGAAGAACCTTGAGCCACGTGCGGCCATGTGAGAGTTTGATCTTGTAAACGGCGACGTCACCCGCAAAGGCGTTTTCTCAGTGCTAGTATGCTACAAGCAAGCAGGGTCACTCTTTGCCTCTCTGGCCACCAAATGGAACGGCATAGACGGTCAGCCGCCGAGCTAGAACTAGATCGGCCAAGAGATGGCTTACTAAATAGTATTCTCTTCGTTCTAAAATAAGTGTCTCAACTTTGTACTAGCTTTAATACAAAATTATAGTAAGCTTGAGACATTTATTTTGAGACGAAGAAAGTACTGTACTAAGATATGACACTAGCCAATGAACGTACGTATGTAGGGCTGAATGCACGCGTACGTACAAGTGTGTCCATGTACGGAGCATGGCTGCTGCCGTTTATCCTTGTATAAGTACGGAGGGAGAAATAAGCATTAAAGTAATGGATGATACGCTGCCGTACAGAAGTGGACATTTCACTATATACTCTAATAAAGTGCAAACGATAGGTGCTCTAAGCCAAAGCACCAAAACAGGAAAAGAAAAGAAAAGAAAGAAAGATGAGCGTCCAAGTTGCTCCGTACCGAACTTTGGCTCTGTAATAGTATATGTATATATTCCAGGATCGGAGCTCATGCACCATCTCCGGCGGCACTACCCGGTCCGTGCATGAGCGTACGTGTCAGTACCGGGTACGTTGGAATGGCCAAGCCGTGAGGCGGGGGGGGGGGGGGGGGGGGGGGAGCAACTACTACCACCATAGATAGCAGCGGCTACTTGTTTCCAAACAAACCTCAGGTGACCTCTCCCCTCCCCCAGATACAGCCCTGTCCGAGCACACACACTTTCTCTTTCCCTGTCTCCCTCCATCTCCCAAGCTGGATACAATATCCGGTTGATTTTTCCATCCTCTCCTCTTGACGTGGAGAGCACTTGTGGTTGATTTTTTTTTTGAAAAGAAGGATTGTTCCCTGCCCCTGCATCAAAATGATACGTGCAACCATTTTATCGATTAATCATCATAGCCTGAACAAAATAAATACAACAACCAGTCCAAAGCCAGTCCAAAGCCACCTTCGAGGCGAACCAAGTCGTTACACCTACAAGTATGAAGACGTGTCCTGACTAGTAGATACCATCTAATCCAGTGGCTTCAAGCAGCTACCCGCATAGCAAATTGATAGTAACAACCAATCTAGGCGTTCCACAACACGCATCGCATGCACACGCTTAAGATCCATCGCGCCATCTTCCACCCTGGCAAGGGATCATTGCATAGATCTTGCCAGTCCCAACCGTCGCCAATGTCACCATGACGCCAGACAGTGCCACCAGGCTGCGTGCATCCCACAAACCGTGTCCAACGCTGAGGCTCCATTGATCCACGCCGCCTGCAATGCGGTTGATCAAAGACTGCTCCACCTGTTGGCCCCTCCGGTGAACCTCTGCTCCAAAAAATTGCCCCCAGGAAGGAGAACGGCACTAATCTCCGTTATCATCCGATCCGGGAGACCCAGATTTAGGGTTTCCCCCCGGAACATATGCCTGCTACTTGTGAGTTGCGTTGGGTTTTTCTTTGAAGAGGAAGGGTGAAACAATATAATAGCGATAAGTATTTCCCTCAGTGAGAACCAAGGTTATCGAACCAATAGGAGGATCACGACAAACTCTCGTCGCCAGCACCTACACACACAAAATCAAACACTTGCACCCAACGCGGGCAAGAGGGTTGTCAAGCTCCTTAAACTCGTTACTTGGAAGGATTAAATCATGATAAAGACAGTGTTGATACCTGATTTTGGCATGGTGCAAAATACAATAAAGATAGACTCAAACGAAAGGGTTTTTTCTACGAGAAAGTTCATATTGCCGAGTGAAACAACCTTGATGTTTAGGCCATCACCATTCGACATCATTTCAAAGGCCAAATCACGCTTGGATTGTCATGTAGATGTTCCGAGTGCTTTTTGGTCCATTACGCATCCAACACAACCTCGGATGAAGGAATGTTCTACATGTATTGTCTTCGCCTCGTCGAGCTGATTGATTTTGATATATAAATCTTCTCAGTCCGAGGTCGTATGCGACCTGGAGAGGCAAAACAAAATCAGCCTGAGGTTTCACTCGGGATTTCCGAGTGAAAGTTTTGCCGACCGAAGGAAACGCGTCGAGTGAAAAGTTTCCCGTCCGGCCGAGTGAAAATCACCGTCGAGTGATAGTTTCGGTCCGAGTGCAATTATCGTCCAAGTGGAAATCACCATCGAGTGATAGTTTCGGCCTGAGTGCACTTATCGTCTGAGTGGAAATCACCGTCGAGTGATAGTTTCGGCCTGAGTGTAATTATCGTCCGAGTGGAAATCACCGTCGAGTGACAGTTTCGGCCCGAGTGCAATTGCCGTCCAGGTGAAAACACCGTCGAGTGACAGTTTCGGTCGAGTGAAAGTTCAAAATGGCCTCGGATGGAAAGGTGTTCAACATGAAAGTTGTTCGTAAGGTCGAAACGGTCAACTTTGCTTTTATGGTCATTATCATCTGAGATAGTATACGACCTGCAGAGATACTATAACACTCGGACAACCCAGTCTGTTACGTGACCGAGTCCGATTCGAAGTTAAAGATGACCTCGTGGAGTATTCGAGATGACTTTATTTGGGAAAGTGATCAACATATGGATTGTTGACCTCGTTGAGACACACAAAATTGATGTTTGGACTATCTGCATTAGAGGTCGTATGCAGATTCCACGACCCACGCAAGAAGCAAGACAGAAGATTGGGCTAGATTTGGGCTGAATCCGAGTGGAATTAGAACTAGGACTCTAGGACATGAATTGATGTAATTTTCTTGTAAGGAAAGCCTAGATGAATCCTTTGCTTGTATGGGAAGTCCAACCACCTCTTATATATGTTGGGGGTGACGGCCGATTGAACAACACACAATCGAACAAATCAATCTATACTACTTTTTCATCTACGTTCTTCGTTTTTTCTCTCGTTCTTCGCTGTTCTTCATGTTTGAGAGTTACGAATCCCGAGGCTCTAGGGGCGAGCGAATCGACCTAGGGCAGCCCATAGCCGCCGCACTCCCCGACGGGTCCCTTCCGGGCGTGCGGGGTTTCGGGTCTACAAAAGCGTCCGCCGGCTGTCTTGCGTATCGCGCTACCGGACGGATCTCCTTCGACGTGAGCTGCGGTGCATCACCCTCGGCATCGAGGGTACACGGTGACGTGTTCGTGTGTCAACAGATAGATGATAAAATATAAAAAGTAAAAATAAGTAATAAATTGCAGCAAAGTATTTTTAGGGCTTTAGTAAATATGTTTAAGTAGGTCATAGGTTTCGCTAGATGCTTCTCTCTTGAATAGCATACGGTGGGTAAATAAATTACTGTTGGGAAATTGATGGAATAGCGCATAGTTATGGCATGTTATTCATGAAAATGGTCATGTATATAGGCATCACGTCCATAAACAAGTGGACCAAAAAGATCCTACATCTACTACCATTATCCCACTTCGAGCGCGCTTCTATGCTTGCCTCTTCAGGTATTAAGTTCATGAAAAATAGAGTAATGCTTGGAGCAAGATGACATTATGTAGACATAGTAAACTCAAGTAATATGAATAGACCCCATCATTTTATCCTTAATGACAACAATACAAATATATGTCTTGTCCCTTTCTGTCACTAGGGTATAGAGCGCCGCAACATTGAACACATTATAACACACAACTCCCACTGAAGATAAATTAATCTAGTTGGACACGCCAAATGAATAGATCGGAGACACATACGAAGCTATAATAATCATGCATAATAAAATTCAGAAAAGACTCAGTTACTTTCAATGAATAATCTGATCATAAAGCCATAGTTCATCGGATCCCAACAAACACACCACAGAAGAGGATTACATCGGATAGATCACTACGAGAATCATAACAAACATGATATTGAAGATCATAGAGAGAGAATTTATCTAGGTACTAGCTATGGACCCATAGCTATGTTGGGGAACGTCGCATGGGAAACAAAAATTTTCCTACGCACACGCAAACCTATCCATGGTGATGAGCATCTACGAGAGGGAGAGTGGATCTACATACCCTTGTAGATCGCTAAGCGGGAAGCGTTAAGAAACGCGGTTGGTGTAGTCGAACATCTTCGCGATCCAAATCGCCGAGCGTCCCGCGATCTCATCACGATCCGTCCCGCGATCCAATCACGATACGTCCCGTGAACTCATCACGATCCGTCCCGCGATCTCATCACGATCCGTTCCACGATCTCATCACGAACCGTCTCGCGATCTCGATCACGGTCCTTCCGATCTAGCGCCGAACGGACGGCACCTCCGCGTTCAGCACACGTGCAGCTTGATGACGATCTCCACCGTCTTGATCCAGCAAGAGGAGGTGGATAGGAGAGAGAGTTCACCGGCAGCGTGACGGCGCTCCGGTGATGGTGGTGGAGCAATTCCGGCAGGGCTTCGCCTAAGCGCTGCGGAAAACCGATCTAGAGGAGAAACTGTGCACCGGTGAAACGGGTAGCACGTGGCCGGAAATTCTGTCCAAAAACCACCCAATCCACTAGTATATATAGGAGGAGAGGAGAGGAGAGGCAGCCAAGGCCTTTGGGTCGGCCGAAATAGGAGGTGGGAAGAAATCCTACTTCACCTCCAATCCTAGTTGGAGTAGGATTGCCTCCTATTGGCTGATTTTCCACTTTTTGCTTTAGGACTTTCTCTCCTGCGCCATGGGCCTTTGTGGCTGTTTTCCCAGCCCACTAAGGGCTGGTTATTATTCTCCCACAGCCCATGGACCTCTTGGGGTCGAAATACCCCTCCCGGAGGCCTCCCGGTACACTACCGGCACTCCCGGTACACTACCGGCACTCCCGGTACACTACCGATGAGCCCGAAACTTTTCCGGAAACCAAACTGGGACTTCCTATATATGAATCTTTACCTCCGGACCATTCCGGAGCTCCTCGTGACGTCCGGGATCTCATCCGGGACTCCGAACAACCTTCGGTCACCACCATACATAACTCTACACTACCGAAACGTCACCGAACCTTAAGTGTGCAGACCCTGCGGGTTCGAGAACTATGTAGACATGACCGAGACACCTCTACGGTCAATAACCAATGGCGGGACCTGGACGTCCACATTGGTTCCTACATATTCTACGAAGATCTTTATCGGTCGAACCTCTATGTCAAGGATTCAGTTAATCCCGTATAACGTCCCCTTTGTTCTTCGGTATGTTACTTGCCCGAGATTCGATCGTCGGTATCTCCATACCTAGTTCAACCTCGTTACTGGCAAGTCTCTTTAATCGTTCCGTAATACAAGATCCCGTGACTAACACTTAGCCACATTGCTTGCAAGGCTTGTTGTGATGTTGTATTACCGAGTGGGCCCTGAGATACCTCTCCGTCACACGGAGTAACAAATCCCAGTCTCGATCCATGCCAACTCAACAAACACCATCGGAGATACCTGTAGAGCACCTTTATAGTCACCCAGTTACGTTGCGACGTTTGATACACACAAGGCACTCCTCCGATATCCGTGAGTTGCATGATCTCATGGTCATAGGAACATATACTTGACATGCAGAAAACAGTAGCAATAAACTGACACGATCATATGCTATGTTTGTAGTTTGGGTCTTATCCATCACATCATTCTCCTAATGATGTGATCCCGTTATCAAATGACATCTCATGTCCATGGCTAGGAAACCTTAACCATCCTTTGATCAACGAGCTAGTCCATTAGAGGCATACTAGGGACATGGTTTTGTCTATGTATCCACACATGCATTTAAGTCTCCGATCAATACAATTATAGCATGGATAATAAACGATTATCATGAACAAGGAAATATGATAATAACTAATTTATTATTGCCTCTAGGGCATATTTCCAACAGTCTCCCACTTGCACTAGAGTCAATAATCTAGTTCACATCACCATGTGATTCGCATTGTTATGAATCTAACACCCAATGAGTTTTGGGGCTCGATCATGCTTTGCATGTGAGAGAGGTCTTATAGTCAACGGGTCTGCGATATTCAGATCCGTGTGTACTTTGCAAATCTCTATGTCAAACCGTAAACACTGCTACCACACTCCACTTGGTACTATTTCCAAATGGCTGCTCCACTATACGTATCCAGATTGCTACTACTAGTCATCTGGATAGGTGTTAAAGCTTGCATCGACGTAACTCTTTACGACGAACTCTTTATCACCTCCATAATCAAGAAACATTTCCTTAGTCCTCTGGTTACTAAGGATAATTCCGACCGCTGTCCAGTGATCCACTCCTGGACCACTCTTGTACCCCCTGACAGACTCGTGGCAAGGCACACATAGGTGTGGTACACAGCATGGCATAATATAGAGCCTATGGCTAAGGCATAGGGGACGACATTCATCCTTTCTCTTTCTTCTGCCGTTGTCGAGCTTTGAGTCTCACTCAACTTCACACCTTACAAATCAGACGAGAACTATTTCTCTGGCTGATCCATTTTGAACTCTTTCAAAATCTTGTCAAGGTATGCACTCATTGAAAGTCTCATCAAGCATCTTGATCTATCTCTATAGATTTTGATGCTCAACAATTAGGTAGCTTTATCCAGGTCTTCATTTGAAAAACACTTTTCAAACAACCTTTTATGCCTTCCAGAAATTCTACATTATTTCCGATCAACAATATGTCAACCACATATACTTATCAGAAACTCTATAGTGCTCCCACTCACTTTATTGCAAATACAAGTTTCTCGTAAACTTTGTATAAACTACAAAAACTTTGATCACCTCATCAAAGTGTATATTCCAACTCCGAGATGCTTGCTTCAGTCCATAGAAGGATCACTGAAGCTCTCTCATCTTTTAGCATCCTTAGGACTGACAAAACCTTCTGGTTGTATCACATACAACCTTTCCTTAAGTAAACCGTTAAGGAAACGACGTTTTGACATCCATCTGCCAGATTTCGTAATTGAAAATGCAGCAACTGCTAACATAATTCCAACAGACTTTTAGCATCGCTACGAGTGAGAAAGCCTCCTCGCAGTCAACTCCTTGAACTTGTCACAAACAACTTTGCAACAAGTCGAGCTTTACAAATGGTGACATTTACCATCAGTGTCTGTCTTCATTCTAAAGGTCCATTTGTACTCAACGACCTGCCGTCTAACGAGCAAGTCTACCAAAGTCTATACTTGGTTTTCATAAATGGATCCTATCTCGGATTTCATGGTCTCTAACCATTTGTCGGAATCCGGGCCCATCATCGCTTCTCCATAGCTCGTAGGTTCATCGCTGTCCAACAACATGACCTCGAAGACAGGGTTGTCGTACCGCTTAGGAGCAGTACACATCCTTGTCGACCCACGAAGTTCGATAGTAACTTGATCCTGAAGCTTCATGATCATCATCATTAACTTCCTCTTCAACTAACGTAGGCTTCACAGAAACATCTTTCTGCGCTGCGCTACTCTCTGGTTGAACAAAGGTTTAACAACCTCATCAAGTTCTATCTTCCTCCCACTCAATTCTTTCGAGAGAAACCTTTCCTCGAGAAAGGATCCGTTTTAGTAACAACCACTTTGCACTCGGATCTGAGATAGAAGGTTCACCCAACTGATCTTAGGGTATTCTATGAAGATGCATTTGTCCGCCTTGGGTTCGACCTCATTAGGTGAAAACATTTTTCACACAAGTGCCGCAGCCCCAAGTATCAAGAAACGACAGCTTAGGTTTCTATCAAACCATAATTCATATGGTGTCATCTCAACGGATTTAGATGGTGCCCTATTTAAAGTGAATGTAGTTGTCTCTAATGCATAACCCCAAAATTATAGCAGTAAAACGACAAGAGACATCATAGCACGCACCATGTCCAATAGAGCATAACTATGATGTTCGGACACACCATCACACTATGGTGTTCCAGGTGGCGTTTAGTTGTGAAACAACTTTCACATTGTCTTAAGTTGTATGCCAAACTCGTGACTCAGATATTCACCTCCACGATCATATCGCAGTCATTTTTATCTTCTTGTCACGATGATCTTTAAACTTCACTCTGAATTTGCTTGAACCTTTCAAACGATTCAGACTTGTGTTTCATTAAGTAAATATACACTATATCTACTCAAATCATCAGTGAAGGTAAGAAAATAATGATATCCACTGCACACTACAAGACTCACTAGATTGCATACATCAACATGTATCATTTCCAATGAATCACTTGCCCGCTCCATCCAACGGGGTCCTTTAGTCATCTTGCCCAAGAGGCATGGTTCGCATGTCTCAACCGATTCGAAATCGAATGAGTCCAAATATCCATCAGCATGGAGTTTCTACATGCGCTTTATACCAATATGACATTTAGCGGCAGTGCCACAAGTATGTGGTACTATCATTATTAACTTTGTATCTTTTGACATCAATGTTATGAACATGTGTAATACTACGATCAAGATTTCAACAAACCATTCTCACTGGGTGCATGACCATTGAAGGTATTATTCATGTAAACAGAATAACCATTATTCTCTAACTTAAATGAATAACCGTATTGCAATAAACATGATCTAATCATGTTCATGCTCAACGCAAAACACCAAATAACATTTATTTAGGTTCGTCACTAATCCTGAAGGTAGAGAGAGCGTGCGATTTTGATCACATCAACCTTGGAAACACTTCCAACACATATCGTCACCTCACCCTTAGCTAGTTCTCCGTTTATTCCGTAGCTTTTATTTCGAGTTACTAACATTTAGCAACCGAACCGGTATCCAATACCCAGGTGCTACTAAGAGTACTAGCAAGGTACACATTAGTAACTCGTATATCAAATATACTTCTATCAATGTTGCCAGCCTTCTTATCTACCAAGTATCTAGGGTTGTTCCGCTTCAGCGACCTCTCACCTCATAATAGAAGCACTTAGTCTCGGGTTTGAGTTCAACTTTGGGTTGCTTCACTGGAGCAGCAACTGACTTGCTATCCATGAAGTTTCCCTCCTTGATCTTGCCCTTTTCGAAACTAGTGGTTTGATTAACCATCAACACTTGACGCTCCTTCTTGATTTCTACCTTCGCGGTGTCAAACATCGCGAACAGCTCAGGGATCAATACTTCTATCCCTGGTGTATTATAGTTCATCACTTAAGTTCTAGTAGCTTTAGTGACAGTGACTTGGAGAACTATATCAATCACTATCTTATCTGGAAGATCAACTCCCACTTGATTCAAGCGATTGTAGTACCCAGACAATCTGAGTACATGCTCAACGATTGAGCTATTCTCCTTCATCTTACAGGCAAAGAATCTTGTTGGAGATCTCATATCTCGCAACACAGGCACGAGCCTGAGATCACAATCTCTGCCCCTAGAACATCTCATATGTTCTGTGACGTTCAAAACGTTTCGGAGCCTCAATTCTAAGCCGTAATGCATGACGCACAAAACTATCAAGTAGTCATCGAAACGTGCCTGTCAGATGTTCACAACATCTATAGACAACGCTAGAGGGGGTGGCGCACCGAGCGGTGCATTAAGGACATAAGCCTTCTGTGCAGCAATGAGGACAATCCTCAGATCACGGACCCAGTCCGCAATATTGCTACCAACATCTTTCAATTCTATTTCTCTAGGAACATATAAAAATACAAGGGAGCCACAACGCGAGCTAGTAATCTACAACATAATTTGCAAAGACACTTTGACCATGTTCATGATAATGAGTTCAATTAATCATATTATTTAAGAACTCCCACTCAAATTGACATCCCTCCGATCATTCGAGTGATACATGATCCAAATTCACCAACTCAAGTCCGATCATCACGTGAGTTGAGGTGGCTGCAATGGTGAACATCATTATGTTGATCATATCTACTATATGACTCATGTTCGACCTTTCGGTCTCTCGTGTTCCGAGGCCATGTCTGTACATGCTAGGCTCGTCAAGTTTAACCCGAGTGTTCTGCATGTGCAACACTGGCTTGCACCCGTTGTATGTGAACGTAGAGTCTATCACACCCGATCATCACGTGGTGTCTCAACACGACGAACTTTCGCAACGGTGCACACTCGGGGAGAACACAGTTCATCTTGAAATTCAAGTGAGGGATCACCTTATAATGCTACCGCCGTACTAAGCAAAACAAGGTGCATAAAAGGATTAACATCTCATGCAATTCATAAGTGACATGATATGGCCATGAACTTGTGTTTAAGATCTCCATCTTCGAAACACCGGCATGATCTCCATCGTCACCGGCACAACACCATGATCTCCATCATCTTGATCTCCATCAATGTGTTGCCATTGGGGTTGTGGCGCCAGCCCTGCTTCTACTTCTATTGCTACTGCTTAGCGATAAAGTAAAGCATTACATAGCGCTTAATGATTGACACGCAGGTCATACAATAATTAAAGACAACCCTATGGCTCCTGCCGGTTGCCGTACTCAACGACATGCAAGTCGTGAAATTCTATACATCACATGATCATCTCATACATCACATATATCTCATCATGTAATTGGCCATATCACATCACAACATACCCTGCAAAAACAAGTTAGACGTCCTCTAATTGTTGTTGCATGTTTTACGTGGCTGCTATGGGTATCTAGCAAGAACGATTCTCACCTACGCATAAACCACAACGGTGATACACTAGTTTGCTTTTCAACCTTCTCAAGGACCGCCTTTGTCGAATCCGATCCAACTAAAGTGAGAGAAACTGTCACCCGCAAGCCATCTAAGCAACAAGTTGCGTCGAGGGAACCGGTCTCTCGTAAGCGTACGAGTAATGTTGGTCCGGGCCGCTTCATCTCACAATCCCGCTGAACCAAAATACGACCAAGGGAGGAAGCAATCTAAGCATCAACGCCCACAAACCTTTTGTGTTCTACTCGAGATCTCATCGAACCATCAACCTAGCTCTGATACCACTGTTGGGGAACGTCGCATGGGAAACAAAAATTTTCCTACGCACACGCAAACCTATCCATGGTGATGAGCATCTACGAGAGGGAGAGTGGATCTACATACCCTTGTAGATCGCTAAGCGGGAAGCGTTAAGAAACGCGGTTGGTGTAGTCGAACATCTTCGCGATCCAAATCGCCGAGCGTCCCGCGATCTCATCACGATCCGTCCCGCGATCCAATCACGATACGTCCCGTGAACTCATCACGATCCGTCCCGCGATCTCATCACGATCCGTTCCACGATCTCATCACGAACCGTCTCGCGATCTCGATCACGGTCCTTCCGATCTAGCGCCGAACGGACGGCACCTCCGCGTTCAGCACACGTGCAGCTTGATGACGATCTCCACCGTCTTGATCCAGCAAGAGGAGGTGGATAGGAGAGAGAGTTCACCGGCAGCGTGACGGCGCTCCGGTGATGGTGGTGGAGCAATTCCGGCAGGGCTTCGCCTAAGCGCTGCGGAAAACCGATCTAGAGGAGAAACTGTGCACCGGTGAAACGGGTAGCACGTGGCCGGAAATTCTGTCCAAAAACCACCCAATCCACTAGTATATATAGGAGGAGAGGAGAGGAGAGGCAGCCAAGGCCTTTGGGTCGGCCGAAATAGGAGGTGGGAAGAAATCCTACTTCACCTCCAATCCTAGTTGGAGTAGGATTGCCTCCTATTGGCTGATTTTCCACTTTTTGCTTTAGGACTTTCTCTCCTGCGCCATGGGCCTTTGTGGCTGTTTTCCCAGCCCACTAAGGGCTGGTTATTATTCTCCCACAGCCCATGGACCTCTTGGGGTCGAAATACCCCTCCCGGAGGCCTCCCGGTACACTACCGGCACTCCCGGTACACTACCGGCACTCCCGGTACACTACCGATGAGCCCGAAACTTTTCCGGAAACCAAACTGGGACTTCCTATATATGAATCTTTACCTCCGGACCATTCCGGAGCTCCTCGTGATGTCCGGGATCTCATCCGGGACTCCGAACAACCTTCGGTCACCACCATACATAACTCTACACTACCGAAACGTCACCGAACCTTAAGTGTGCAGACCCTGCGGGTTCGAGAACTATGTAGACATGACCGAGACACCTCTACGGTCAATAACCAATGGCGGGACCTGGACGTCCACATTGGTTCCTACATATTCTACGAAGATCTTTATCGGTCGAACCTCTATGTCAAGGATTCAGTTAATCCCGTATAACGTCCCCTTTGTTCTTCGGTATGTTACTTGCCCGAGATTCGATCGTCGGTATCTCCATACCTAGTTCAACCTCGTTACTGGCAAGTCTCTTTAATCGTTCCGTAATACAAGATCCCGTGACTAACACTTAGCCACATTGCTTGCAAGGCTTGTTGTGATGTTGTATTACCGAGTGGGCCCTGAGATACCTCTCCGTCACACGGAGTAACAAATCCCAGTCTCGATCCATGCCAACTCAACAAACACCATCGGAGATACCTGTAGAGCACCTTTATAGTCACCCAGTTACGTTGCGACGTTTGATACACACAAGGCACTCCTCCGATATCCGTGAGTTGCATGATCTCATGGTCATAGGAACATATACTTGACATGCAGAAAACAGTAGCAATAAACTGACACGATCATATGCTATGTTTGTAGTTTGGGTCTTATCCATCACATCATTCTCCTAATGATGTGATCCCGTTATCAAATGACATCTCATGTCCATGGCTAGGAAACCTTAACCATCCTTTGATCAACGAGCTAGTCCATTAGAGGCATACTAGGGACATGGTTTTGTCTATGTATCCACACATGCATTTAAGTCTCCGATCAATACAATTATAGCATGGATAATAAACGATTATCATGAACAAGGAAATATGATAATAACTAATTTATTATTGCCTCTAGGGCATATTTCCAACAAGCTATGTGGTAGACTACTCACACATCATCATGGAAGCAACAAGGTTGATGTAGACGGCCTCCGTAACAGATTCTCCCTTCGACAGGGCACCAGAAAAGGTCTCCGGATGGGATCACAGTGGAACAGAGACTTGTGACGATGAAAAAGTTGTTTTTGGTTCCTCTTGGGTGTTTTTGGAATATTTTAGAATTTATGGAATTGAAATTAGGTTAGGGGGCTTGCGAGGGGGCCACAAAGCCTTGTGAACATGCCCTACCCTAGGGTGTGCCCTCCAGGCTCGTCGCCTCCTTGTGCGGCTTCCGGCCTCCCCCCGAAGCTTCGTGAGTCCACAATTTTCCATAAAAAATCACCAAAAAGTTTCATCGTGTTTGGACTCCGTTTGGTATTGATTTTCTGCAGAAGTAAAAACACACAAGAAACAGAAACTGACACCGGACACTGGGTTAATAGATTTGTCCCAAGAAAAATATATATCATATTATTGCATCTAAAGTATCCTAGATTGATAATATAATAGCATGGAGCAATAAAAAATTTATAGATACATTGGGGACATATCAGCATCCCCAAGCTTAATTCCTTCTCGTCCTCGAGTAGGTAAATGATAGAGATAGAATTTTTGATGTGGCAAGGTATCCAACATGTAATCTCTTTTAGGTATGATCATTGAGAAACGATGATGTAATTGGTATCAACGTAATAATATCCATGAACATAAGAAGCATAATCATTACTTTTTCAAAATATACGATCCTTAAAGAATGTTATTCCCTACCCATCTTATCATATTAGCATAGCATGACTCCGTTTTCCTGCATAAGTATAAATCATGTGCAATGATATGTCTCCAACGTATCTATAATTTTTGATTGTTCCATGCTGATATATTATCATTCTAGGAAACTTTTTGGGCGTTTATTTACCAATTTACAATATTTTTGAGCACTAACCTATTGACCCAGTGCCCAATGCCAGTTGCTGTTTTTTGCATGTTTTTTTACTCTTCAGGTTTACAATACCAAACGAAGTCCAATTGCCACTAAACTTTTTATGTTTTTTCTGGACCAAAATAAGATTTGGAAGCTTCCGAAGGAGGTCGAGAGCCACACGAGGGCACTAGCACGCAACATGGTGCGCCTCGGGGGGTGGGGGTGGTGATGTGTGCTGGCCCCCTCGTGGCTCTCCCGATGCCCCTCTCTGGCCTATAAATTCTCTAATATCTAAAAAACCCTAGAGGCAGCCCCGAAACACTTTTTACGTCGCCGCAAGTCTGTTCCGACGAGAGGGCATCTAGATCTTCGTTCCGACACCCTTGTCGAAGGGGGATCAATCACGGAGGGCTTCTTCATCAACCTTGATGCCCTCATGATGATGTGGGAGTAGTTCATCACAGACCTACGGGTCCGTAGCAAGTACCTAGATGGAAATCTCTCTCTCTCTCTCTCTCTCTCGTTCGCTCCTGATCTTCAATACAATGTTCATCACATCTTTGCCTTGATCTATCTGATGTAATCCCTTGGTATGGTGTGTTTGTTGGGATCTGATGATTTGTGGGTTTATGTTCAGATTATTCATGATAAATATCTGAGTCTTCTCTGAAATCTAATATGATTCTTATGTGCATGATCATTATAGCTTCATAATTCTCTTCGATCTATTGAAATAGTTTGGCCAACTAGATTGATATTTCTTGGTGAGAGAGGTGCATTTTAGTAGGTGCAGGCAGGAGTCGGACTATTTTTTTATGGACACGTTGCCTATATACACATGATCATTGCCGTGAAAATCGCATAACCATCCGCTTTTCTATCAATTGTCCAACAGTAATTTGTTTACCCACCGTATGCTATTTTTATGAGAGATGCCACTAGAGAAAACTACGACCCCGGGTCTATTCACTTAATATTTACAAATGCTGCTACTACCTTGCTGCCATTTACTTGCTTTTATTTTATTTTGCAAATCAAAATTATCTATAATTATCTACACAACTCACTTACTTGCAAATAATGAGACCAAGGGGATTGACAACCCTCTTGCCAACGTTGGGTGCAAGTTGTTCGCTCTTTTGTGTGCAACCGCTGAAGACGGTTGAGGATTGATATTCCTATTGGTTTAATAAATCTTGGTTTCATAACTTAGGGAAATACTTACCCACATTGTGCTGTGATAACCCATTCCTCTTCATGGAAAACCCAACGCAGGTCACAATTATCAAGAAAGGATTCTAGTGCCATTACCGAGGAATACCATCATAAAATATCAAGTAATTTCACACAAATTATCATTCACTTGTTCTTATTTTTATTTTCTGTTATATTTAATATGTGTAAAAAAATCAAAATACAAAAATATTCATCTTTGCTAGTTACTAGTTTACTCCTTTGCTTGCTTTACTTGCAAGTTTACTTTTCTCGCTCGTTGCTTTGCTTGATCGGTCACCATGTCTCAAGATACAACTAAGTTGTGTGACTTATCAAATACTAATAATAATGATTTTATTAGTACTCCTATACCACCCGCCACTAGTGCGGAGGATTTTGATATTAATGCTGCATTGCTAAATCTTGTCATGAAAGATCAATTTTTGGGAAGTCCTAATGAGGATCCCGCATCACATCTTAATACCTTTGTTGAATTATGTGATATGAAAAATAAAAAGGATATTGATAATGATATCGTAAAATTAAAATTATTTCCTTTTTCGTTAAGAGATAAAGCTAAAGCTTGGTTTTCATCTTTACCTCGTAATAATATTGGAACTTGGGATAAGTGTAAAGATGCTTTTATTGTTGGAAATATGCCCTAGAGGCAATAATAAATTAGTTATTATCATATTTCCTTGTTCATGATAATCGTTTATTATCCATGCAATAATTGTATTGATCGGAGACTTAGATGCATGTGTGGATACATAGACAAAACCATGTCCCTAGTATGCCTCTAATAGACTAGCTCGTTGATCAAAGATGGTTAAGGTTTCCTAGCCATTGACATGAGATGTCATTTGATAATGGGATCACATCATTAGGAGAATGATGGGATGGACAAGACCCAAACTACAAACGTAGCATATGATCGTGTCAGTTTAATACTACTGTTTTCTGCATGTCAAGTATCTGTTCCTATGACCATGAGATCATGCAACTCACTGACACCGGAGGAGTGCCTTGTGTGTATCAAACGTCGCAACGTAACTGGGTGACTATAAAGGTACTCTATAGGTATCTCCGAGGGTGTCTGTTGGGTTGGCATGGATCAAGACTGAGATTTGTTACTCCGTGTGACGGAGAGGTATCTCAGGGCCCACTCTGTAATACAACATCATAACAAGCCTTGCAAGCAATGTGACTAAGTGTTAGTCACGGGATCTTGTATTAAGGAACGAGTAAAGAGACTTACCGGTAACGAGGTTGAACTAGGTATGGGGATACCGACGATCGAATTTTGGGCAAGTAACATACCGAAGAACAAAGGGAACATCATACGGGATTAACTGAATCCCTGACATAGAGGTTCGACCGATAAAGATCTTCGTAGAATATGTAGGAACCAATGTGGACATCTAGGTCCCGCCATTGGTTATTGACCGTAGAGGTGTCTCGGTCATGTCTACATAGTTCTCGAACCCGCAGGGTTTGCACACTTAAGGTTTGATGACGTTTTGGTAGTATAGAGTTATGTATGGTGGTGACTGAAGTTTGTTTGGAGTCCCGGATGAGATCCTGGACATCACGAGGAGCTCCGGAATGGTTCGGAGGTAAAGATTCATATATAGGAAGTCCTGTTTTGGTCACCGGAAAAGTTCCGGGCTTATCCGTAGTGTACCGGGAGTGCCGGTAGTGTACCGGGAGACCTCCGGGAGGGGTATTTCGACCCAAGAGGCTTCATGGACTGTGGGAGAGTGAATATCAGCCCTTATTGGGCTGGTGGAAACTCCCACACAAGGCCCATGTAGCTAGAGAAGAAAACCCAAAAGGAAAAAGGTGGAAAAAGGCAAAAAGGAAAAAAAAGGATGAATCCTAATCCTACTAGGAGTGGAGGAGGTGGACTCCTCCTCTCCTAGTTCGGCCGAAGCCTAGGAGGCTTGGAGGCCAAGATGCCTCCTCTCCTCCTCTCCTCCTATATATACTGGTGCTATTGAGGGTTTTTGCACTAGATTTTCAGCCACGTGCTACCCGTTCCTCCAGTGCATAGTTTCTCCTCTAGATCGGTTTTCTGCAGTGCTTAGGCGAAGCCCTGCCGGAATTGCTCCACCACCATCGCCGGAGCGCCGTCAGGCTGCCGGAGAACTCTTCTTCCTCTCCACTCCTTCTTGCTGGATCAAGATGGTGGAGATCGTCATCAAGCTATACATGTGCTGATCGTGGAGGTGCCGTCCATTCGGTGCTAGATCGGAAGGATCGTGATCAAGTTCATGAGACAGATCATGATGAAGTTCATGGGACGGATCGTGATTGGATCGCGGGACGGATCGTGATTGGATCGTGGGACGATCGTGATTGGATCGCAGGACGCACGTCGACTTGGATTGCGAAGGCGTTCGACTACACCAACCGCGTTTCTTAACGCTTCCCGCTTAGCGATCTACAAGGGTATGTAGATCCACTCTCCCTCTCGTAGATGCTCATCACCATGGATAGATCTTCGTGTGCGTAGGAAATTTTTTGTTTTCCATGCAACGTTCCCCAACAGTGGTATCAGAGCTAGGTCTATGTGTAGATGAGATCTTGAGTAGAACACAAAAGGTTTGTGGGCGTTGATGCTTAGATTGCTTCCTCTCTTGGTCGGATTTTGGTTCAGCAGTATTGTGAGATGAAGCGGCTCGGACCAACATTACTCATACGCTTACGAGAGACCGATTCCCTCGACGCAACTTGTTGCTTAGATGGCTTGCGGGTGGCAGTTTCCCTCACTTTAGTTGGATCGGATTCGACAAAGGCGGTCCTTGAGAAGGTTGAAAAGCAAATTATGTATCACCGTTGTGGTTTATGCGTAGGTGAGAATCGTTCTTGCTAGAAAACCGTAGCAGCCACGTAAAACATGCAACAATAATTAGAGGATGTCTAACTTGTTTTTGCAGGGTATGTTGTGATGTGATATGGCCAATTAAATGATGTGATATATGTGATGTATGATATGATCATGTGATGTATATAATTTCACGACTTGCATGTCGATGAGTAAGGCAACCAGCAGGAGCCATAGGGTTGTCTTTAATTATTGTATGACCTGCGTGTCAATCATTAAGCACTATGTAATGGTTTACTTTATCGCTAAACGGTAGCAATAGTAGTAGAAGCATGCAGGGCGTGACAACCTCGATGGCGACACGTTGATGGAGATCATGGTGTCGTGCCGGTGACGATGAAGATCATGCCGGTGCTTTCAAGATGGAGATCTAAAGCACAAGTTCATGGCCATATCATGTCACTTATGAATTGCATGTGATGTTAATCCTTTTATGCACCTTGTTATGCTTAGTACGACGATAGCATTATAAGGTGATCCCTCACTTAAATTTCAAGATAAAATTGTGTTCTCCCCGAGTGTGCACCGTTGCGAAAGTTCGTCGTGTTGAGACACCACGTGATGATCGGGTGTGATAGACTCTACGTTCACATACAATGGGTGCAAGCCAGTGTTGCACGCGCAGAACACTCGGGTTAAACTTGACGAGCCTAGCATGTACAGACATGGCCTCGGAACACAAGAGACCGAAAGGTCGAACATGAGTCATATAGTAGATATGATCAACATAATGATGTTCACCATTGAAGCCACCTCAACTCACGTGATGATCGGATTTGAGTTGGTGGATTTGGATCATGTGAGACTCAGATGACCTGAGGGATGTTAATTTGAGTGGGAGCTTTAGTAATTTGATTAACTAAACTCATTATCTTGAACAATAGTCTAAGTAAACTTTGCATATTTATGTTGTAGATCAATGGCTCGCGCAGTAGCACCCCTGAATTTTAATGCGTTCGTAGAGAAAGCTAAACTGAAAGATGATGGAAGTAACTTTGTTGACTGGGCCCGTAATATGAGGATTATCCTCACGGCTTCCCAGAAATCAAATGTCCTTGATGCACCGCTTGGTGACCAACCAGAAGACATGACCTCCGAAGACGTTAAGAACGCTTGAGAGGCACGTACTGGAGATTACTCAATAGTTCAGTGTGCAATATTGTATGGCTCAGAACCAGGACTTCAAAGACGTTTTGAACGTCATGGAGCATATGAGATGTTCCAGGAGTTGAAGTTTATCTTTCAGAAGAATGCCCGGATCGAGAGGTATGAAACCTCCGATAAGTTCTATGCTTGCAAGTGTGAGGAGAACGGGTCTATCAATGAACATATACTCAGAATGTCTGGGTATTCAACTCGTCTAGGGGAGTTGGGAATTGCCCTTCCGCCAGAGGCGATCACTGACAGAGTTCTTCAATCACTGCCACCTAGTTACAAGAGCTTTGTGATGAACTATAACATGCACGGGATGAACAAGTCAGTCGCCGAGCTGTTTGCGATGCTAAAAGTCGCTGAGTCTGAAATCCAGAAAGAACATCAAGTGTTGATGGTCAATAAAACCACTAGTTTCAAGAAAAATGGCAACGTCAAGGGCAAGGGCAAGAAGGGTAAAACCAAGAAGGATGGCAAAGCAGTTGCTACTCCTGCAAAGAAGCCCAAGCATGGACCCAAGCCAGAAACTGAGTGCTTTCATTACAAAGGAATTGGTCACTGGAAGCGGAACTGCCCCAAGTACCTGGCTGACAAGAAGGCGGCCAACGACAAACAAGGTATATATGATATACATGTTATTGATGTGTACCTTACTAGCTCTCATAGTAGTGCCTGGGTATTTGATACCGGTACGGTTGCTCACATTTGCAACTCAAAGCAGGAACTACGGAATAAACGAAGGCTGGCAAAGGACGAAGTGACGATGCGCGTGGGAAATGGTTCCAAGGTTGATGTGATCGCCGTCGGCCCACTCTCTCTTCAATTACCATCGGGATTAGTGATGAACCTGAATAATTGTTATTTAGTGCCTGCGTTAAGCATCAACATTATATCTGGATCTTGTTTATTGCGAAACGGTTACTCATTTAAATCAGAGAATACAGGTTGTTCTATTTATATGAGTAATATATTTTATGGTCATGCACCCAATGTTAGGGGTTTATTCATATTGAATCTTGATAGTGATGACACACATGTTCATAACATTGAGGCCAAAAGATGTAGAATTGATAATGACAGCACCACTTTCTTGTGGCACTGCCGTTTAGGTCATATTGGTGTAAAACACATGAGGAAGCTCCATGCTGATGGAGTTTTGGAGTCACTTGATTTTGAATCACTTGACACATGTGAACCATGCCTCATGGGCAAGATGACTAAAACGTCATTCTCTGGAACAAAGGAACGGGCGAGTGACTTATTGGAAATCATACACACTGATGTGTGCGGTCCAATGAATGTTACAGCACATGGTGGATATCGTTATTTTCTCACCTTCACTGATGACTTAAGTAGATATGGGTATATTTACTTAATGAAACACAAGTCTAAAATGTTTGAAAAGTTCAAGCAATTTCAGAGTGAAGTTGAGAATCATCGTAACAAGAAGATTAAGTTCCTGCGATCTGATCGAGGAGGTGAATATCTGAGTTATGAGTTTGGCAGTCGCTTAAGACAGTGTGGAATTGTTTCATAGTTGACACCGCCCGGAACACCACAGCGTAATGGTGTGTCCGAACGCCGTAATCGAACCTTATTAGATATGGTGCGTTCTATGATGTCTCTTGCTGATTTGCCACTATCGTTTTGGGGTTATGCATTAGAGACAGCTACATTCACTTTAAATAGGGCACCATCAAAATCCGTTGAGACGACGCCATATGAACTGTGGTTTGGCAAGAGGCCAAAGTTGTCGTTTCTTAAAGTTTGGGGATGTGATGCTTATGTCAAAAAGCTTCAGCCTGAAAAGCTGGAACCCAAAGCGGAGAAATGCGTCTTCATAGGATACCCGAAAGAGACAGTCAGGTATACCTTCTATCTCAAATCCGAAGGAAAAGTGTTTGTTGCTAAAAACGGAACATTTCTTGAGAAAGAGTTTCTCTCGAAAGAATTGAGTGGGAGGAAAATAGAGCTTGATGAGGTTATTGAACCTTTACTTCACCCAGAAAGTAGCGCAGCGCAGAAAGATATTTTTGTGGAACCTACGACGGTAGAAGAGGAAGTTAATGATGATGATCATGAAGCTTCGGATCAAGCAGCTATTGAACCTCGTAGGTCGACAAGGCCGCGTACTACCCCTGAGTGGTATGGCAACCCTGTCTTGGAGGTCATGTTGTTGGACAACAATGAACCTACGAGCTATGGAGGAGCAGTGATGGGCCCAGATTCTGAGAAATGGTTATAGGCCATGAAATCCGAGATGGGATCCATGTATGAAAACAAAGTATGGACATTGGAAGTATTACCTGAAGGGCGAAAGGCCATTCAGAACAAATGGATCTTTAAGAAGAAAACAGACGCGGACGGTAATGTCACCGTCTATAAAGCTCGACTTGTGGCAAAGGGTTTTTCACAAGTTCAAGGAGTTGACTACGATGAGACTTTCTCACCCGTAGCGATGCTTAAGTCTGTCAGAATCAGGTTAGCAATAGCTTCCTATTTCGACCATGAAATTTGGCAGATGGATGTAAAAACAACGTTCCTCAACGGGTTCCTTGAGGAAGAGTTGTATATGATGCAACCCGAAGGTTTTGTCGATCCAGAGAATGCTGACAAAGTTTGCAAACTCCAGCGATCCATTTATGGACTGGTGCAAGCATCTCGGAGTTGGAATAAGCGATTTGATGAGGTGATCAAAGCGTTTGAGTTTATACAAGTTTACGGAGAAGCTTGTATTTACAAGAAAGTGAGTGGGAGCTCTATAGCGTTTCTAGTATTATATGTGGATGACATATTGCTGATTGGAAACAATATAGAAATGCTGGAAAGCATGAAGGAATATTTGAACAAGAGTTTTTCAGTGAAGGACCTAGGAGAAGCTGCTTTCATATTAGGCATTAAGATCTATAGAGATAGATCGAGACGCTTAATAGCACTTTCACAAAGCACATACCTTGATAATGTTTTGAAGAAGTTCAAAATGGAATAGTCCAAGAAGGGGTTCTTGTCTGTATTACAAGGTGTGAAGTTGAGTAAGACTCAATGCCCAGTAACTGCAGAAGATAGGGAAAAGATGAGTGTCATCCCCTATGCTTCAGCCATAGGCTCTATCATGTATGCAATGTTGTGCACAAGACTCGATGTCAGCCTTGCCATAAGTATGGCTGGAAGGTTTCAAAGTGATCCTGGAATGGAGCACTGGCAAGCCGTCAAGAATATCCTTAAGTACCTGAATAGGACTAAGGAAATGTTTCTCGTTTATGGAGGTGATGAAGAGCTCGTCATAAAGGGTTGCGTCGATGCAAGCTTTGACACTGATCTGGACGACTCTAAGTCGCAAACCGGATACGTATTTATTCTCAACGGGGGAGCGGTAAGCTGGTGCAGTTCCAAGCAAAGCGTGGTAGCTGATTCTACATGCGAAGCGGAATACATCACAGCCTCGGAGGCGGCAAAGGAAGGTGTCCGGATGAAGTAGTTCATGACAGATCTTGGAGTAGTGCCTAGTGCACTGAATCCAATGAACCTGTTCGGTGACAACACTGGTGCCATTGCTCTGGCCAAGGAACCAAGGTTTCACAAGAGGACCAGACACATAAAGCGACGCTTCAACTCCATTCGCGATTACATCTTGGAGAAAGACATAAATATTTGAAAAGTGCACACGGATCTGAATGTTGCAGACCCGTTGACTAAACCTCTTCCAAGGGCTAAACATGATCAACACCAGAACTGCATGGGTGTTCGATTCATTACAATGTAAATCACATAGTGATGTGAACTAGATTATTGACTCTAGTGCAAGTGGGAGACTGTTGGAAATATGCCCTAGAGGCAATAAATAAAGTGTTTATTATTGTATTTCCTTGTTCATGATAATCGTTAATTATCCATGCTATAATTGTATTAATTGGAAACATGGATACATTGTTGGAAATATGCCCTAGAGGCAATAATAAATTAGTTATTATCATATTTCCTTGTTCATGCTAATCTTTTATTATCCATGCTATAATTGTATTGATCGGAGACTTAGATGCATGTGTGGATACATAGACAAAACCATGTCCCTAGTATGCCTCTAATAGACTAGCTCGTTGATCAAAGATGGTTAAGGTTTCCTAGCCATTGACATGAGATGTCATTTGATAACGGGATCACATCATTAGGAGAATGATGGGCTGGATAAGACCCAAACTACAAACGTAGCATATGATCGTGTCAGTTTAATGCTACTGTTTTCTGCATGTCAAGTATCTATTGCTATGACCATGAGATCATGCAACTCACTGACACCGGAGGAGTGCCTTGTGTGTATCAAACGTCGCAACGTAACTGGGTGACTATAAAGGTACTCTATAGGTATCTCCGAGGGTGTCTGTTGGGTTGGCATGGATCAAGACTAGGATTTGTTACTCCGTGTGACGGAGAGGTATCTCAGGGCCCACTCGGTAATACAACATCACAACAAGCCTTGCAAGCAATGTGACTAAGTGTTAGTCACGGGATCTTGTATTATGGAACGAGTAAAGAGACTTACCGGTAACGAGGTTAAACTAGGTATGGGGATACCGACGATCGAATCTCGGGCAAGTAACATACTGAAGAACAAAGGGAACATCATACGGGATTAACTGAATCCTTGACATAGAGGTTCGACCAATAAAGATCTTCGTAGAATATGTAGGAACCAATATGGGCATCTAGGTCCCGCTATTGGTGATTGACCGTAGAGGTGTCTCGGTCATGTCTACATAGTTCTCGAACCCGCAGGGTCTGCACACTTAAGGTTTGGTGACGTTTCGGTAGTATAGAGTTATGTATGGTGGTGACCAAAGGTTGTCCGGAGTCCCGGATGAGATCCCGGACATCATGAGGAGATCCGTAATGGTCCGGAGGTAAAGATTGATATATAGTAAGTCCTATTTTGGTCGCCAGAAAAGTTTCGGGCTAATCGGTAATGTACCGGGAGTGCCGGTAGTGTACCGGGAGACCACCGGGAGGGGTATTTAGACCCAAGAGGCTTCATGGGCTGTCGGAGAGTAAATACTACCATTTTGTGGTCTGGTGGAAGTCCCACACAAGTCCCATGCGGCTGGGAGAAAAAGCCCAAAGGGAAGAAGGTGGAAAAAGGCCAAAAAAGGAGGAATCGTAGTCCTACTAGGATTGGAGGAGGAGTCCTCCTCTCCTCCCCACTTTGGCCGACCCAAGGGCTGGATTTTTGGCAGCCAAGCCTCCTCCTCCTCCCCTCCTATATATACTAGAGTATTTTAGGGTTTTGTCACAGAATTTTCAGCCATGTGCTACCCGTTCCTCTAGTGCATAGTTTCTCCTCTAGATCGGTTTTCTACAGTGCTTAGACGAAGCCCTGCCAGAATAGTTCCACCACCATCGCCGCAGCACCGTCACGCTGCCGGAGAACTCTTCTACCTCTCCGCTCCCTATTGCTGGATCAAGAAGGGGGAGATCATCATCAAGCTATACGTGTGCTGAACGCGGAGGTGCCGTCCGTTCGGCGCTAGATCAGAAGGACCGTGATCAAGATTGCAAGACGGATCGTGACGAGAACGCGGGACGGATCGTGATGAGATCATGGGACGGATCATGATGAGATCACGGGACGGATCGTGATGAGTTCGCGAGACGGATCGTGATTGGATCGCGGGACGGATCGTGATGAGATCGCGGGACGCTCGGCGATTTGGATCGCGAAGACGTTCGACTACATAAACAGCGTTTGTTAACGCTTCCCGCTTAGCGATCTACATGGGTATGTAGATCCACTCTCCGTCTCGTAGATTCTCATCACCATGGATAGATCTTGCGTGTGCGTAGGAAATTTTTGTTTCCCATGCAATGTTCCCCAACAGTGGCATCATGAGCTAGGTCTATGTGTAGATGAGATCTCGAGTAGAACACAAAGAGTTTGTGGGCGTTGATGCTTAGATTGCTTCCTCCCTTGGTCGGATTTTGGTTCAGCGGTATTATGAGATGAAGTGGCCCGGACCAACATTACTCTTACGCTTACGAGATACCGGTTCCCTCGACCGCAATTTGTTGCATAGATGGCTTGCGGGTGCCAGTTTCTCTCACTTTAGTTGGATCGGATTCGACAAAGGCGGTCCTTGAGAAGGTTGAAAAGCAACTAGTGTATCACCGTTGTGGTTTTTGCAACAACAATTAGAGGACGTCTAACTTGTTTTTGCAGGGTATGTTTGATATGATATGGCCAATTACATGATGTGATATATGTGATGTATGAGATGATCATGTGATGTATAGATTATCACGACTTGCATGTCGATGAGTACGGCAATCGGCAGGAGCCATAGGGTTGTCTTTAATTATTGTATGACCTGCGTGTCAATCATTAAGCGCTATGTAATGCTTTATTTTATCGCTAAATGGTAGCAATAGTAGTAGAAGCATGTTGGGCGCGAGAACCCCGATGGCGACACGTTTATGGAGATCAAGATGATGGAGATCATGGTGTCATGCTGGTGACGATGGAGATCATGCCGGTGCTTTGGAGAAGGAGATCAAAAGCACAAGTTCATGGCCATATCATGTCACTTATGATTTGCATGTGATGTTAATCCTTTTATGCACCTTGTTTTGCTTAGGACGACGGTAGCATTATAAGGTGATCCCTCACTTAATTTCAAGATAAATTGTGTTCTCCCTGAGTGTGCACCGTTGCGAAAGTTCTTCGTGTTGAGACACCACGTGATGATCGGGTGTGATAGACTCTACGTTCACATACAACGGGTGCAAGCTAGTGTTGCACATGCAGAACACTCGGGTTAAACTTGACGAGCCTAGCATGTACAGACATGGCCTCAGAACACAAGAGACCGAAAGCTCAAACATGAGTCATATAGAAGATATGATCAACATGATGATGTTCACCATTGAAACCACCTCAACTCACGTGATGATCGGACTTGAGGTTGTGAATTTGGATCATGTTTCACTCCAATGACCGGAGGGTTGTCAATTTGAGTGGGAGTTCTTAAGTAATATGATTAATTGAACTCATTATCATGAACATAGTCAGTAGTGTCTTTGCAAACTGTGTTGTAGATTACTAGCTCACGCTGTAGCTCCCTTGTATTTTTTATATGTTCCTAGAGAAATAGAGTTGAAAGATGATTGTAGCAATATTGCGGACTGGCTCCGTGATCTGAGGATTGTCCTCGTTGCTGCATAGAAGGCTTATGTCCTTAATGCATCACTCGGTGCTCCAACCCCTCTAGCGTCGTCTATAGATCTTGTGAACATCTGACAGGCATGTTGTAATGACTACTTGATAGTTTAGTGCGTCATGCATTACGGCTTAGAATTGAGGCTTCGAAACGTTTTGAACGTCACAGAACATATGAGATGTTCTAAGAGCTGAAATTAGGATCTCAGGCTCATGCCCGTGTTGCGAGATATGAGATCTCCAACAAGATTCTTTGCCTGTAATATGAAAGAGAATAGTTCAATCGTTGAGCATGTGCTCAGATTGTCTGGGTGCTACAATCACTTGAATCGAGTGGGAGTTGATCTTCCAGATAAGATAGTGATTGATATAGTTCTCCAAGTCACTGACACTAAAGCTACTAGAACTTGGTGATGAACTATAAAACGCAAGGGATAGAAGTAATGACCCCTGAGCTATTCACGATGTTTGACACCGCGAAGGTAGAAATCGAGAAGGAGCGTCAAAGTTTTGATGGTTAGTCAAAACCACTAGTTTCGAGAAGGGAAAGAGCAAGGAGGGAAACTTCATGGATAGCAAGTCAGTTGCAGCTCCAGTGAAGCAACCCAAAGTCTAACCCAAACCCGAGACTAAGTGCTTCGATTATGAGGAGAACGGTTGCTGAAGTGGAACAACCCTAGATACTTGGTAGATAAGAAGGCTGGCATAGTCGACAGAAGTATATTTGATATACGTGTTATTGATGTGTACCTTGCTAGTACTCCTAGTAGCACCTGGGTATTGGATACCGATTCGGTTGCTAAATGTTAGTAACTCGAAGTAAAAGCTACGGAATAAACGGATACTAGCTAAAGTGTGAGGTGACGATGTGTGTTGGAAATGTTTCCAAGGTTGATGTGATCAACATCGCACGCTCTCTCTACCTTTGAGATTAGTGACGAACCTAAATAAATGTTATTTGGTGTTTTTGCGTTGAGCATGAACGTGATTAGATCATGTTCATTGCAACACGGTTATTCATTTAAGTTAGAGAATAATGGTTATTCTATTTACATGAATAATACCTTCAATGGTCATGCACCCAGTAAGAATGGTTTGTTGAAACTTGATCGTAGTAATACACATGTTCATAACATTGATGCCGAAAAGATACAAAGTTAACAATAATAGTACCACATACTTGTGGCACTACCGCTAAATGTCATATTGGTATAAAATGCATGAAGAAACTCCATGCTGATGGATCTTTGGACTCATTCGATTTCGAATCGGTTGAGACGTGCGAACCATGCCTCTTGGTCAAGATGACTACGGACCCTGTTTTCTGTTTTGATGAGGCGGGCAAGTGATTTATTGGAAATGATACATGTTGATGTATGCAATCCAATGAGTCTTGTAGCGTGCGATGGATATCGTTATTTTCTTACCTTCACTGATGATTTGAGTAGATATAGTGTATATTTACTTAATGAAACACAAGCCTGAATCTTTTGAAAGGTTCAAGCAAATTCAGAGTGAAGTTTAAGATCATCATGACAAGAATATAAAAATGTTTGCGATATGATCGTGGAGGTGAATATCGGAGTTACGAGTTTGGCATACAACTTTAGACAATGTGAAAGTTGTTTCACAACTCACGCCACCTAGAACACCATAGTGTGATGGTGTGTCCGAACGTCATAGTCGTGCTCTATTGGATATGGTGCGTGCTATGATGTCTGTTATCGTTTTGTTACTATAATTTTGGGGTTATGCATTAGAGACAACTACATTCACTTTTAAATAGGGCACCATCTAAATCCGTTGAGATGACACCGTGTGAATTATGGTTTGATAGAAACCTAAGCTGTCATTTGTTAATGTTTGGGGCTGTGATGCTTGTGTGGAAAATGTTTTCACCTAATGAGCTCAAACCCAAAGCGGACAAATGCATCTTCATAGAATATCCTAAGAAAAGTTGGGTGAACCTTCTATCTCGGATCCAAGCGTAAAATGTTTATTGCTAAAACTGGGTCCTTTCTCGAGGAAAAGTTTCTCTTGAAAGAACTGAGTGGGAGGAAGATAGAAGTTGATAAGGTTATTGAACCTCTGTTTCAACCAGAGAGTAACGCAACGCAGCAAGATGTTTCTGTGGAACCTACGTCAGTTGAAGAGGAAGTAAATGATGATGATCGTGAAGCTTCGGATCAAGTTACTATCGAATCTCGTAGGTCAACAAGGATGTGTACTGCTCCTGAGCGGTACGACAACCCTGTCTTGGAGGTCATGTTGTTGGACAACAATGAACCTACGAGCTGTGGAGTAGCGATGATGGGCCCGGATTCCGACAAATGGTTAGAGGCCATGAAATCCGAGAAAGGATCCATATATGAAAACTAAGTATAGACTTTGGTAAACTTTCTCGTTGGACGGCAGGTCGTTGAGTACAAATGGATCTTTAAAATGAAGACATACGCTGATGGTGAATGTCACCATTTATAAAGCTCGACTTGTCGCAAAGAAGTTTCCGGCAAGTTCAAGGAGTTGACTGCGATGAGACTTTCTCTCGTAGTGATGCTAAAGTATGTTAGAATTATGTTAGCAGTTGCTGCATTTTTCAATTATGAAATCTGGCAGATGGATGCCAAAACATCGTTTCCTTTCTTGAGGAAAGGTTGTATGTGATACAACCATAAGGTTTTGTCAGTCCTAAGGATGCTAAAAGGTGTGCAAGCTTCAGTGATCCTTCTATGAACTGAAGCAAGCATCTCAGAGTTGGAATATACACTTTGATGAGGTGATTAAAGTTTTTGAGTCTATACAAAGTTTACGAGAAACTTGTATTTACAATAAAGTGAGTGGGAGCACTGTAGAGTTTCTGATAAGCATATGTGGTTGACATATTGTTGATCGGAAATGATATAGAATTTCTGGAAAGCATAAAGGGTTGTTTGAAAAGAGTTTTTCAAAGGAAGACCTGGATAAAGCTACCTAATTGTTGAGCATCAAGATCTATAGAGATAGATCAAGATACTTGATGAGACTTTCAATGAGTACATACCTTGACAAGATTTTGAAAGAGTTCAAAATGGATAAGTCAGAGAAAGAGTTCTTGCATGATTTGTAAGGTATAAAGTTGAGTAAGACTCAATGCCCAGTGACTGCTGAAGATAGAGAAAAGATGAGTGTCATCCCCTATGCTTCAGCCATAGGCTCTATCATGTATGCAATGATGTGCACAAGACCCGATGCCAGCCTTGCCATAAGTATGGCCGGAAGGTTTCAAAGTGATCCTGGAATGGAGCACTAGACAACGGTCAAGATTATCCTTAGTAACTAAAAGACTAAGGAGATTTTTCTTGATTATGGAGGTGATAAAGAGTTCGTCGTAAAGAGTCACGTCGATGCAAGCTTTAACACCAATCCGGATGACTCGTAGTAGCAATCTGGATACGTATAGTGGAGTAGCCATTTGGAATAGTACCAAGTGGAGTGTGGTAGCAGTGTTTACGGTTTGACATAGAAATTTGCAAAGTACACACGGATCTGAATGTCGCAGACCCGTTGACTATAAGACCTCTCTCACATGCAAAGCATGATCGAGCCCCAGAACTCATTGGGTGTTAGATTCATAACAATGCAAATCACATGGTGATGTGAACTAGATTATTGACTCTAGTGCAAGTGGGAGACTGTTGGAAATATGCCCTAGAGGCAATAATAAATTAGTTATTATCATATTTCCTTGTTCATGATAATCTTTTATTATCCATGCTATAATTGTATTGATCGGAGACTTAGATGCATGTGTGGATACATAGACAAAACCATGTCCCTAGTATGCCTCTAATAGACTAGCTCGTTGATCAAAGATGGTTAAGGTTTCCTAGCCATTGACATGAGATGTCATTTGATAACGGGATCACATCATTAGGAGAATGATGGGATGGACAAGACCCAAACTACAAACGTAGCATATGATCGTGTCAGTTTAATGCTACTGTTTTCTGCATGTCAAGTATCTGTTCCTATGACCATGAGATCATGCAACTCACTGACACCGGAGGAGTGCCTTGTGTGTATCAAACGTCGCAACATAACTTAGTGACTATAAAGGTACTCTATAGGTATCTCCGAGGGTGTCTGTTGGGTTGGCATGGATCAAGACTGGGATTTGTTACTCCGTGTGACGGAGAGGTATCTCAGGGCCCACTCGGTAATACAACATCACAACAAGCCTTGCAAGCAATGTGACTAAGTGTTAGTCACGGGATCTTGTATTATGGAACGAGTAAAGAGACTTACCGGTAATGAGGTTGAACTAGGTATGGGGATACCGACGATTGAATCTCGGGCAAGTAACATACCGAAGAACAAAGGAACATCATACTGAATTAACTGAATCCTTGACACAGAGGTTCCACCAATAAAGATCAGCGTAGAATATGTAGGAAACAATATGGGCATCCAGGTCCCGCTATTGGTTATTGACCGTAGAGGTGTCTCGGTCATGTCTACATAGTTTTCGAACCCGCAGGGTTTGCACACTTAAGGTTTGGTGACGTTTCGGTAGTATAGAGTTATGTATGGTGGTGACCGAAGGTTGTTCGGAGTCCCGGATGAGATCCGGACATCACGAGGAGCTCTGTAATGGTCCGGAGGTAAAGATTGATACATAGGAAGTCCCATTTTGGTCACCGGAAAAGTTTCGGGCTAATCGGTAATGTACCGGGAGTGCCGGTAGTGTACCGGGAGACCACCGGGAAGGGTATTTCGACCCAAGAGGCTTCATGAGCTGTGGGAGAGTAAATACCACCCTTTTGTGGGCTGGTGGAAGTCACACACAAGTCCCATGCGACTGGGAGAAAAATCCCAAAGGGAAGAAGGTGGAAAAAGGCCAAAAAAGGAGGAATCCTAGTCCTACTAGGATTGGAGGAGGAGTCCTCCTCTCCTCCCCACTTTGGCCGAACCAAGGGCTGGCTTTTTGGCAGCCAAGCCTCCTCCTCCTCTCCTCCTATATATACTAGAGGATTTTAGGGTTTTGGCACAGAATTTTCAGCCATGTGCTACCCGTTCCTCTAGTGCATAGTTTCTCCTCTAGATCGGTTTTCTGCAGTGCTTAGGCGAAGCCCTGCCGGAATAGCTCCACCACCATCGCCACAGCACCATCACGCTGCCGGAGAACTCTTCTACCTCTCCGCTCCCTCTAGCTGGATTAAGAAGGCGGAGATCGTCATCAAGCTGTACGTGTGCTGAACGCGGAGGTGCCGTCCGTTCGGCGCTAGATCAGAAGGACCGTGATCAGGATTGCGAGACGGACCGTGACGAGATTGCGGGACGGATCGTGATGAGATCGCGGGACGTATCGTGATGAGATCGCGGGACGGATCGTGATGAGTTCGCGAGACGGATCGTGATTGGATCGCGGGACGGATCGTGATGAGATCGCGGGACGCTCGGCGATTCGGATCGCGAAGATGTTCGACTACATAAGCTGCGTTTCTTAACGCTTCCCGCTTAGCGATCTACATGGGTATGTAGATCCACTCTCCCTCTCGTAGATGCTCATCACCATGGATAGATCTTGCGTGTGCGTAGGAAATTTTTTGTTTCCCATGCAACGTTCCCCAACATACATGTGTGGATACATAGACAAACACAATGTCCCTAGTGTGCCTGTAGTGAACTTGCTCGTTGACTGAAAGATGGTTAAGGTTTCCTAGCCATGGACATGAGATGTCATTTGATAACGGGATCACATCATTAGGAGAATGATGTGATGGACAAGACCCAAACTACAAACGTAGCTTATGATCGTGTCAGTTTATTGCTACTATGTTCTGCATGTCAAGTATATGTTCCTATGACCATGAGATCATGCAACTCACGGATATCGGAGGAGTACCTTGTGTGTCTCAAATGTCGCAATGTAACTGGGTGACTATAAAGGTGCTCTACAGGTGTCTCCGAGGGTGTCTGTTGAGTTGGCATGGATCAAGACTGGGATTTGTTACTCCGTGTGACGGAGAGGTATCTCAGGGCCCACTCGGTAATACAACATCACAATAAGCCTTGCAAGCAATGTGACTAAGTGTTGGTCACGGGATCTTGTATTACGGAACGAGTAAAGAGACTTTCCAGTAACGAGGTTGAACTAGGTATGGAGATACCGACGATCGAATCTCGGGCAAGTAACATACCGAAGAACAAAGTGAACATCATGCGGGATTAACTGAATCCTTAACATAGAGGTTCGACCGATAAAGATCTTCGTAGAATATGTAGGAACCAATGTGGACATCTAGGTCCTGCCATTGGTTATTGACCATAGAGGTGTCTCGGTCATGTCTACATAGTTCTCGAACCCGCAGGGTCTGCACACTTAAGGTTTGGTGACATTTCGGTAGTATAGAGTTATGTATGGTGGTGACCGAAGTTTGTTCGGAGTCCTGGATGTGATCCCGGACATCATGAGGAGCTCCAGAATTGTCCAGAGGTAAAGATTCATATATAGGAAGTCCTGTTTTGGTCACCGGAAAAGTTCCGGGCTTATCCGTAGTGTACCGGGAGTGCCTGTAGTGTACCGGGAGACCTTCGGGAGGGGTATTTCGACCCAAGAGGCTTCATGGACTGTGGGAGAGTGAATATCAGCCCTTAGTGGGCTGGTGGAAACTCCCACACAAGGACCATGTAGCTGGAGAAGAAAACCCAAAAGGAAAAAGGTGGAAAAAGGCAAAAAGAAAAAAAAGGATGAATCCTAATCCTACTAGGAGTGGAGGAGGTGGACTCCTCCTCTCCTAGTCCGGCCGAAGCCTAGGAGGCTTGGAGGCCAAGCTGCCTCCTCTCCTCCTCTCCTCCTATATATACTGGTGGTATTGAGGGTTTTTGCAATAGATTTTCAGCCACGTGCTACCCGTTCCTCCAGTGCATAGTTTCTCCTCTAGATCGGTTTTCTGCAGTGCTTAGGCGAAGCCCTGCCGGAGTTGCTCCACCACCATCGCCGGAGCGCCTTTAGGCTGCCGGAGAACTCTTCTTCCTCTCCACTCCTTCTTGCTGGATCAAGATGGTGGAGATCGTCATCAAGCTGTACGTGTGCTGAACGCGGAGGTGCCATCCGTTCGGTGCTAGATCGGAAGGATCGTGATCAAGTTTGTGAGACGGATCGTGATCAAGGGTCGTGGGACGGATCGTGATCGGATCGCGGGACGGATCGTGATTGGATTGCGGGACGGATCGTGATTGGATCGCGGGACGCACGGTGATTTGGATCGCGAAGACGTTCGACTACACCAACCGTATTTCTTAACGCTTCTCGCTTAGCGATATACAAGGGTATGTAGATCCACTCTCCCTCTCGTAGATGCTCATCACCATGGATAGATCTTCATGTGCGTAGGAATTTTTTTTGTTTCCCATGCAACGTTCCCCAACATTTATTGCCAAGTATTTTCCTCCTACTAAAACCATCTCCCTTAGAAATCAAATAATGAATGTTAAATATAAAGATCAATAACATGTTACACAAGCTTGGGAGGGAATGAAATTGATGATAAGAAATTGCCCTACTCATGGTTTAAACTTGTGGATGATTATCCAAAACTTCTATGTTGGACTAAACTTTGTGTCCAGAAATGTTCTAGATTCGGCTGCAGGTGGTACCTTTATGGATGTAACCTTAGGATAGGCCACAAAACTTCTGGACAACATCATGACTAATTATTCTCAATGGCATACAGAGAGAGCTCCAACTAGTAAGAAGGTAAATTCTGTCGAGGAAATCGCTACTTTGAGTGAAAAAGTGGATGCTCTTATGAATTTGGTTGCTGATAAAAATACTCATGTTGATCCCAATGATATGCCCTTGTATACTTTGTTTGATCAAAATAATGATGCTATGTATGTGAAGTTTGTCTCGCGAAATAATTTCAACAATACTGCTTATGGAGGTAATTTCAATGCTAGGTTGTATCCCGATAATTCCACTAATAACTATGGAATTTTTTATGGTAATTCCTATGGAAATTGTTGTACAAATTATGATAGGATACCTTCTTATCTTGAGAGCACAATTAAGAAATTTATTAATTCTCAAAAGGTTTTCAATCCTACGATAGAAGAAAAGTTGCATGTGATTGATGCTTTGGCTACAAACATGGATATAATTTCTCTTGATGTAGAAACTCTTAAAAGTAAAGCTTTGCCACTATCTATTAATTAAAGTAAGGAGAGGACCGCTAAGTTGGGAGATAAGCGGGAATTCTTAGAAAAAGCTCTTCCACCCGGTTTTTACTGGAATCATGATGACGATCTCAAAATGATTGATATTTCTCCTATTGAATCTTTGTTTACTTCTATGAATATAAATAATAAAGGGACTGGAGATGAGTGAAGTCTAGTTGAGAATCATCCCGTTGATATGTCCATTTTGCATCATGATTTCCTACTGTTATTTATAATGTTTTTATGCACAATAATGCTTTATGCAGTAATTCTAATGCCTTCTCTCTCATAATATGTAAGGTTTACATGAAGAGGGAGAATGCCGGCAACAGGATTTCTGGACCTGAAAAGGCATATCAGAGATACCTATTCTACACACCTTCAAATAAGCTAAAACTTCATGGAGAATTATTTTGGAATAGATAAAAAATAATGGAGCAAATAACTACCGGAGGGGGGCCACCTGGTGTCCACAAGACACCAGGGCACGCCAGGCCCCCCAGGCGTGGCCTGGTGGGTTGTGGGCATCCCAACCCACCTTCAATGCCCATCTTCTGGTACATAAGGTGTTTTGACCTATAAAAAATCAAGAGGGTACTTTTGGGATGGAGCACTGCCATCTTGAGGCGGAACTTGGGCAGGAGCACTTTTGCCCTCCGATGGAGCGATTCCATCGAGGGAACTTCCATTCCAGAGGTGGAAATCGAAGCCATCGTCATCACCGACAACCCTCTCATCTTTGGGAGTCCAATCTTCATCAACATATTCAGCAGCACCATCTGCTCTCAAACCCTAGTTCATCTCTTGTGTTCAATCTTTATACCGGAACCTCAGATTGGTACCCGTGGGTGACTAGTAGTGTTGATTACTATATGGTTTATTTGGTGGAAGATTATGTTCAGATCCATTATGCTATTTAATACCCCTCTGTTCTTGAGCATGAATATCATTTGTGACTAGTTACCTTTGTTCCTGAGGTCACGAGAGAAGTCATGTTGCAAGTAATCATGTGAAGTTGATATGTGTTCCATATTTTGATGATACGAATGTTGTGATTCCCTTAGTGAGGTCATGTGAACGTCGACTACATGACACTTCACCATCTTTGGGCCTAAGGAAATGCATTGTGGAGTAGTTATTAGATGATGGGTTGCTAGAATGACAACAGCTTAAACCCTAGTTTATGCGCTATTTCGTAAGGGGCTGATTTGGATCCACATGTTTAATGCTATGGTTATATTTTATCTTAATACTTTTTGGTGAAAATATACCCTAGAGGCAACAATAAGTTAGTTATTATCATATTTCCTTGTTCATGATAATTGTTTATTATCCATGCTATAATTGTATTGATTGGAAACTCAAATACATGTGTGGATACATAGACACCAAAGTGTCCCTAGTAAGCCTCTAGTAGACTAGATCGTTGATCAAAGATGGTCAAGGTTTCCTGAGCATACACAGGAGTTTTCATTTCATAACGGGGTCACATCATTAGGAGAATGCTGTGATGGAAAAGAGCCAACCGTAAGCATAGCATATGTCCGTGTTAGTTTATTGCTACTGCTTTATCCATGTCAAGTATTCGTTCCTACGAGCATCATATCATGCAACTACCTGACACCGGAGGAACTACTTGTGTGTATCAAATGTCACAAGGTAACTGGGTGACTATAAAGGTGCTCTACAGGTATCTCTGAGGGTGTCTATTGGGGATATGACCCCACGATATGACCCGCCCTGGAGGCTCCGGGTCATGTTGCTGGCTCGTGAGCCGGCCCAAAGGTAAGCCATAAGACTGATGGCCCAGGAAGATAGGCGGCTCAAGGGGTGGGCCGTACAAACGGCCCGGACAGAGAAGACCCAGGCGTGCAAGCCTACTCATAGACAGCTTGGACAAGAAGATAGAGAGACACTCGGTTAGCAATTGTAACGACCCAGTGGTCCTGACCTCTTATATAAAGGCAGACCCGGGGCGACTCAGAGGTAGGGTAATCGAGAACTAGGTCAAGCTTCTAGCTCCTTGTAATCGATACACAAGCAATACAAACACAAGCAGGACGTAGGCTATTACCTCGACTTGAGGGGCCGAACCTGGGTAAATCCGTGTCTTTCGTCCCAACTAACCCCTTTGAGTCCACCCCATTAAGCGATGGCCTCGAATCCAAGTCCGTTCACCCGGACATCTGCCGTGATAAAACCACGACAGTTGGCGCCCACCATGGGTCTAGCGCTTGGTGGTGTTGAGTTCTCAAAGGGCTCTCTCCCAGGGCTCGAAGGATACGTGGTTGGAAGGATGAGCAAGAGTCACCGCAGCCGGCTCTACATCGACGACGCCGGCTGGGGGCTTGGTGCTGGTTCTGTGGAGTATGGATTCCGGGTTCCGTTCGGCGGGATCCAGGTTTTCATCGGAAAGGTTGATAGATCTACACCCAGGCCGGACGTCTGCATCAACATCGTCGAGCCGGCTCGGCGTCTCCAATCTACGAGTGTTGTGCGGCCTGCCCGTGCCCATCCAGGTCAAAAGCATGTTCTCATGGGCTTCACTCAAGGCATGGACCTGGAAGCGTCCGGGTCACAGGGAACTCTCGTTTGCTCGGAAGATGAGTCCTCCAATGGGTAGACAGAGTCAGTGTATCGGCTCAGTAACGGTGGCCTTGAGGGCTACTACGACACCTATTCTGAGGTAGAGGGCTTTGAGTCGGATGATCTGAGACCCCCGGTTCATGCGGCAGTGTTCATGGCAGGATCGACTTCAGCCGCTGGTGACACAACAGCGGGAGCCGCCACAGCGGGTGATAGCCCCCCGCCGGCGGCTCAGGTTCTAGTGGAATTGATGGACGAGCTCACAGCTCTCATGGCCACAGAAGTAACTCCGGATAATCAAGAGCCAGGAATTTAGAGGTGGCATGGATCAAGGGCCGGATGGTAGAGGAACGACAAAGGATGGCCGAGCTGAAGACCCGGATGGAGGAGGAAGTGGAGCATATCAAGGCCGATGCTTTCTGTCTGGAGCTGGAGCAAAGGTCAGCGACCGTGGTGCACCGGAGGAGGCATCAATCCCGTCTGCCAGAACGTTACGAAGCGAGGAACCTTTTTAACACCCTCGGTGCGGGCTGGGTTACGGGCGCACCGGAAAGCCGCCCGATGGAATGCCCAACGACTCATCCACCCCAGCATAACCAAATCTCACCTAGGGATTTTCCAACGCCGGCAGGTCATTACTCTAACCCGGCCAAGAACATGGTGGCAGCGGCCGCCCGGCTTGAGACGATTCCCATCCCAGATGAAGCACACTTTGTGCAGGATGTGCGAAACGCCATTGGATATTTATAGACAGCCATGGCCTAGCAAGAGAGGTATGCTCACAGCCGGAGCCGGGTTCACTCCACCCCCCTCCCCAGTCGAAGTTCTAGCCGGCGCTATGAGTCGCCAGCGTGTTCCAGCAGTCACCCACGTCGTGGACCACCGGAGGACGAGCGGGCGACTCTAGATGCACAAGCCCTCACGGACCAGGCAAGAGACAGGCGAGAGGCGGAGATAGCGGCAACCCGTCTAGAGACGGTGCTTTCCGTCTCAATGGGAGTAGTTAGTACCAGAGCGATAGGGGTGCCATGTTTAACTCCGGCTCTGAGAAGTGAACGGCTACCGAAAGATTTCAAGGGGCCTTGAAAGGTTCCGAATTATACCGCTGATCTACCCCCTGAGGCGTGGGTTGAAAGTTATGAACTGGCCATGGAGATGCTGGATGTTAGTGAGGCGGTATGCGCAAAATATTTCATCATGATGCTTGAGGGTCCGGCTCGTACATGGCTGAAAGGTCTGCCACCTAACACGATAAGCTCATGGGCGGAGTTGAGAGCGAAGTTTATTAAGAATTTCCAGGGGACCTGTAAGCAGCCTATGACCATTGTCGATTTGGACCATTGTGTTCAACAGGAGAATGAGTTGGCCCATCATTGGGTCCGGCGGGTGTCGACCATTATTCACTCTTCAGAGCATATCACGGCGGCTCAAGCGGTGCTTATTTTAGAGAAGAACTGTCATTTTGTTCCATTGAAGCAGAAGCTCGGCCGGCTCAAGCGCACGTGTCAGGATATGGGAGAGCTCATGAGGGCCTTGACAAAGTATGCCGACTCAGATAACACCAAGGATCCAGGCTCAGATGATGAGAAAGCCAATCAAGGGAAGAAAAACAATCAAGGAAAAGGTTTTGCGAACAATGGGAATCAGAATAAGCGGAAGAGCGCTGATAGCGGGTCAGAGCTAGTGGCAAATACCAACACAGGACACAACCATCCCAAGGGGAGTGGAAAATTCAGGCCGTTTCATCAAAGGAACAGAGCCCCTTTTAATTTAGAAGAAGCGCTTAGGAAGCCTTGTCCGGAGCACAACATGCCTGATAAGCCGGTGCTGCATGCGTGGGGTGATTGTTTTATTATGCAGAGATTCAAAAACCAGCATTCCCAACCGCGTAATAATCAGGGCGGCGGCCCGCCTGGTGGCTCAGGGCACGGCGGATCAGGGGCTGGATTCGGCGCTGGCGGTTCAGGAAACGGACATCCGGGTCAAAATAACCAAGGGGGGCACCAACAACATTCTGGCAACAACAACAATAACAACAATCAGCAGCAGTGCAATCAGTCTAGGTTTCAGAGTAACCTGAAGTAGCTCAGTTCTGGACAGTATCACGTATTCATGACCAGTCACAATAAACGAGACGAGAAGTTGCGGAGGCGAGCAGTTAACGCGGTTGCTCCGGCTCTCCCGTGATGCTTACCGTGGTCTGAGTATAACATAACATGGAGCCGGGAGGATCACCCGTCACGGGTAGATGACCTGGGCTGGCTGGCTCTAGTTGTGGCCCCTCAGGTGAATGGCTATATGGTGAATAAAGTGCTCATGGACGGAGGTAGCAGCATCAACATCCTTTACTATGACACTTTCCGGCGGATGAAGTTGCTTGACAAAGACCTTAAACCTTCCTTCACCATTTTCATGGTGTGGTCCCGGGTAAATCGGCATACCCGGTGGGCCGGATTTCATTGGAAGTAGCTTTTGGCGATGAGTATAATTACAGAGTGGAATCCTTGTGGTTCGAGGTGGTCAAAATCAAAAGTCCCTATAATGCACTATTTGGGAGGCCGGCTTATGCCAAATTTATGGCTAGGCCTTGCTATGTTTATTGGCAACTCAAAATGCCCGGCTTAAAAGGTCCAATTACCATTCACGGTAATAGGAAAACGGCTCTCGAGTGTGAGGAAGGAGATGTGGCGTATGCAGAGTCTAGTTGTTCTCAGGAGGAGCTGAAATTCTACAAGGAGAACGTTAACACGGAGGATATGACCCCACTGAAGAAGCCTACGACAGAGGTTGAGCCGCCACTCAAGTTTTCAGCGGATGATACCAAGGCAATAGATTTCAATCCAAGCAACTCATCCAAACAGTTCATCATTGGGGCTCACATGGATCCCAAATAGGAAAGCGCGCTCATCGAATTCATCCGTGAGAATCAGGACATCTTTGCATGGAAGCCTTCTGACATGCCGGGTGTACCGAGAGAGTTCGCTGAGCACAATCTTAATGTGGATCCAAAGTTTAAGCCGATCAAACAATTTCTACGACAGTTCAACGAAGAGAGACGTAAAGCTATTGGGGAGGAAGTTGCCCGGCTCTTGGCCACAGGCTTTATAGTGGAAGTTTTTCACCCGGAGTGGTTGGCTAACCCGGTGCTAGTGCTAAAAATGAACGGCACTTGGCGTATATGTATAGATTACACGGACCTTAACAAGGCTTGCCCGGCTGACCCTTTTGCACTCCCTCATATCGATCAAATTATTGATGCTACGTCCGGAGGTGAAAGTTTATGCTTCCTGGATGCATATTCAGGATATCATCAGATTAAGATGGCAACGAAAGATCAGGAGAAGACGACGTTTATTACACCTTTTGGGGCGTTCTGTTACGTCTCCATGCCTTTCGGGCTCAAGAGTCCCCAGGCGACTTACCAACGATGTGTGCAGAATTGCCTCCACAGTCAGATTGGCCGAAATGTTCATGCTTACGTAGACGACATCGCGGTTAAATCCAGAAAGAAGGAAACTCTCCTAGAGGATTTGAAAGAAACCTTTGACAATATCCGGGTCTACAAGATGATGCTTAACCCGACAAAGTGTGTCTTTGGTGTTCCAGCAGGAAAGCTTTTGGGTTTTGTGGTCTCTGAGCGGGGCATCGAGGCTAACCCAGATAAGATTAAGGCTATCACTTCTTTAGGGGAGCCGACGTGCATTAACGACGTTCAGCGCCTTGCAGGACGGATTGCTGCATTGAGCCGCTTCATAAGCCGGCTTGGGGAGAAAGCCATTCCCTTATACCAGATGATGAAAAAGACAGACACGTTTAAGTGGAGCACAGCAGCGGCCGAAGCACTTGAAGCTCTTAAAAAACAGTTGACTGAGCCGCCAGTGTTAGCTACTCCGGTGGAGAAAGAGGCATTACTCCTTTATGTGGTGGCTAACAACAGAGCGATCAGTGTAGCAATTGTGGTCGAGCGCAAGGAGGCAGGGAAGGAGTGTCCTGTGCAAAGGCCAGTTTATTACATTAGTGAAGTTTTGGCAGAGTCTAAGCAGAGGTATCCGCATTGATAGAAGTTAGTATACGGAGTTTTCATGGCCAACCTCAAGTTAAAACATTACTTCTTGGGACACTAGATAACAGTGGTCAGTTCCGCCCCGTTGGAAGATATCATTCAAAATAGAGAAGCTACAGGGAGGATTGCCAAGTGGGCCTTAGAGCTGGGTCCTCTTAACATCAAGTATGTTCCTTGTACAGCAATTAAGTCTCAAGCTTTGGTGGATTTCATAAATGATTGGACCGAATGTCAAGCCCCCGAAGAGAAGCCGGATAACACGTATTGGACTATACACTTTGATGGGTCCAAGTAGCTAGAGGGGTCCGGTGCAGGAGTTGTTCTCACCTCCCCCAAGGGTGACAAGTTTTGTTATGTGCTCCGGTTAATGTTCCCTTGTACTAATAATGCAGCTGAGTATGAAGCACTGCTCCATGGTCTCAGAGTCGTTAAAGAGATGAATTTAAGCCGGGTCAGATGTTTAGGTGACTCAGATCTGGTGGCAGAGCAAGTTTCATGTACTTGGGACTCCAAGGATCCACGGATGGCGGCTTATCGACAAGCGGTTGACATCATTGCCGGTCACTTCAAGGGGTACCAGGTGGATCACATTGATCGTCACAGGAATGAGGCGGCTGATGCTTTGTCACGGTTAGGCTCTCAACGAAAGCCGGTACCACCTAATGTTTTTCTGGATGTATTGCATCATCCGACTATCAAGATACCCTCTGAGGAGGATATAGCTATTCCTGACCCAGAAGCGGAATTGGTGGCGGCTCTGCATGCTACCCCAGACTGGACTATTCCTTATTTGGCGTATCTGACACACGGCGAGTTACCTCAGGAGGAGGATCTGGCCAGGAAGATCACCCGGCATTCTAAGTCTATGATGATTATCAATGGTGAGTTACATAAGTGTAGTGTGACGGGTGTCTTTTAACGCTGCGTCTCATCGGAGGAGGGCCGGAAGATCTTGAGTGAAATTCATGCTGGCGACTGTGGACATCACGCCGGGTCAAAATCTTAGTGGCCAAGGCTTTTTGACACGGGTTTTTCTGGTTGACGGCTCACAAGGATGCAGAAGACTTAGTCCGTAAGTGTGACGGCTATCAGAAGTTTGGCCGGCGTGCTCACGTTCCGACTCAAGAGTTGAGGATGATACCAATCACTTGGCCGTTTGCGGTCTGGGGGCTCGATATGGTAGGACCTTTCAAGAGATCCAAGGATAAGAAAACACACCTTCTGGTGGCGGTTGATAAATTTACTAAGTGGGTAGAGGCAGAGCCGGTCAGCAAATGTGATGCGGCTACAACGGTTCAATTTATTAAGAAGCTGATCTATCGCTTTGGTTACCCGCATAGTATCATTGTGGAGAATGGAACAAATCTATCCAAAGGAGCTATGAAAGCGTTCTATGAGAAGGAGCATATCCGGCTCGATGTTTTAGCCGTGGCACATCCACAGTCTAATGGTCAGGCAGAGCGAGCTAATCAGGAAATTTTAAGAGGAGTCAAACCACGGCTCACGGTTCCTTTGAAGCGGACACCCGGATGTTGGGTTGAGGAGTTGCCTTCCGTCTTATGGAGAATCAGAACTACCCCTAACAGATCTATAGGTTTCACGCCTTTCTTCATGGTGTATGGTGCTGAGGCGGTTCTACCCAGCGATATCCGGCACGACTCAGCAAGGGTGGCGGCTTATGTTGAGACGGACAATGAGGTAGCACGCCAAGATGCGTTGGACGCCTTGGATGAAGCACGAGAGTTAGCAGCAGCTAGGTCAGCAGTTTATCAACAAGACCTGCGATGCTATCATAGCCGCAGGGTGAAGACCCAGACGTTCCAGGAGGGTGACCTGGTGCTCCGGTTGATTCAAGACCAATCTGGAATGCATAAGTTATCTCCCCCATGGGAGGGGCCTTTTGTGATCAGCAGAAACCTTAACAATGGGTCATATTACCTCATTGATATCCGAGATGAGTCGGAAGCCGCAGGTCAAGAGACGCTGCGACCATGGAATATCGCACATTTGCGACCATACTTTACTTAGCAGGCATTGAAAGCCGCTATCATTATATATATCATGCTTACAGGAGTAAAAGCTAGCATCCCCACAAAGACAGGGGCCTCCGCTCTTATATATACCTTTGTGCAATCAAGATGAAATTTTTCCGGCTCAAAAATTTGAGTTACAGTGGTTTATTCGCCGTCAAAACGGCTGATTCGGCTTTATGCCCTATGAAGCGCTGTTGCAGGGATGCTTCTTGCCTTCGGGTATAGCTCACATCTCCCCTGCACAGTCTACTTTTACGCTGTTGCAAGGAGGCTTCTTGCCTTCGGGTATAGCTCACATCTCCCTTGCACAGCCGGCGTTATGCCCAATTAAGCACTGTTGCAAAGAGGCTTCTTGCCTTTGGGTATAGCTTACATCTCCTTTGCACAACTAGCTATTATTAAACTGTTGCAAGGAGGCTTCTTGCCTCCGGGTATAGCTTACATCTCCCTTGCACAGTTGGCTTTATGCCTAGTTTGGTTACATTAAGCGCTATTGTTGATGGAGGCTTCTTACCTTTGGTATAGCTTACATGACCCTAAGACAACAGTGTGTACACCAAATTCCAGTTGCTTATCAACTGCGGCCATCGAAGGGGGCTTCTTACCAACGGGTATCACTTATCCCACCCTAATGGCCGGCTTTATGCCACTTCCGGTTACTTATTAACCGCGGTTGTCGAAGGGGGCTTCTTACCGATGGGTTCGCTTATCTCACCCTAATAACCGGCGTTTACGCCAAAACTCAGTTGCTTATCAACTGTAGCTGTTGAAAGAGGCTTCTTGCCTTCGGGTATAACTTACATCTCCTTTCAAACAGCCGGCTTTATCAGTTAGCCGTGGTTGTCGATGGAGGCTTCTTGCCTTCGGATATAGCATAGACTACCCATCGACAGCCGGCGTCCGCGCCTACAACTGTAGCTGTTGAAAGAGGCTTCTTGCCTTCGGGTATAGCTTACATCTCCTTTCAAATAGCCGGCTTTATGCCGTCTTAGGCTGATTATTAGCTGCGGCTATCGATGGAGGCTTCTTGCCTTAAGGTATAGCTTACATCTCCCATCAACAGCTGGCGTTCGCACATACAACATTTGCTGTTAAAAAGAGGCTTCTTACCGTCAGGTATAGCTTACATTACCCTTCATATAGCCAGCTTTAAGCCGCTTCCGGTTCATAAATAGCCGTAGTTGTCGATAGAGGCTTCTTACCATCAGGTATAACTTACATTATCCTACGACAATCGGCTCCTTAATGGATTCATCCGACAAGAATCGGAGCCATGTTGCTCCGGTTGACAAAAATTGAGTTTTCAAAGAGATTATGCGGCTCTAATATTCCGGCGAAGGAATGGCATCTTCAAAGATAGACACCCCTCATTAGAAAAGCTCAAGGTATATCCATGGAGAGTCGGCAACACATTAAATTGAAACACAAAGAGAAGGAAAGTGCACACAGAGAGGTGAAAAATATATACAGCCGCCAAACGACAGAGTCATGCTTACTCTATTACAAAAACTACTCTCAGAAGGAGCAAAAGGTATTGTCAACTGCTCACGGTGGGTCATTACATGAGTCTGTGCTCAGAAAGGTTAAAATAATAAAGTTTAGTTATTGGCCGGCTGATCCTGCTCCGGGTCTTCTGCTGGCTTTATCTGGAGATTTCCCAATTCCCAATTACAGTCAGCCAGAGCAGCAAAAGACCCTTCAAGGAAAGGGGACGCGTCAAGCTCACAAGGGAAGAGATCCTTACTGCGGACGGGTGTCAGATCCTTCCACTCATAGAGAGGCCCGCGGATCCTCTTCTCCTCTGCGTCATAAGCCGCCTGATAGGTGCTCAAGTCAGCTTCATCCGCCAGTACAGAGGCGAGATAACGCGATTCTTTGACACACCGGATGTAATCTTCTTCGGTGAATTCTGAGCCGTCATCCCTTTTGGACGGTTAACCATCCATCATTTCAGTCGGAGTTAGCTCGGGGGCGAAGGCCAGAGTTCGGCTCAATCCAGCGACGACTCCTTGGTGGAAGGCGGACTTCTTCAGCTCTTCTATCTGCTTGGGCATTGTGGAGAAGACTTCCAAGACCCCTTGCAGAGCGGTGGGAATCTTCTCCTTATATTGAACACTCTTGATCGTGAGGATGGCGCTGTAGTATAGTTGTTCCGCAAAGGTGTAGATGGCCTATAGTGGCAGAAGGCTATCAGAAGCCAACTGCCGGCTCCTGGGACCTGGATAAGCCAGATAAAACTGATGAGTCGCCAGTTTTCCAATAGTAATGTTAAAATACAAAGTAAAAGAGAAACTTACCAAATAGGGCGGCTAACATCTTCGCTATGTGCCGCTTCAGGCCTTGGAGTTCCTCCGCCATAGCTATAAGCCGCTGGTCGGCGTCGTCCGCCCATTTGGTCAGAGCGGCCTTTTCAGATTCCGCCGTCTCTTTCAAAGAGGTAAGCTCAGCAGTGACATTGGCCAGCTCCTTAGAGAGAAGCCGGCAATTTTCGTCAACAATGCTTCAGGCTTCTTGCTGAGCCGCCAGGTTGGCCTTCAGATCCGTCAACTGAGAACCGGCTTCATTTAAAGCCTCCTATAATACATCAAAATACAGGATAAGTCGCCAAAATACAGGACGAGTGTTAAAAGCAAATTTATGCAAGTCTCAAACAGATTGCAAGCAATAATTTGACACTTGGGGGCTAATGTATATTTGATCTTTCAGTATACAATGCAGTTCTGGTTCATCTCCTTCAAAGCTAATCCAGAACTTGGGGGCTACACTATGGCTCTTCAATGTACTAATAATGGAAGCACCGACTCAACTTGATCAAGTTTGAGCCGACCCTTGGGGGCTACGATTAGATCTTCAAGCTATCTACATTAAAGAACTGACTCAAATATAATCTGAGATAGACCTTGGGGTTATGATTGGCGGTTCACTTTATCTACAGTACTAAGCTAAAGCAATTCTAAGGGAATTTGGCATGACAATATCTACACAGGTCACAGAAAGACCTGGCTCAACGACTGAGTATGTTAAACCGGCTCTTGGGGGCTAAGTAAGGATATGGTAAGAAGGAAAAGTACCTCATATTTTTTCTTCATTGAAGAGACCAACCGAAGTTCCAGATCTCGGCTGGTGGTAACCCGGTTTATATACCCGGCGTGGAGCTCTTCGACTGTCATCTTCTCGCACGAAGAGTCAAAGTTCAGCTTCTTCGAGGCTTCAGCCGGCTCTGTATGTTTGGTCAACACATGAGCCAGAGGCGTTTGATGACCAGACCCGGTGATAACAACATTTGGAGTTTCAGGGGTCTTGGCAGGAGTCGCCGGCTTTGAAGGAGCCCTTGGAGGGCTCTCCATGATGACATCTTCAGCGGCCGGCTCCGTGGAGGCAGCCGACGGGTTTTCTTCTGGTTAAGTCTCCTCCGGTTGTTCGGCCTCCGGCTCTTTGATAACTGGGCCGGAGGAGGGCTTGTTGGTCTTGCGACGTTTAGCTTGAGCACTGCAAAATAGAAGGATCAGTAGTTGAAGATGTTGCTATCATATTAACAGCCGGATATCCAGATATCATGGTAAGGAATGCTTACAACGGATTGATCTTGGGCGGTGGTAGAATTGACGCCGAAGAGTCGCCGGAGGAAGGGGATTTCTAAAAAGAGTAAAACAGGAAAGATGAGAAAGTGTCAAGATTACAAAGGAAAGTCAAAGGAAAAGTATAGACTTAAACCTCGGCAGGGCGTTTCTTTGGAGCCGGAGAGTTTGGTAGCCCGGGCATGAGCTCAGTAGAGCTGGTGCTTCGAGTCTGTCAACGCTCGACTTGCTGTTGCTTTTTTAAGAGAAAATATGGAGACAAATAAGCAAGAGGGTGAGAAAGAGGAACTTTTCTGTTAACCCGCCACAGCTTTCGGGGGACGAAACATTCTGAGCCGGAAGAAACGTAATTTACCTCAGGAGCATTGGCACGGCTGGTTTCCACCTCATCCTGCGAGTAAAACAAGCATTAATAAAGCACGAAGGTAAAAGATCAAACAAAGCTGTTAAAGTTTTACCTCTGAGCTGGATGATGGTGGTGGGTCAAGAAAATTATCTTGCGGGGCATGTTTTTTAGCCCTCTTAGTCGCGATCTTCTTCCTGGATTTCTTTGGAGGGGCAACATATTCCTTCTTCCAGAAGTCTGAGTCAGCCTATAGGAATGACCCGGAGGGTGAATACCAAATCAACAAAGTAAAAAAAACGTCTAAGAGACGGATGGGAAGAGATTAAACTTACATCGGGAGCCGGATTATTGACGCAGAAAGGCGCCAGGGCGATGGCACTGCATGAGCCGGAGGCCTCGTGGACAAGGCTCCAGATGGTAGTGGTAATATCGTCCTCTGACAGTGCTGATTCGCTGAAGCACAATGAGCTGTTCGTACTCGCACATAAGCCGACCTCTGCGGCTTAAAGGCATGATCCGCCAGGAAATCCAGCAGCGGATCAAATCCAATCCTATTAAGCCGTTGGCCAAGAGTGCTTTGATCTTGGCATGGAACGACTCATATCTGGCACGCTCCGAGGCTGAGAGCCGGCCGGGAAGCTCTGTATCTGTCCTAAGCCGGGAGGGGCGGTAACCCCTCAATGAGCGCTCTTTTTTGGGAGAGGTCTCTAGGAAATAGAACCATGTCTTATTCCAATATTTTGGGTGACTCGACATTGGAGTAGCAGGAAAGATGATGTCTCGGCGGCGTTGAATAGAAATGCCGCCCAGCTCCAGACTCAGGCCACCCTTCATTTCAGTTTGGCGGTGGCGTAGAAGAATTCTCGAAAGAACCCCACAGACGGCTTACTTAGTAGATAAGCTTCGCAGAGAACTTGGAAGTTGCAGATGTTGGAAACGGAGTTGGGTGCCAAGTCTTGAGGATGCAGCTTATAAAAATGAAGGACGTCCCGGAAAAACTTAGAGCCGGGCGGCACGAACCCTCGCTCGATGTGATCAGCAAAGACTACTATTTCTCCTTTTTGGGGAGAAGGTCGGGTCTCGTTGCCCGGAACCCGCCAATTGAGAACCTCTTTGGGAGGAAGAGCACCCGATTCAATGAAGCCTGCTAAGTACTCCTCCGTAACGCAAGAACTAACCCGGTTGCATGAGTTAGACGCACGAGACATATTGGTGGCTTAAGTGCTGTGCAAGATAAAAGGCACGATGAGTAAAAGTGCAAGCAAATATTTTTGACGGCTTAAAGGTTTAAGGGCTCTACGGATAAAGTGGAAAGACCCGGTTGATGAGAGCCGGAGAAGCTTAGCGACTCAACAGAAGGAAGGAAGATTGAAAAATCGGCTAAGTCCTAAAAACAGAATCCGCAAACTATCACCGTGGCTACGGATCAACAAAAGCGGCAAAAAAGGATTTACATCCAGACCTAGCGATGAGCAGCGGAAAGAAAGAAAATGGAGCGGGGCTATCGCGGTCCACACATTACGCGCGGCCGGCCCGCGTGTGGCGGCGGGACGAGAGCGCGATTTGAAAGTAACAACGGCGTCGAGATATGCTCGTGGTGGCGGTGCCGGAGCCCTACTACGGCGGAGCCCTACTATGGCGGAGCCCTACTACGGAGGAGCCCTACTACGGCGGAACCCTGCTACGGCGGAGTCTTACTACGGCAGTGAGCGATCTAAAGAATGGGGAGAACTCACTGGAGATGTTGTGGCGGTGGCGGAAGAAATCTGGTCCGTATCAGGGTGATGCAGCGGCCCAGTCGGTGCAGATGCGAAGATGGCGCCGGACGACGAGGACGCTGGAGCGGCGGCGACAGGAGGAAGAAAGAAGAGGCACGAGCGGGAGGATGGAAAACTCTGACCCGCACGGGTCATATTTAAAAAGGGTTAAGGAAGGCGCGAAAATCCAGGCGATGACACCGTTTGACCAAGGCGGACGGCTCGATTCTCGGGATGACAGTTAATGAAAGATTTGGTGGTACGTCAGTAGATCTCATGACGTGACGCCGGGTCATTTCCGGGCGACTCACCAAAAAAGGAAGAGAAGGATGAAGTGAGCAAGCTCAATTCAACCTGGGGCCTAATGTTGGGGATATGACCCCACGATATGACCCGCCCTGGAGGCTCCGGGTCATGTTGCTGGCTCGTGAGGCGGTCCAAAGGTAAGCCTTAAGACTGATGGCCTAGGAAGATAGGCGTCTCAAGGGGTGGGCCGTACAAATGGCCCGGACGGAGAAGACCCGGGCGTGCAAGCCGACTCATAGACAGCTTGGACAAGAAGATAGAGAGAGACTCGGTTAGCAATTGTAACGACCTGGTGGTCTTGACCTCTTATATAAAGGCAGACCCGGGGCGACTCAGAGGTAGGGTAATCGAAAACTAGGTCAAACTTCTAGCTCCTTGTAATCGATACACAAGCAATACAAACACAAGCATGACGTAGGCTATTACCTCGACTTGAGGGGCCGAACCTGGGTAAATCCGTGTCTTTCATCCCAACTAATCCCTTTGAGTCCACCCCGTTAAGCGATGGCCTCGAATCCAAGTCCGTTCACGCAGACATCTGCCGTGATAAAACCACGACAGTGTCTGTTGGGTTGGCGTGTAAGACTGGGATTTGTCACTCTGTATGACGGAGAGGTATCTCTGGGCCCACTCAGTAATACAACATCACAAGAAGCTTGCAAGCAATGTGACTAAGGAGTTAGTCACAAGATCTTGTATTACGGAACAAGTAAAGAGACTTTCCGGTAACGAGATTAAACCAGGTATGGACATATCGATGATCAAATCTCGGGCAAGTAACATACCGATTGACAAAGGGAACTGCATAGGGGATTGATTGAATCCTTGGCATCGTGGTTGGACCGATAAAGATCTTCATAGAATATGTGGGAGCCAATATGGGCATCGAGGTCCCACTATTGGTTATCGACCGTAGTGGTGTCTCGGTCATGGCTACATAGTTCTCTAACCCGTAGGGTCTACACACTTAACGTTCGGTGACGATATAGTGTTGATGAGTTATATATGTTGGTGACCGAAAGTTGTTCAAAGTCCCATATGAGATCCTAGATGTCACGAGGAGCTCCGGAATGGTCCGTAGGTAAATATTTATATATGCAAAGTCATATTTGGGCTACCGAAAAAGTTTCGGGGTATTCTGGTATTGTACCGGGAAGCTTCTAGAAGGTTTCGAAAACTTCCGGAGGAGTCCGGAAGTCCACCAATGTTTCCAACACATCCCAAGGGTTTGCATGGGGTGAGGGGAGACACCGTATCCTTATTGGGCCAAGCACACAAGTCCCTCAAGGCCCATGTAGTTGGGAAAGGTGGAAAGTCCACCTTTGTATGGAAGGGAAGGAAGGGGACTAGGGTTCCACCTCCTTCCCCCTTGGCTGTGCCCTAGGGCTTGGAGGGGCTGATCTCCACGCCCCTCCACCTATACATATAGGGGAGGGGCGCCCCAAGATTACACACGAAGCCCTTGGCGCCCCTCCCCCTAGATCGTTTTCTCCTCCGTTCGCGGTTTCGGTAGCGCTTGGCAAAGCCCTGTCGGGATAGCACCACCACCACCACTGCCACTATGCCATCGTTTTGTCGGAGAACTCATCTATTAGTCCAACCTCACTCGCTGGATCGAGGAGAGGGAGATGTCATCGAGCTGTACGTGTGCTGAACGCGGAGGTGCCTTCCGTTCGACGCTAGATCGGGACGGATCGTGATTGGATCGCGGGACGGATGACGATTTGGATCACGAAGGCGTTCGACTACATAAACCGCATTTCTTAATGCTTCCCGCTTAGAGATCTATAAGGGTATGAAGATCTACTCTCCCTCTCGTAGCTATTGATCTCCATAGATAGATCTTGGTTGTTTGTGGGAAATTTTTGTTTCCCATGCAACATTCACCAACAGTGGCATCATGAGCCAGGTCTATGCATAGATGATATGCATGAGTAGAACACAAAGGAGTTTGTGGGCATTGATATTCAGATTTATTCCTCCCTTAGTCTTTTCTTGATTCAACGATATTGTGGGATGAAGGGGCTCAGACAAACCTTATTCGTCCACGTACGAGAGACCAGTTCCATCAACTAACATGTGACTTTGTTGCATAAAGATGGCTGGTGGGTGTCTGTCTCTCCCACTCTAGTTGGATCGGATTCGATTAAGGCGGTCCTTGTACATGGTTGAATAGAAATTTGTGAATCACCGTTGTGGTTTTGCTTAGGTAAGAATCGTTCTTGCAAGATACCCAAAGCAGCCACGTAAAACATGCAACAACAATTAGAAGACGTCTAACTTGTTTTTTGCAGGGTATGTTGTGATATGATATGGCCAAAGACATGATGATATATATGTGATTTATGAGATGTGTTGGAAATATGACCTAGAGGCAATAAATAAAGTGTTTATTATTATATTTCCTTGTTCATGATAATCGTTTACTGTCCATGCTATAATTGTATTGATTGGAAACACATTACATGTGTGGGTAAATAGACAACACTTTGTCCCTAGTATGCTTCTAGTGAACTAGCTCGTTGATCAAAGATGGTCAAGGTTTCCTAGCCATTGACATGTGATGTCATTTGATAACAGGATCACATCATTAGGAGAATGATGTGATCGATGGACAAGACTCAAACTACAAACATAGCATATGATCATGTCAGTTTGTTGCTACTATTTTCTACATGTCATGTATATGTTCCTATGACCATGAGATCATGTAAATCACGGACACCGGAAGAGTGCCTTGTGTGTATCAAATGTCGCAACATAACTGGGTGACTATAAAGGTGCTCTACAGGTATCTCCGAGGGTGTCTGTTGAGTTGGCATGGATAAAGACTGGGATTTGTTACTCCGTGTGACGAAGAGGTATCTCAGGGCCCACTCGGTAATACAACGTCACAACAAGCCTTGAAAGCAATGTGACTAAGTGTTAGTCATGGGATCTTGTATTACAGAATGAGTAAAGAGACTTGCCAGTAACGAGGTTGAAATAGGTATGGAGATACCGACGATCGAATCTCGGGCAAGTAACATACCGAAGAACAAAGGGAACATCATACGGGATTAACTGAATCCTTGACATAGAGGTTCGACCGATAAAGATCTTCATAGAATATGTAGGAACCTATATGGGCATCCAGGTCCCGCTATTGGTTATTGATGTTGCAGGTGTCTCGGTCATGTTTACATAGTTCTCGAACCCGCAGGGTTTGCACACTTAAGGTTTGGTAACGTTTCGGTAGTATAGAGTTATGCATGGTGGTGACCGAAGGTTGTTCGGAGTCCCGGATGAGATTCCGGACATCATGAGGAGCTCCGTAATGCTCCGGAGGTAAATATTGATATATAGGAAGTCCTATTTTGGTCGCCAGAAAAGTTTTGGGCTCATCGGTAGTGTACCGGGAGTGCCGGTAGTGTACAGGGAGACCATCGGGAGGGGTATTTCGACCCAAGAGGCTACATGGGCTGTGTGAGAGTGAATACCATCCCTTAGTGGGCTTGTGGAAGTCCCACATAAGGCCCATGCGACTGGGAAGAAAAGCCCAAAGAGGAAAAGGTGGAAAAAGGCAAAAAGACCAAAATAAGGAGGAGTCCTAGTCCTACTAGGATTGGAGGAGGAATCCTCCTCACCTCCTTGGTTCGGCCGAAGCCTTGATGGCTTGGCCCTTGGGCCAAGCCTCCTCCTCTCTTCCTCTTATATATACTAGAGGTTTTAGGGTTTTTGGCACTTGATTTTCAGCCACGTGCTACCCGTTCCTCTAGTGCATAGTTTCTCCTCTAGATCGGTTTTCTGCAGTGCTTAGGCGAAGCCCTGCCGGAATTGCTCCACCACCATCGCTGCGGCGCCGTCACGCTGCCGGAGAACTCGTCTACCTCTCCGCTCCCTCTTGCTGGATCAAGAAGGCATAGATCGTCATCAAGCTGTACGTGTGCTGAACGCGGAGGTGCCGTCCGTTCGGTGCTTGATCGGGACGGACCTTGATTGGATCGCGGGACGCTCAGCGATTTGGATCGTGAAGATGTTCGACTACACCAACCGTGTTTCTTAACGCTTCCCGCTTAGCAATCTACAAGGGTACGTAGATCCACTCTCCCTCTCGTAGCTGCTCATCACCATGGATAGATCTTGCGTGTGCATAGGAAATGGTTTGTTTCCCATGCAACTTTCCCCAACAGTGGCATCATGAGCTAGGTCTATGTGTAGATGAGATCTCAAGTAGAACACAAAGAGTTTGTGGGCATTGATGCTTAGATTGCATCCTCCCTTGGTCGTGTTTTGGTTCAGAAGTATTGTGGGATGAAGCGGCCCGGACCAACATTACTCGTACGCTAACGAGAGACCGGTTCCCTCAACTGCAATTGTTGTAAAAGATAGCTGGCGGGTGCCAGTTTCTCCTAGTTTAGTTGGATCGGATTTGACAAAGGCGGTCCTTGAGAAGGTTGAAAAGCAACTAATGTATCACCGTTGTGGTTTATGCGTAGTTGAGAATTGTTCTTGCTATATACCCGTAGCAGCCACGTAAAACATGCAACAACAATTAGAGGACATCTAACTTGTTTTTGCAGGGTATGCTGTGATGTGATATGGCCAATTACATGATGTGATATATGTGATGTATGAGATGATCATGTGTTGTATAGAATATCACGACTTGCATGTCGATGAGTACGGCAATCGACACGAGCCATAGGGTTGTCTTTAATTATTGTATGACCTGTGTGTCAATCATTAAGTGCTATGTAATGCTTTACTTTAACAATAAACGGTAGCAATAGTAGTAGAAGCATGATGGGCGCGACAACCCCGATGGCGACACATTGATGGAGATCATGGTGTCGTGCTGGTGACGATGCAGATCATACCGGTGCTTTCAAGATGGAGATCAAAAGCACAAGTTCATGGCCATATCATGTCACTTATGATTTGCATGTGATGTTAATCCTTTTATCCACCTTGTGTTGCTTAGGACGACGAGAGAATTATAAGGTGATCCCTCACTTAAATTTCAAGATGAATTGTGTTCTCCCCGAGTGTGCACTGTTGCGAAAGTTTGTCGTGTCGAGACACCACGTGATGATCGGGTGTGATAGACTCTACGTTCACATACAATGGGTGCAAGCCAGTGTTGCACATGCAGAACACTTGGGTTAAACTTGACGAGCCTAGCATGTAGAGACATGGCCTCGGAACACAAGAGACCGAAAGGTTGAACATGAGTCATATAGTAGATATGATCAACATGATGATGTTCACCATTGAAACCACCTCAACTCACGTGATGATCGGACTTGAGTTGGTGAATTTGGATCATGTGACACTCAGATGACCTGAGGGATGTCAATTTGAGTGGGAGCTTTAGTAATTTGATTAACTAAACTCATTATCTTGAACAATAGTATAAGTAACCTTTGCATATTTATGTTGTAGATCAATGGCTCGCGTAGTAGCACCCCTGAATTTTAATGCGTTCCTAGAGGAAGCTAAGTTGAAAGATGATGGAAGTAACTTTGTTGGCTGGGCCCGTAATCTGAGGATTATCCTCATGGCTTCCCAGAAATCATATGTCCTTGATGCACCGCTTGGTGACCAACCAGAAGACATGTCATCCGAGGACGTTAAGAATGCTTGGTAGGCATGTTCTGGAGATTACTCAATAGTTCAGTGTGCAATATTGTATGGCTTAGAACTGGGACTTCAAAGACGTTTTGAACATCATGGAGCATGTGAGATGCTCCAGGAGTTGAAGTTTATCTTTCAGAAGAATGCCCGGATCGAGAGGTATGAGACCTCCGATAAGTTCCATGCTTGCAAAATGGAGGAGAACGGTCTATCAGTGAACATATACTCAGAATGTTTGGGTATTCGACTCGTCTAGTGGAGTTAGGAATTGCCCTTCCGCCAGAGGAGATCACTGACAGAGTTCTTCAATCACTTCCACCTAGTTACAAGAGCTTTGTGATGAACTATAACATGCACGGGATGAACAACTCAGTTGCCGAGCTGTTTGCGATGCTAAAAGTCGCTGAGTCTGAAATCCAGAAAGAACATCAAGCGTTGATGGTCAATAAAACCACTAGTTTCAAGAAGAATGGCAAGGGCAAGGGCAAGAAGGGTAAAACCAAGAAGGATGGCAAAGCAGTTGCTACCCCTGTAAAGAAGCCCAAGCATGGACCCAAGCCAGAAACTGAGTGCTTTCATTGCAAGGGAACTGGTCACTAGAAGCGGAACTTCCCCAAGTACCTAGCTGACAAGAAGGCGGCCAACGACAAAGAAGGTATATATGATATACATGTTATTGATGTGTACCTTACTAGCTCTCGTTCTAGTGCCTAGGTATTTGATACCGGTTCGGTTGCTCACATTTGCAACTCAAAACAGGAACTACGGAATAGACGAAGGCTGGCAAAGGATGAAATGACGATGCACGTGGGAAATGGTTCCAAGGTTGATGTGATCACCGTCGGCCCGCTCTCTCTTCGATTCCCATCGGGATTAGTGATGAACCTGAATAATTGTTATTTAGTGCCTGCGTTAAGCATGAACATTATATCTGGATCTTGTTTATTGTGAGATGGTTACTCATTTAAGTCAGAGAATAATGGTGGTTCTATTTATATGAGTAATATCTTTTATGGTCATGCACCCAATGTGAGGGGTTTATTCATATTAAATCTTGATAATGATGACACACATGTTCATAACATTGATGCCAAAAGATGTAGAGTTGATAATGATAGTACCACTTTCTTGTGGCACTGCCGTTTAGGTCATATTGTTGTAAAATGCATGAGGAAGCTCCATGCCGATGGGCTTCTAGAGTCACTTGATTTTGAATCACTTGACACATGTGAACCATGCCTGATGGGCAAGATGACTAAAACACCGTTCTCTAGAAAAATGGAACGGGCAAGTGACTTATTGGAAATCATACATACTGATGTGTGCGGTCCAATGAATGTTACAGCGCGTGGTGGATATCGTTATTTTCTCACCTTCACAGATGACTTAAGTAGATATGGGTATATTTACTTAATGAAACACAAGTCTGAAACGTTTGAGAAGTTCAAGCAATTTTAGAGTGAAGTTGAGAATCATCATAACAAGAAGATTAAATTCCTGCGATCTAATTAAGGAGGTGAATATGTGAGTTATGAGTTTGGCAGTCACTTAAGACAGTGTGGTATTGTTTCACAGTTGACACCGCCCGGAACACCACAACGTAATGGTGTGTCCGAATGTCGTAATCGAACCTTATTAGATATGGTGCGTTCTATGATGTCTCTTGCTGATTTGCCACTATTGTTTTGGGGTTATTCATTAGAGACAGCTGCGTTCACTTTAAATAGGGCACCAAAGAAAGCCGTTGAGACGACGCCATATGAACTGTGGTTTGGCAAGAGGCCAAAGTTGTCGTTTCTTAAAGTTTGGGGATGTGATGCTTATGTCAAAAAGCTTCAGCCTGAAAAGCTGGAACCCAAAGCGGAGAAATGCGTCTTCATAGGATACCCGAAAGAGATAGTCGGGTATACCTTCTATCTCAGATCCAAAGGCAAAGTGTTTTTCGCTAAGAACGGAACATTTCTTGATAAAGAGTTTCTCTCGAAAGAATTGAGTGGGAGGAAAATAGAACTTGATGAGGTTATTGAACCTTTACTTCAACCAGAAAGTAGCATAGCGCAGAAAGATGTTTCTGTGGAACCTACAACGGTTGAAGAGGAAGTTAATGATGATGATCATGAAGCTTTGGATCAAGATACTATTGAACCTCATAGGTCGACAAGGGCACATACTGCTCCTGAGTGGTACGACAACCCTGTCTTGAAGGTCATGTTGTTGGACAACAATGAACCTACGAGCTATGAAGGAGCAGTGATGGGCACAGATTCCGAGAAATGGTTAGAGGCCATGAAATCCGAGATGGGATTCATGCATGAAAACAAAGTATGGACTTTGGAAGTATTACCTGAAGGGCGAAAGGCCATTCAGAACAAATGGATCTTTAAGAAGAAGACGGACACGGACGGTAATGTCACCGTCTATAAAGCTCGACTTGTGGCAAAGGTTTTTTCACAAGTTCAAGGAGTTGACTACGATGAGACCTTATCACCCATAGCGATGCTTAAGTCTGTCAGAATCATGTTGGCAATAGCTGCTTATTTCGACTATGAAATTTGGCAGATGGATGTCAAAACAGCATTCCTCAACGGTTTCCTTGAGGAAGAGTTGTATATGATGCAACCAGAAGGTTTTGTCGATCCGGAGAATGCTGACAAAGTTTGAAAACTCTAGCGATCCTTTTATGGGCTCATGCAAGCATCTCGGAGTTGGAATAAGCGCTTTGATGAGGTGATCAAAGCGTTTGAGTTTATACAAGTTTATGGAGAAGCTTGTATTTACAAGAAAGTGAGTGGGAGCTCTATAGCGTTTCTAGTATTATATGTGGATGACATATTGCTGAGTGGAAACAATATAGAAATGCTGGAAAGCTTGAAGGAATATCTGAACAAGAGTTTTTCAATGTAGGACCTAGGAGAAGCTGCTTTCATATTAGGCATTAAGATCTATAGAGATAGATTGAGACACTTAATAGCACTTTCACAGAGCACATACCTTGATAAAGTTTTGAAGAAGTTCAAAATGGATCAGTCCAAGAAGGGGTTCTTGCCTGTGTTACAAGGTGTGAAGTTGAGTAAGACTCAATGCCCAGTGACTGCAGAAGATAGAGAAAAGATGAGTGTCATCCCCTATGCTTCAGCCATAAGCTTTATCATGTATGCAATGCTATGCACAAGACCCTATGTCAGCCTTGCCATAAGTATGGCCGGAAAGTTTCAAAGTGATCCTGGAATGGAGCACTAGGCAACGGTCAAGAATATCCTTAAGTACCTGAAAAGGACTAAGGAGATGTTTCTTGTTTATGGAGGTGATGAAGAGCTCGTCGTAAAGGGTTACGTCGATGCAAGATTTGACACTGATCAGGATGAATCTAAGTCGCAAACCGGATACGTATTTATTCTTAACGGGGGAGCAGTAAGCTGGTGCAGTTCCAAGCAAAGCGTGGTAGCCGATTCTACATGCGAAGCAGAGTACATCGCAGCCTCGGAGGCGGCAAAGGAAGGTGTCTGGATGAATCAGTTCATGACAGATCTTGGAGTAGTGCCCAGTGCACTGAATCCAATGAACCTATTCTGTGACAACACTGGTGCCATTGCTCTGGCCAAGGAACCAAGGTTTCACAAGAGGACCAGACACATAAAGCGACGCTTCAACTCCATCCGCGATTACATCGAGGAGAAGGACATAAATATTTGCAAAGTGCACACGGATCTGACTGTTGCAAACCCGTTGACTAAACCTCTTCCAAGGGCTAAACATGATAAACACCAGACCTGCATGGGTGTTCGATTCATTACAATGTAAATCACATAAGTGATGTGAACTAGATTGTTGTCTCTAGTTCAAGTGGGAGACTGTTGGAAATATGCCCTAGAGGCAATAAATAAAGTGTTTATTATTATATTTCCGTGTTCATGATAATCGTTTATTGTCCATGCTATAATTGTATTGATTGGAAACACATTACATGTGTGGGTAAATAGACAACACTTTGTCCCTAATATGCCTCTAGTGAGCTATCTCGTTGATCAAAGATGGTCAATGTTTCCTAGCCATTGAAATGTGATGTCATTTGATAACAGGATCACATCATTAGGAGAATGATGTGATGGACAAGATCCAAACTACAAATGTAGCATATGATCATGTCAGTTTATTGCTACTGTTTTCTGCATGTCAAGTATATGTTCCTATGACCATGAGATCATGTAACTCACGGACACCAGAAGAGTGCCTTGTGTGTATCAAACGTTGCAACGTAACTGGGTGACTATAAACGTGCTCTATAGGTATCTCCGAGGGTGTCTGTTGTGTTGGCATGGATCAAGACTGGGATTTGTTACTCCGTGTGACAGAGAGGTATCTCAGGGCCCACTCGGTAATACAACATCACAATAAGCCTTGCAATCAATGTGACTAAGTGTTAGTCATGGGATCTTGTATTACAGAACGAGTAAAGAGACTTGCCGGTAATGAGGTTGAACTAGGTATGGAGATACCGACGATCGAATCTCGGGCAAGTAACATACCGAAGAACAAAAGGAACATCATATGGGATTAACTGAATCCTTGACATAGAGGTTCGACCGATAAAGATCTTTGTAGAATATGTAGGAACTAATATGGGCATCGAGGTCCTACTATTGGTTATTGACCGTAGAGGTGTCTCGGTCATGTCTACATAGTTCTCGAACCAACAGGGTTTGCACACTTAAGGTTTGGTAACGTTTCGGTAGTATAGAGTTATGCATGGTGGTGATCGAAGGTTGTTCGGAGTCCTGGATGAGATCCTGGAAGTCACAAGGAGCTCCGGAATGGTCTGGAGGTAAATATTGATATATAGTAAGTCCTATTTTGGTTGCCGAAAAAGTTTCGAGCTCATCGATAGTGTACCGGGAGTGCTGCTAGTGTACCGGGAGACCATCCGGAGGGGTATTTTGACCCAAGAGGCTACATGGGTTGTGGGAGAGTGAATACCAGATCTTAGTGGGCTGGTGGAAGTCCCACATAAGGCCCATGTGGCTGGGAAGAAAATCCCAAAGAGAAAAAGGTGGAAAAAGGCAAAAATACCAAAATAAGGAGGAGTCCTAGTCCTACTAGGATTGGAGGAGGAATCCTCCTCTCCTCCTTGGTTCGGCCGAAGCCTAGATGGCTTGGCCCTTGGGCCAAGCCTCCTCCTGTCTTCCTCTTATATATACTAGAGGTTTTAGGGGTTTTGGCACTTGATTTTTAGCCACGTGCTACCCGTTCCTCTAGTGCATAGTTTCTCCTCTAGATCGGTTTTCTGCAGTGCTTAGGCGAAGCCCTGCCGGAATTGCTCCACCACCACTGCCGCGGTGCCATCACTCTCCCGGAGAACTCGTCTACCTCTCCGCTCCCTCTTGCTGGATCAAGAAGGCGGAGATCGTCATCAAGCTGTACGTGTGCTGAACGCAGAGGTGCCGTCCATTCGGTGTTTGATCGGGACGGATCGTGATTGGATCGCGGGACGCTCGGTGATTTGGATCGCGAAGACGTTCGACTACACCAACCGCATTCCTTAACGCTTCCCGCTTAGCGATCTACAAGGATACGTAGATCCACTCTCCCTCTCGTAGATGCTCATCACCATGCATAGATCTTGCGTGTGTGTAGGAATTTTTTTGTTTCCCATGCAACGTTCCCCAACAAGATGATCATGTTTTGTATAAATTATCACGGCTTGCATATCATTGAGTACGACAACCGGCAGAAGCCATAAGGTTGTCTTTAATTATTGTATGAGCTGCGTGTCTATCATTTTGCGCTATGTAATGCTTTACTTTATCACTAAACGGTAGCAATAGTGGTAGAAGCATGGTTGGTGCGACAACTCCGATGGACACACAATGATGGAGATCATGATGATGGAGATCATGGTGTTATGCCGGTGATGATGGAGATCATGCCGGTGCTTTGGAGATGGAGATCAAAAGTACAAGTTCATGGCCATATCATGTCACTTATGATTTGCATGTGATGTTAATCCTTTTATGCACCTTGTTTTTCTTAGGATGACGGTAGAATTATAAGGTGATCCCTCACAAAAATTTCAAGATAAAGTTGTGTTCTCCCCAAGTGTGCACCATTGCGAAAGTTCGTTGTTTCGAAGCACCACGTGATGATCGGGTGTGATAGACTCTACGCTCACATACAACGGGTGCAAGCCAGTGTTGCACATGCGGAACACTTGGGTTAAACTTGATGAGCCTAGCATGTACAGACTTGGCCTTGGAACACAGGAGACCAAAAGTCGAACATGAGTCATATAGTAGATATGATCAACATGGAGATGTTCACCATTGAAACCACCTCATCTCACGTGATGATCGGACTTGGGTTGGTGGATTTGGATCATGTTACACTTAGACAACCTAAGGGATGTTCACTTGAGTGGGAGTTCTTATGTAATATGACTAATTGAACTCATTATCATGAACATAGTCAAAATTTCTTTGCAAATTATGTTATTGATCAATAGCTCGTGATGTAACTCTCCTGAATTTTGATACATTCCTAGAGAAAAAGTAAGTTGAAAGATGATGATATCAATTATGTGGACTGAGTCCGTGATCTAAGGATTGTCCTCATTGCTGCACAGAAGGCTTATGCCCTTGATGCACCGCTCAATGTGCCACCCACTCAAGCATCATCTGTGGATGTTGTGAACAACTGACAGACACGTTCTGATGACTACTTAATAGTTCAATGCATCATGCATTACAACTTAGAATTGAGGCTCCAAAAATGTTTTGAACGCCACGACACATATGAGATGTTCTCAGAGCTGAAATTGGGATTTCAGGCTCGTGATTGTGTTGAGAGGTATGACGGTATGAGACCTCCAACAAGATTCTTTGCCTGCAAGATGAAGGAGAATAGCTCAATCGGTGAGCATGTGCTTAGATTGTCTGGGTGCTACAATCGCTTGAATCAAGTGGGAGTTGATCTTTCCAGATAAGATAGTGATTGATATAGTTCTGCAAGTCAGTGCCACAAAGCTGCTAGAGCTTCATGATGAACTATAAACATGCCATGGATGGAAAAGATGATCCCTGAGCTATTCACGATGTTTGACACCACGAATGTAGAAATCAAGAAGGATCATAAAATGTTGATGGTTACTAAAACCACTAGTTTCGAGAAGGGCAAGAAGGGAAATTTCATGAATGGCAAGCCAGTTGCTGCTCTAGTGAAGAAACTCAAGGTTGAACCCAAACCCGATACTAAGTGCTTCTATTATGAGGAGAACGGTCACTGAAGCGGAACTTCCCTAGATACTTGGTAGATAAGAAGGCAGTCAACGTCAATAGAAGTATATTTGATATACGTGTTATTGATGTGTACCTTACTAGTACTCCTAGTAGAACCTAGGTATTAGATACCGGTTCAGTTGCTAATATTGGTAACTCGAAATAAAAGCTACAGAATAAACGGAGACTAGCTAAGGGCAAGGTGACAATGTGCATTGGAAGTGTTTCGAAGGTTGATGTGATCACCGTCGCACGCACCCTCTACCTTCAGGATTAGTGTTGAAGCTAAATAAATGTTATTTGGTGTTTGCGTTGAGCATGAACATGATTAGATCGTGTTTATTGCAATACGGTTATTCATTTAAGTCAAAGAATAATGGTTATATTGTTTACATGAATAATACCTTCAATGGTCATGCACCCAATGTGAATGGTTTATGTTGGAAATAAGGCCTAGAGGCACTAAGAAATTAGTTATTACCATATTTCCTTGTTCATGATAATCGTTTATTATCCATGCTAGAATTGTATTGATCGGAAACTCAGATACATGTGTGGATACATAGACAACACCATGTCCCTAGTATGCCTCTAATAGACTAGCTCATTGATCAAAGATGGTTAAGGTTCCCTAGCCATGGACATGGGATGCCATTTGATAACAGGATCACATCATTAGGAGAATGATGTGATGGACAAGACCCAAACTATAAACGTAGAATATGATCGTGTCAGTTTATTGCTACATTTTTCTCCATGTCAAGTATCTGTTCCTATGACGATGAGATCATGCAACTCACTGACACCGGAGGAGTACCTTGTGTGTATCAAACGTTGCAACGTAACTGGGTGACTATAAAGGTGCTCTACAGGTATCTCTGAGGGTGTCTGTTGGGTTGGCATGGATCAAGACTGTGATTTGTTACTCCGTGTGATGGAGAGGTATCTCAAGGCCCACTCGGTAACATCACAATAAGCCTTGCAAGCAATGTAATAAGTGTTAGCCATGGGATCTTGTATTACGGAACGAGTAAAGAGACTTGCCGGTAACGAGATTGAACTAGGTATAGAGATACCGACGATCGAACCTCGGGCAAGTAACATACCGAAGAACAAAAGGAACATCATACATGATTAATTGAATCCTTGACATAGAGGTTCAACCGATAAAGATATTCGTAGAATATGTAGGAACCAATATGGGTATCCAGGTCCCACTATTGGTTATTGATGGTAGAGGTGTCTCGGTCATGTCTACATAGTTCTCGAACCCGCAGGGTCTGCACACTTAAGGGTTGGTGACGTTTCGGTAGTATAGAGTTATGTATGGTTGTAACCGAAGGTTGTTAGGAGTTCCGGATGAGATCCCGGACATCATGAGGAGATCCAGAATGGTCCAGACATAAAGATTGATATATAGGAAGTCCTGTTTTGGTCACCAAAAAAGTTTTTCGAGCTCATCGGTAGTGTATCGGGAATGCCAGGAGGGTACCGGGGGACCATCGGGAGGGGTATCTCGACGCAAGGGGATAGATGGGCTGTGGGAGGAGGTAAACCAGCCCCTAGTGGGCTAGCGGAAGCACCACTAGAGGCCCATGCGTCTGGGTCGAGAAACACAAAGGTGGAAGGAGGATTCCAAGTGGGAGAGAGGGAGTCCTAATCCTGCTAGGATTGGAGGAGGACTCCTCCTCTCTCCACGTCGACCGAATCAAGGGTGGCCCCTTGGGGGCCAAGGCTCCTCCCTCCCGCCTCCTATATATACTAGATGTATTGAGGGTTTTAACACATATAAATCAGCCATGTGCTACCCTCTCCTCTAGATTGTAGTTCTTCCTCTAGATTGTTTCAGCGGTGCTTAGGCGAAGCCCTGCTAGCATAGTTCCATCACCATCGCCGCCATGCCGTCGCGCTGCTGTTGAACTCATTTACCTCTCCGCTCCCTCTTGCTAGATCAAGAAGGCAGAGATCGCCATCAAGCTATACGTGTGCTGAATGGGGAGGTGCCATCCGTTCGGCGCTAGATCGGGACAGATCGTGATTGGATCGTGGGACGCTCGTTGATTTGGATCTCGAAGACGTTCGACTACATCAACTGCGTACCTTAACGCTTCCCGCTTAGCGATCTACAAGGGTATGTAGATCCACTCTCCCCCTCATAGATGCTCATCACCATGGATAGATCTTGTGTGTGCGTAGGAATTTTTTTGTTTCCCATGCAACTTTCCCCAACAGTGGCATCATGAGCTAGGTCTATGTGTAGATGAGATCACAAGTAGAACACAAAGGAGTTTGTGGGCGTTGATTCTTAGATTGCTTCCTCCCTTGGTTGGTTTTTGATTCAGCAGTATTATGGGATGAAGCGTCCTGACCAACCTTTCTTGTACGCTTACGAGAGACCGGTTCCATCGACTGACATGTGACTTTGTTGCATAAAGATGGCTGGCGGGTGTCTGTCTCTCCTACTCTAGTTGGATCAGATTCAACAAAGCCGGTCCTTGAGAAGGTTGAATAGCAATTTGTGTATCACCGTTGGGGTTTTGCATAGGTGAGAATTGTTCTTGCTAGATACCCATAGCAGCCACGTAAAACTTACAAACAACAATTAGAGGATGTCTAACTTGTTTTTGCAGGGTATGTTGTGATGTGATATGGCCAATTTCATGATGAGATATATGTGATGTATGAGATGATCATGTTTTGTATAGAATATCACGACTTGAATGTCGATGAGTATGGCAACCTACATGAGCCATAGGGTTGTCTTTAAATTTTTTCGCCTTTTTTGCTTTACTTTATCACTATGAGTTAGTAATAGTCGTGGAAGCAATAGCCGGCGCGAAAACCCCAATGGCGACACGTTGATGGACATCAAGATGATGGAGATCATGGTGTCATGCCAGTGATGATGGAGATCATGCCGGTGCTTTGAAGATGGAGATCAAAAGCACAAGTTCATGGCCATATCATGTAACTTATGATTTGCATGTGATGTTAATCCTTTTATGCATCTTATTTTGCTTAGGACGACAGTAGCATTATAAGGTGATCCCTCAATTAAATTTCAAGATAAATTGTGTTCTCCCCAAGTGTGCACCATTGTGAAATTTCATCGTGTCGAGACACCACGTGATGATCGGGTGTGATAGACTCTATGTTCACATACAACGGGTGCAAGCCAGTGTTGCACGTGCAGAACACTCAGGTTAAACTTGACGAGCCTAGCATGTAAAGACATGGCCTCGGAACATAAGAGACCGAAAGGTCGAACATGAGTCATATAGTAGATATGATCAACATGATGATGTTCACCATTGAAACCACCTCAACTCACATGATGATTGGACTTGAGTTGGTGAATTTGGATCATGTATCACTCAGATGACTTGAGGGATGTCAATTTGAGTGGGAGCTTTAGTAATTTGATTAACTAAACTCATTATCATGAATATAGTCAAAATGTCTTTGCAAACTATGTTGTAGATTACTAGCTCACGCTGTAGCTCCCTTGAATTTTTTATATGTTCCTAGAGAAATAGAGTTGAAAGGATTGTCCTCATTGCTACACAGAAGGCTTATGTCCTTAATGCACGTCTCGGTGCGCCACCCCCTCAAACGGCGACTGTGGGTGCTGTGAACATCTGACAGTCACGTTCTGATGACTACTTGATAGTTCAATGTGTCTTGTATTACGGCGTAGAATTAAAGCTCCAAATACGTTTTGAACGTCACAGAGCATATGTGATGTTCCAAGAGCTGAAATTGGATTTCAGGCTCGTGCCCGTGTTGAGAGGTATAGGACCTCCAACAAGATTATTTTCCTGCAAGATGAAGGAGAATAACTCAATTGGTGAGCATGTGCGTAGATTGTCTGGGCACACCAATCGCTTGAATCGAGTGGGAGTTGATCTTCCAGATAAGATAGTGATTGCTATAGTTCTCCAAGGCACTGTCACTAAGCTACTAGAGCTTCGTGATGAACTATAAAATTCCAGGGTTGGAAATAATGATCCCTGAGCTATTCACGATGTTTGACACCGCAAATGTAGAGATCAAGAAGGATCATCAAGTGTTTATGGTTAGTGAAACCATTAGTTTCGAGAAGGGCAAGGGTTAGGAGGGAAACTTCATGGATGGCTAGTCAGTTTCTGCTCTAGTGAAGAAACCCAAGGTTGAACCCAAACCCGAGAATAAGTGCTTCTATTATGAGGAGAACGGTCGTTGAAGTGGAACAACCCTAGATACTTGGTAGATAAGAAGGCTGACAATGTAAACAAAAGTATATTTGATATACGTGTTATTGTGTGTACCTTGCTATTACTCCTACTAGCACCTGGGTATTAGATACCGATTTGGTTGCTAAATGTTAGTAACTCGAAATAAAATCTACGGAATAAACGGAGGCTAGATAAGGGTGAGGTGATGATGTGTGTTGGAAGTGTTTCCAAGGTTGATGTGATCACCATCACACACTCTTTCTACCTTTGGGATTAGTGATAAACAAATAAATGTTATTTGGTGTTTGCGTTGAGCATGAACGTGATTAGATCGTGTTTATTGCAATACTGTTATTCATTTAAGTTAGATAATAATGGTTATTCTATTTACATGAATAATACCTTCAATGGTCATGCACCCAATGGGAATGGTTTACTGAATCTTTATCGTAGTAATACACATGTTCATAACATTAATGCCAAAAGATACAAAGTTAATAAAGATAGTACCACATACTTGTGGCACTGCCGCTAAATGTCATATTGGTATAAATCGCATGAAGAAACTCCATGCTGATAGATCTTTGGACTCATTCGATTTTGAATCGGTTGAGACATGCGGACCATGCCTCATGGAAAACATGACTAAAGACCCCGTTTTAGGTATGATGGAGTGGGCTAATAACTTATTGGAAATAATACATGTTGATTTATGCGGTCCAATGAGTGTTGTAGTGTGCAGTGGATATCATTATTTTTTACCTTCACTGATGATTTGAGACTATATTAGTATATTTACTTAATGAAACACAAGCCTAAAACATTTGAAAAGTTCAAACAAAAATCAGAGTGTAGTTTAAGATCATCGTGACAAGAAGATAAAAATGTCTACGATATCATCGTGGAGGTGAATATCTGAGTTACGAGTTTGGTATACAACTTAAGACAATGTGAAATTTGTTTCACAACTCACACCACCTGGAACACCATAGTGTGATGGTGTGTCCAAACGTCATAGTCGTGCTCTATTGGATATGGTGCGCACTATGATGTCTCTTATCGTTTTGCCACTATAGTTTTGGGGTTATGCATTAGAGACAACTACATTCATTTTAAATAGGGCACCATCTAAATCCGTTGAGATGACACCGTATGAATTATGGTTTGATAGAAATCTAAGTTGTCATTTCTCAGAGTTTGGGAATGCGACACTTACGTCTGATAAGCTCGAACCCAAAGCGGAAAAGTGCAACGTCATAGGATACCCTAAGAACAGTTGGGTATACCTTCTATCTCAGATCGGAGTGCAAAGTGTTTGTTGCTAAAACGGGTCCTTTCTCGAGAAAGAGTTTCTCTTGAAAGAATTGAGTGGGAGGAAGATAGAACTTGATGAGGTTATTGAACCTTTGTTTCAACCAGAGAGTAGCGCAACGCAGAAAGATGTTTCTATGGAACCTACGTTAGTTGAAGAGGAAGTTAATGATGATGATCATGAAGCTTCGGATCAAGTTACTGTCGAACCTCGTAGGTCAACAAGGACACATACTGCTCCTGAGTGGTACGACAACCCTATCTTGGAGGTCATGTTGTTGGACAACGATGAACCTACGAACTATGGAGAAGCAATGATGGGTCCGGATTCCAACAAATGGTTAGAGGCCATGAAATCCGAGAAAGGATCCATGTATGGAAACCAAGTATGAACTTTGGTAGATTTGCCCATAAAACGGCAGGTCATTGATTATAAATGGACCATTAAGATGAAGACCGACGCTGATGGTGAATGTCACTATTTATAAAGCTCGACTTGTCGCAAAGAAGTTTCTGATAAGTTCAAGGAGTTGACTGCGATGAGACTTTCTCACCCATTGCGATTCTAAAAGTCTGCTGGAATTATGTTAGCTGTTACTGCATTTCTCAATTATGAAATCTAGCAGATGGCTATCAAAACATCATTTCCTTAACGGTTTACTTGAGGAAAGTTTGTGTGTGAGACAACCAGAAGGGTTTGTCAGTCCTAAGGATGCTAAAAGGTGTGCAAGCTCCAGCAATGCTTTTATGGGCTGGAGCAAGCATCTTGGAGTTGGAATATATGCTTTGATGAGGTGATCAAAGTTTTTGGGTTTATAAAAAGTTTACGAGAAACTTGTATTTACAAGAAAGTGGGACCACTATAGAATTTCTGATAAGTATATGTCGTTGACATATTATTGATCAGAAATGATGTAGAATTTTTGGAAAGCATAGATGGTTGTTTGAAAAGAGTTTTTCAAAGGAAGACCTGGATAAAGCTACCTAGTTGTTGGGCATCAAGATCTATAGAGATATATCAAGATGCTTGATGAGACTTTCAATGAGTACATAACTAGACAAGATTTTGAAAGATTTAAAAATGGATCAGTCAAAGAAGGAGTTCTTGCCTGATTTGTAAGGTGTGGAGTTGAGTGAGACTCAAAGCTCGACCATGGCAGAAGAGAGCAAAAGGATGAAGGTCGTCCCCTATGATTTATCCATAGGCTCAATATAGTATGCCATGCTGTGTACCTCACCTGTGTGTGCCTTGCCATGAGTCTGTCAAGGGGTACAAGAGTGATCAAGGAGTGGATCACTGGACAGCGGTCAAAATTATCCTTAGTAACTAGAGGAGTAAGGAAATATTTCTCGATTATGGAGGTGATAAAGAGTTTGTCACAAAGGGTTACGTCGATGCAAGCTTTAACACCAATCCGGATAGCTCTTAGTAGCAATCCGAATACGTATAGTTGAGTAGCCATTTGGAATGGCTCCAAGTGGAGGGTGGTAGTAGTGTTTACAATCTGACATAGAGATTTGCAAAGTACACACGGATCTGAATTTCGTAGACCCGTTGACTAAGACCTCTTTCACATGCAAAACATGATCGAACCCTAGAACTCATTGGGTGTGAGATTCATAACAAATCACATGGTGATGTGAACTAGATTATTGACTCTACTGCAAGTGGGAGACTGTTGGAAATATGCCCTAGAGGCAACAATAAATTAGCTATTATCATATTTCCTTGTTCATGATAATCGTTTATTACCCATGCTAGATTGTATTGATCGGAAACTCAAATACATGTGTGGATACATAGACAACACCATGTCCCTAGTATGCCTCTAATAGACTAGCTCATTGATCAAAGATGGTTAAGGTTTCCTAGCCATGGACATGAGATGTCATTTGATAATCGGATCACATCATTAGGGGAATGATGTGATGGACAAGACCCAAACTATAAACGTAGCATATGATCGTGTTAGGTTATTGCTACAGTTTTCTGCATGTTAAGTATCTGTTCCTATGACCATGAGATCATTCAACTCACTGACACCGGAGGAGTACCTTGTGTGTATCAAACGTCACAATGTAACTGGGTGACTATAAAGGTGCTCTACAGGTATCTCCAAGGGTGTCTATTGGGTTGGCATGGATCAAGACTGGGATTTGTTACTCCGTGTGACGGAGAGGTATCTTAGGGCCCACTCGGTAATACAACATCCCAATAAACCTTGCAAGCAATGTGACTAATTGTTATCCACGGGATCTTGTACTACGGAACAAGTAAAGAGACTTGCCGGTAACGAGATTGAACTAGGTATAGAGATACTGACGATCGAATCTCGGGCAAGTAACGTACCGAAGAACAAAGGGAACATCATACAGGATTAATTGAATCCTTGACATAGAGGTTCAACCGATAAAGATCTTCGTAGAATATGTAGGAACCAATATGGGCATCCAGGTCCTGCTATTGGTTACTGACTGTAGAGGTGTCTTGGTCATGTCTACATAGTTCCCGAACCCACAGGGTCTGCACACTTAAGGTTCGGTGACATTTCGGTAGTATAGAGTTATCTATGGTGGTAACGGAAGGTTGTTCGGAGTCCCGGATGAGACCCCGGATGTCACGAGGAGCTCCGAAATGGTCCGGAGATAAATATTGATATATAAGAAGTCCTGTTTTGGTCACCGGAAAAGTTTCGGGCTCATCAATAGTGTACCCGGAGTGCCAGGAGGGTACCGGGGGACCATCAGAAGGGTGTCTCGACCCAAGGGGCTACATGGGCTGTGGGAGGAGGTAAACCAGCCCCTAGTGGGCTGGCCGAAGCCCCACTAGAGGCCCATGCAGCTAGGTGGAGAAACCCAAAGGTGGAAGGATGATTCCTAGTGGGAGAGAGGGAGTCCTAATCCTACTAGGATTGGAGGAGGACTCCTCCTCTTTCCACTTCGACCGAAGCAAGGGCTGGCCCCTTGGGAGCCAAGTCTCCTCCCTCCCTCCTCCTATATATAATAGAGGTATTGATGGTTTTTACACATAGAAATCAGCCACGTGCTACCCTCTCCTCTAGATCGTTGTTCTTCCTCTAGATTGTTTCAGCGGTGGTTAGGCGAAGCCCTCCTGGAATAGTTCCACCACCATCATCGCCATGCCATCACGCTACTGGAGAACTCATTTACCTCTCCGTTCCCTCTTGCTGGATCAAGAAGGCGGAGATCGTCATGAAGCTGTACGTGTGCTTAATGGGGAGGTGCCGTCCGTTCGGCACTAGATCGGGACAGATCGTGATTGGATCGCGGGATACTCGGTGATTTGGACCGCAAAGACGTTTGACTACATCAACCGCGTTTCTTAATGCTTCCCACTTAGCGATCTACAAGCGTATGTAGATCCACTCTCCGTCTCATAGATGCTCATCACCATGGATAGATCTTGCGTGTGCGCAGGATTTTTTTGTTTCCCATGCAACGTTCCCCAATATTTTATTGAATCTCGATTGTAGCGATACACATGTTCATAATATTGATGCCCAAAGATGCAAAGTTAAATATGATAATACCACATACATGTGGCACCGCCGCTAAGGTAATATTTTTGTAAAGCGCATGAAGAAACTCCATGCTGATGGATCTTTGGACTCATTCGATTTCGAATCGCTTGATACATGCGCAACATGCATCATGGGCAAGATGACTAAGACCCCGTTTTCTAGTATGATGGAGCAGACAAGTGTCTTATTGGAAATGATACATGTTGATGTATGTGGTCCAATGAGTGTTGAAACATGCGGTGGATATCATTATTTTCTTACCTTCACTGATGATTTGAGTAGGTATGGGTATATTTACTTAATGAAACACAGGTCTGAAACGTTTGAAAAGTTCAAGCAAATTCAGAGTGAAGTTTAAGATCATCATGACAAGAAGATAAAATGTCTACGATATGATCATGGAGGTGAATATCTGATTTACGAGTTTGGTATGCAACTTTAGACAAAGTGGAAATTCTTTCACAACTCATGCCACCTGGAACACCACAGTGTAATGGTGTGTCCGAACGTCGTAGTTGTACTCTATTGGATATGGTGCATACTATAATGTCTCTTATCATTTTGCCACTATCGTTTTGGGTTATGCATTAGAGACAACTACATTCACTTTAAATGGGGCACCATCGAAATCCGTTGAGATGACACCGTATGAATTATTGTTTGGAAGAAACCTAAGCTGTCATTTCTTAGAGTGTGGGGATACGACACTTATGTCTGATAAGCTCGAACCCAAAGTGGAAAAGTGCATCTTCATAGGATACCCTAAGGAAACAGTTGATTACACCTTCTATCTCAGATCCGAGGGCAAAGTGTTTGTTGCTAAAAAAGGGTCCTTTCTCGAGAAAGAGTTTATCTCGAAAGAATTGAGTGGGAGGAAAGTAGAACTTGATGAGGTTGTTGAACCATCTCGTCAGTTGGAGAGTAGCACGACCGAGAAAGATGTTTTTGCGGTGCCTACACCAAGTGAAGAGGAAGCAAATGATGATGATCATGATGCTTCAGATCAAGTTACTACCGAACCTCGTAGGTCAACAAGGACTCATACCGCCCCTCAGTGGTACGTCAATCCTGTCTTGGAGGTCATGTTGTTAGACAACAGTGAACCTTCGAGCTATGAAGAAGAAATGGTGGGCCCGAATTACAACAAATGGCTAGGAAATCCGAGAAAGGATCAATGTATGAAAACCAAGTATTGATTTTGGTAGACTTGCCCGATGAATGACATGTCGCTGAGTACAAATGGACCTTTAAGAAAAAGACAGACACTGATGGTAATGTCACCATTTATGAAGCTCGACTTGTCGCAAAGATGTTTCCGATAAGTTCAAGGAGTTGATTACGATGAGACTTTCTCACCCGTAGCGATGCTAAAGTTTGCTGGAATTATGTTAGCAGTTGATGCATTTTTTTATTATGAAATCTGGCAGATGGATGTCAAACCATAGTTTCCTTAATGGTTTATGTGAGGAAAGGTTGTATGTGATACAACCAGAAGATTTTGTCGGTCCTAAGGATGCTAAGGATGCGATCCTTCCATGGACTAGAGCAAGCATCTCGGAGTTGGAATATGCGCTTTGATGAGGTGATCAAAGCTTTTGGGTTTATACTAAGTTTATGAGAAACTTGCATTTACAAGAAAGTGAGTGGGAGATCTATAGAATTTCTCATATGCATATGTGGTTGACATATTGTTGATCATAAATAATGTAGAATTTCTGGAAAGCATAAAGGGTTGTTTGAAAAATGTTTTTCACAGGAAAACCCGTATAAACCTAGTTAAATATTGGGCATCAAGATCTACAGAGATAGATCAAGACACTTGATATGACTTTCAATGAGTACATACCTTGAAAAGATTTTGAAAGAGTTCAAAATGGATTAGTCAAAGAAGGATTTCTTGCCTGATTTGCAAGGTGTGAACTTGAGTAAGAATCAAAACTCGACCATAGAGGAAGAAAGAGAAAGGACGAAGGTCATCCCTATGCCTTAGCCATAGGTTCTATACTGTATGCCTGATACGTCTGCATCGTATCTACTTTTCCAAACTCTTTTGCCTTTGTTTTGGACTCTAATTTGCATGATTTGAATGGAACTAACCCGGACTGACGCTGTTTTCAACATAATTGCCATGGAGTTGTTTTTGTGCAAAAATAAAAGTTCTCAGAGTGACCTGAAAATTTACTGAGAATATTTTTGGATTTAATAAAAGATACTCGCAAAAGAATCAACCGGAGGGGGGGGCACCCATTGGCCACAAGCCAAGGGGCGCTACCCCCTAGGTTGCGCCCAGGTGGCTTGTGGGCCCCTATAACTCCATGGACCTCAGTTCCTACTCCATATAATCTTATTCAGGGAGAAAAAAATCAGAGAGAAGAGTTAATTGCGTTTCACGATATTGAGCTGCCGCCACATCCTATTCTTCCTCGGGAGGCTAGACCTGGAGTCCGTTTTGCGCTCCAGAGAGGGGAAATCGGCGCCATCATCATCACAAACCATCCTTCATCATAAATTCCATGATGCTCTCCGCCGTTCGTGAGTAATTCCATCGTAGGCTTGCTGGACGGTGATGGGTGGGATGAGATTTACCATGTAATCGAGTTAGTTTTGTTAGCGTTTGATCCCTAGTATCCACTATGTTATGAGATTGATGTTTCTATGACTTTTCCATGCTTAATGCTTGTCACTAGGGCCCGAGTGCCATGATTTCAGATCTGAACCTATTAACTTTTCATGAATATATATGAGTTCTTGATCCTATCTTGCAAGTTGTAGACACCTATTAGGAGTTATGATTAGCATCCCCTAGGGTGACAATAACTGGGATTCTTTCCAGTGATTACCGTAGTTTGAGGAGTTCATGTATTCACTAAGTGATAATGCTTTGGTCTGGTTATCTATTAAAAGGAGTCCTTAATGTCCCTTAGTTTCCATTAGGACCCCACTGCCATGGGAGGGTAGGACAAAAGATGTCATGCAAGTTCTTTTCCATAAGCACGTATGACTATATATGGAATACATGCCTACATTACATTGATGAATCAGAGCTAGTTCTTTGTCACCCTATGTTATAACCGTTGCATGATGTATGCCATTCGACATAATTATCCATCACTGATCCATTAACTACGAGCTTTTCACATATTGATCCTTGCTAAGTTACTTTTCTGTTGCTACTGTTACAATCACTACAAAACTACTACTATCACTTTTTCCATCGTTACCGTTACTTCCATACTACTTTGCTACTAAATACTTTGCTGTAGATATTAAGTCTTTCAGGTGTGGTTGAATTGACAACTTATCTTCTAATACTCGAGAATATTCTTTGGCTCCCCTTGTGCCGAATCAATAAATTTGGGTTGAATACTCTACCCTCGAAAACTGTTGCGATCCCCTATACTTGTGGGTTATCAACACCTTTTTCTGGCATCATTGCCAGGGAGCATAGCTCTATTCTTTGAGTCACTTGGGATTTATATCTGTTGATCACTATGAATAATCTGAAAGATCCAAAAACCAAGATCTATCCCTCTACTACGAGGGGAAGTAAGGAACTGCCATCTAGCTCTGCACTTGATTCACCCTCTGTTATGAGTAAATTTGCGACACAACCACCTGCTATTGATTCTGATATTTCGCAAGTAATTGATGATTCCACTTCTGCTATGCATGATGCTTATGATGATACTTTGCTTGATAATACTGTGCCACTCGGTGAATTTCTTGATGAACAAATTGCTAGAGTCAATGCCGAAACTGATGATATTTCTGAAACTGATGAAATTATTGAAACTGAACACTATGAGGCACCTGTTAGACCTAGATCTCCTAGATATGAATTGCCTAATATACCTAAGGGTTATGTTATGGAGGGAGAGGTAGCTAGGGACTTTCTTGCTTGTAATGATAGAGATAATCTTAAGAAATTGCTATGCAAGTGGAAGGAAAAAATCTTTGAATGGTAGAATGCAATATGATCCTAAGTTTGGTACTTCACCTATCTTTGTTACTGATAAGGATTATGAATTCTCTGTCGATCGTGAGTTAATTACCTTGGTTGAATCTGATCCTTTCCTAGTTTATGAATATGAAGCTGGTGTTAGTGTTATGCCTTTCTCTTTGTATCGTAGACTTTATTTGAATAAGTTGACACCTACTGAAATCTCTATGCAAATGACTGAAAAATCAACTGCTTTACCCATCGGTATTTGTGAGGATGTGCTTGTCGTAGTTGCAAATGTTACTATCCTAACGAACTTTGTTATTCTTGATATTCTCGAGGACGACATTTTGTTGATCATCCTTGGTAGGCCTTTTTTTGAATACTGCAGGGGCTATTATTGATTGCAACAAGGGCAATGTCACTTTTAATGTTAATGGTAATGAGCATATGGTACAATTTTCGAAGAAACAACCTCAAGTTCATTGTATCAACTCCATTGGAAAAATTTCAACAATTATTATTGAAGATTTTGAATTCCCTCTCCCTACTGTCAAGAACAAATATGAAATAATCATGGTAGGGGACATGCCTGTCCCCGTTGAGGAAATTAGTGTTATTTGAAAATTCTCCGGTTTCATGTTACTCGGAAGAAGTTTGTTAGTAATACTTGATCAACCTTGTTAATGAATTCCTTTTGACGGACATGAGATGGATGAATTTAGAAGGCACAACCTTCTGTACCCAACTTTTACTTTCTGTTATTTAGAAATGCTATTATTTTTCTGTTTTCTGAGTTTTCCGTGCAATAAAAAACGACTCGAAAATAAAAGTACCCCAAATGCCCTGAAAATCCAACATATTTTTTTCTGGAATATTTAAGAATTTCTGGCACTGAGAACATATTAGGGGGCTGCACTAGTGGACCACAAGCTCACAGGGTGCGACCACCCCCTGGCCATGCCCAGGTGGCTTGTGGGTCCCACGTAGGCCCCCCTCACTTATTCCAGCACCCATCTACTTCATCTTCCTCCTGAAGAAATCCCACCATTGCTCAAACCTGTGTTCTAGCTCATTTTGCTGTCATTTTGATCTCCTTGTGGATAGTTCCAATTGAAAAAATGTTTTGGGGGATTGATATTTGGTATGTGACTCCTCCAGTGGTCCAATTAGTTTTTGTTTTAGTGCTTTATATATTGCAAATTTTTGCTGTGGTGGCGACCTTGTTCTTGAGCTTGCATGTCAAATTTGTATGGTCCCAAGTAGTTTTGATGCATGATATAGGCTCTAGGCACTTGTGCGAGTAGTTGCTATAAGTTTTGTTGAGTTTTGTTCACCTTTATTTTGAGTCATAAAAATTTCATAAAATTTTCAGAGAAAGAAAAATGCTGAGGCAAATATGCCAAGGGGGTTCCTCGACCAAGAAGGCCTCGGGACTCGCGATACGTGTGGCCTTGTGAATAGCCATCGGATCAATTCATGGTTCAGGCCGACTTCAAGGAAGCATTTTACACGTATACATGAAATGCTTTCCTTGAGGATTTTGTTTCAGACCAATGCAAGCAATATTATCAACTCACTGATTCTTTCGTGCAGAGGTTTGAATTTTCATCCAGGCGTAATAAGCATTTTGTTTTATGAAATCTTTATGAGGAATCTTATACTATGGACCTAGAAGATTCTAACCGTGCATGCAAAATTCCATAATGGGGAAGCCATAGTGATCCTCACAAAACTGAACATAATGACTTTCTTGCTAGCATCATTGTGGGAGAAACTATAAATATTACATAGGCTACCTTCGAGAGCATTCACTTTCATGCTATACATTATTTTGCTCTCTTCATAGGTAGATGTATTAACGGTAAAAATGAGCATAGCCACCTTTGTGTACTTGATCTTAGTATTCTTAAGAGTGCAGTAATGGGTGATAGATGATATAACTTGGGGGCTATTATTGCTCAAGCATGGGTGATAGACGATATAGTATTCTCAAGCATGCGTTGGTTTCCGTGAAGAGGAACGAGTGATGCAGCAAAGTAGATAAGTATTTCCCTCAGTTGTTGAGAACCAAGGTATCAATCCAGCAGGAGATAGAAGCAAGTCCCCAATAGATGTACCTACACAAAGAATCAAACACTTGCACCCAACGCTATAAAGGGGTTGTCAATCCCTTCATGGTTACTTGCAAGGATGAGATCTGATAGAGATAGATAGAATATACTGCTTGAATGGAAAGTAAAACAAAAGGTAAAAGTAATGCAGCAAGGTATTTTTGGTATTTTTGGTTTTAGATCGGAAAGTATAAGATGGAAACATGGGGGCCATAGGTTTCACTACATGCTTCTCTCATGATGGCAAGTATTACGGTGGGTGATCAAATTACTGTCGAGCAATTGATAGAAAAGCGAATAATTATGAAGATATCCAAGGCAATGATTATGCATATAGGCATCACGTTCGTGTCCAGTAGACCGAAACGATTATGCATCTACTACTATTACTCGACACATCGATCGACTCCAGCCTGCATCTAGAGTATTAAGTTCATGAAGAACAGAGTAACGCATTAGGTAAGATGACATGATGTAGAGGGATAAACTCAAGCAATATGATGAAAACCCCATGTTTTATCCTCAATGGCAACAATACAATACATGCCTCGCTACCCCTACTTTGTCACTGGGTGAGGACACCGCAAGATTGAACCCAAAACTAAGCACTTCTCCTATTGCAAGAATTACCAATCTAGTTGGCCAAACCAAACCAATAAATCGAAGAGACTTGCAAAGATATGAAATCATGCATATAAGAATTCAAAAAAGACTCAAATAATATTCGTAGATAATCTGAACATAAACCCACAATTCATCGGATCTCGACAAACCCACTGCAAAAAAGTATTACATTGGATAGATCTCCATGAAGATCATGAAGAACATGGTATTGAAGATCAAAGAGAGAGACGAAGCCATCTAGCTACTAGCTATGGACCCAAAGGTCTGTGGTGAAGTACTCATGCATCATCGGATGGGCAATGGAGTTGATTTAGATGCCCTTCGTGATCGAATCCCCCTGCGGCAGATTATCGGAAAAGGCTCCAAGATTGGATCTCTCAGGAACAGAGGCGTATCAACGGGCAGATTACCGCGGCAGAAAAGTGTTTTCGTGGCTCTATCTGGTATACATGGAATATTTGTGAATTTATAGGCCAATAAATAGGGTTAGGGGAGCTGCCGTCGGCCCACAAGCCTGGGGGTGCGCCCTACCCCCCTAGGCACGCCCCTGTGGCTTGTGGCCACACGGCGGCTCTCCCGACTTCATCTCCAAGTCTCCTGGGTTGCTTCTGGTCCAAGAAAAATTATTCTGAAGATTTTATTCTGTTTGGACTCTGTTTAATATACCTTATCTGCAATACTCAAAAACAAGGAAAAAACAAAAACTGGCACTGGGCTCTAGATTAATAGGTTAATCCCAAAAATATTATAAAATAGCATATTAATGCGTATAAAACATCCAAAACATATAATATAATAGCATGGAACAATCAAAAATTATAGATACGCTGGAGACGTATCAAGCATCCCCAAGCTTAATTCCTGCTCGTCCTCGAGTAGGTAAATGATAAAAACGGAATTTTTGATGTGGAATGATACCTAACATATTTATCCATGAAATGTTCTTTATTGTGGCATGAATATTCAAATCCGTAAGATTCAAAACAATAGTCTAATATTGACATAAAAATAGTAATACTTCGAGCACACCAACAAGGCAATCGTGTCCTTTCGAAATAACATGGCCTTAGAAAGCTATCCCTACAAAATCATATGGTCTGGCTATGCTCCATCTTCCCTACACAAAGTATCAAAATCATGCACAAACCCGATGAACAAGTCAAGCAATTGTTTCACACTTTTGGTGTTCTGAAACCTTTTCAACTCTCATGCAATACATGAGCGTGAGCCATGTATATAACATTATAGGTGGAATAGAATATGGAGGAGGTGCAAGGAAAAAGGGAGAAGATAGTCTCACATCAACTAGGCGTATCAATGGGCTATGGAGATGCCCATCGATAGATATCAATGTGAGTGAGTAGGGATTGCCATGCAACAAATGCGCTTAGAGCTATAAGTGTATGAAAGCTCAAAAAGAAAACTAAGTGGTCGTGCAAGATGAATATCCACTAGTTATATGAAAGTGACAAAATAGGAGACTCTCTATCATGAAGATCATGGTGCTACTTTGAAGCACAAGTGTGGAAAAAGATAGTAGCAATTGTCCCTTCTCTCTTTCTCTCATTTTTTTATATTTTGGTGGGCATCTTTGGCCTCTTTTTTTATTTGGGCTTCGCTGGCCACTTTTATTTTTTGTAAACCGGATACTCATCCCAACTTATGAGGTAGTCATGGCTTCCATCGTCCTTTTCTCACATGGGACAATTCTCTATTAATGAAAATCATCACACTTTTATTTACTTACAAGTCGATACCTAAAACAAAATATGACTCTATATGCAAGATGAAGTGATTGTGCGTGTCATGAAAAACTGAATGGTGGAACTTGCATGGCAATATATCTCGGAATGGCTATGGAAATGCTATTATAGGTAGACATGGTGGCTGTTTTGAGGAAAGTATATGGTGGCTGTTTTGAGGAAGGTGGGTTTGATGTACCGGCAAAAGTTGCACGGTTCTAGAGAGGCTATTAACGGTGGAAGGGTGAGAGTGCGTATAATCCGTGGTCTCAGCATTAGTCATAAAGAACTCACATACTTATTGCAAAAGTCTATTAGTTATCAAACAAAGTATTAGACGCATGCTCCTAGGGGAGTGGTTGGTAGGAGTTAACCATCGCGCGTTCCTGACCCTCACACAAAGGTTGACAATCATTAAACAAATCATGCTCTGACTTCGTTACATAACGGTTCACCATACATGCATGCTACAGGAATCACAAACTTTAACACAAGTATCTCTTCCAAGTCACAACTACTCACTAGCATGACTCTCGTATTACCAGCTCTATTATCTCAAAACTATATCCAAGGAATCAAACTTCTCATTGTATTCAATGCACTAAATATGAAAGTTTTTATTATATCCCTCTTGGATGCCCATCATATTAGGACTAAATTCATAACCTAAACAAATTACCATGCTGTTTTAAGAAACTCTCAAAATAATATATGTGAGGTATGAGATTTCAATAATTTCTATAAATTACAACACCACCATGCTCTAAAAAGATATAAGTGAAGCACTAGAGCAACATTGCCTAGCTCAAAAGATATGAGTGAGGCACATAGAGTATTCTAATAAATTCATGATTCAGCGTGTCTCTCTCAAAAGATGTGTGCAGAAAAGATGATTGTGGCAAACCAGAAAAACAAAGACTCATATCATAAAAGACGCTCCAAGCAAAACACATATCATGTGGTGAATAAAAATATAGCCTCAAGTAAATTTACCGATGGATTGAAGACGAAAGAGGGGATGCCTTCCGGGTCATCCCAAAGCTTAGGATTTTCGGTATCCTTGAATATGTATTTGGGTTCCTTGGGAATCCCCAAGCTTAGGCTCTTGCCACTCCTTATTCCATAGTCCATCAAATTTTCACCCAAAACTTGAAAACTTCACAACACAAAACTCAACAGAAAACTCATGAGATCCGTTAGTATAAGAAAAATAAATCACCACTTTAGGTACTGTTGTGAACTCATTCTTTATTTATATTTGTGTAATTCCTAATATATTCTAACTTCTCCATGGTTCATAACCCCCGATACAATCCATAGATACATCAAAATAAGCAAACAACACAAAGAAAACAGAATCTGTCAAAAACAGAATAGTCTGTAGCAATCTGTAGACTTCGAATACTTATGAAATTATTAAACTTCTGAAAAATTGTGACAATCAGGGAAATTTGTATGTAAATGTGGTGTAAAAATTTCAGATCAATTCGACTCTCCGAAAAAATTATAAAATTCCTGGACTGAGCGCAAAAGTTTCTGTTTTTCAGCAAGATCAAATCAACAACTACCATAGATCACCCCAAAGGTTTTACTTGGCTCAAAAACGAATTCAAACACCAATTTTTTTTATTAAATAATTAATAATGTGCAAAACACACCAAAACATACACAAAAAACATAAAGCAAAATAAAATTGGGTTGCCTCCCAATAAGCGCTATTGTTTAACGCCCCTAGCTAGGCAAAACACAATAGATCTAGGTATTGTCATCTTTGGTATGAAATCCCTAAATTGAACACTTGCGAACCCTAGGAGATTCTTTGGTTTTATCAATAATCATACTCAGAGGCAAAAAGTCAAGAAATTCTCTTGTAGCAATCGGTTCCCAAACAATATTGATAAAGGTAGGGTGAACACTTATCATCTTAAGGTCGTTGTCCCCTTTACTAGAGGATTCACCCTTATTCTTGGGAACGTAAACAAACTTGGCAGCCTTAGAAATAGGAAATTTTGGAGTGGTTTGAACAGCATCAAAAGCGGAACCCAAGTTGGTAATAATGTCCTCTAGCTTTCCTATTCTAGAGGAATCTTGGTCCAATTTTTTATTAACTATGGGTTACTTTTCCCTTAGATTTTTAGAGTAATTCCTACCTTAGATCCATATTGAGTGATATGATTATGGATCTTTTTATCCAAGTTTTCGATGAGCTCTATAGTAGCAACTTTATCTTCAATGATATCTATCCTTCGCATAACATGTTCCAAAGTTAAGATTGTTTCATTAACCATGAGAGGGGGTGAACCTACCAAATTTACCATAGCATTATAAGAATCAAAGGTATTACTTCCCAAGAAATTCCCTCCCGAATGGCGTCCAAAACATATCTATTCCAAGGAGAAACACCCACATAAAAATTGCGAAGGAGAACACTAGTAGATTGCTTACGAGCAGATCTATTTTGAGCATTGGAAATTCTATACTAAGCATCCTTTAAGTTTTCTCCCTCCCTTTGCTTAAAATTAAGAACTTCATTCTCGGGAGTAATAGCGATAGTACCAAGGCTAGCCATGAGTTGGAGCGATCTACAAGCAAGCAAAAAGCAAACAAAAATACGAACGAAAAAGGGAAAATAAAAGACAAATCTTTTTGGAAAATCGTTTTAGAAGTGGGGGAGAGGAAAACGAGAGGCAAATGGCAAATAATGTAAATGCAAGAGATGAGTTTGTGATGGGTACTTGGTAGGCTTGATGTAGATCTCTCCGACAACATCGCCAAAAATTAGCAAGTTGATGTTGGGGAACGTCGCATGGGAAACAAAAATTTTCCTACGCACACGCAAACCTATCCATGGTGATGAGCATCTACGAGAGGGAGAGTGGAACTACATACCCTTGTAGATCGCTAAGCGGGAAGCGTTAAGAAACGCGGTTGGTGTAGTCGAACATCTTCGCGATCCAAATCGCCGAGCGTCCCGCGATCTCATCACGATCCGTCCCGCGATCCCATCACGATCCGTCCCGCGATCTCATCACGATCCGTCTCACGATCTTGATCACGATCTGTCCCGCGAACTCATCACGATCCGTTCCGCGATCTCATCACGAACCGTCTCGCGATCTCGATCACGGTCCTTCCGATCTAGCGCCGAACGGACGGCACCTCCGCGTTCAGCACACGTGCAGCTTGATGACGATCTCCACCGTCTTGATCCAGCAAGAGGAGGTGGAGAGGAGAGAGAGTTCACCGGCAGCGTGACGGCGCTCCGGTGATGGTGGTGGAGTGATTCCGGCAGGGCTTCGCCTAAGCGCTGCGGAAAACCGATCTAGAGGAGAAACTGTGCACCGGTGAAACGGGTAGCACGTGGCCGGAAATTCTGTCCAAAAACCACCCAATCCACTAGTATATATAGGAGGAGAGGAGAGGAGAGGCAGCCAAGGCCTTTGGGTCGGCCGAAATAGGAGGTGGGAGCAATCCTACTTCACCTCCAATCCTAGTTGGAGTAGGATTGCCTCCTATTGGCTGATTTTCCACTTTTTGCTTTAGGACTTTCTCTCCTGCGCCATGGGCCTTTGTGGCTGTTTTCCCAGCCCACTAAGGGCTGGTTATTATTCTCCCACAGCCCATGGACCTCTTGGGGTCGAAATACCCCTCCCGGAGGTCCTCCGGTACACTACCGGCACTCCCGGTACAATACCGATACTCCCGGTACACTACCGATGAGCCCGAAACCTTTCCGGAAACCAAACTGGGACTTCCTATATATGAATCTTTACCTCCGGACCATTCCGGAGCTCCTCGTGACGTCCGGGATCTCATCCGGGACTCCGAACAACCTTTGGTCACCACCATACATAACTCTCCACTACCGAAACGTCACCGAACCTTAAGTGTGCAGACCCTGCGGGTTCGAGAACTATGTAGACATGACCGAGACACCTCTACGGTCAATAACCAATGGCGGGACCTGGACGTCCACATTGGTTCCTACATATTCTACGAAGATCTTTATCGGTCGAACCTCTATGTCAAGGATTCAGTTAATCCCGTATAACGTCCCCTTTGTTCTTCGGTATGTTACTTGCCCGAGATTCGATCGTCGGTATCTCCATACCTAGTTCAACCTCGTTACTGGCAAGTCTCTTTACTCGTTCCGTAATACAAGATCCCGTGACTAACACTTAGCCACATTGCTTGCAAGGCTTGTTGTGATGTTGTATTACCGAGTGGGCCCTGAGATACCTCTCCGTCACACGGAGTAACAAATCCCAGTCTCGATCCATGCCAACTCAACAAACACCATCGGAGATACCTGTAGAGCACCTTTATAGTCACCCAGTTACGTTGCGACGTTTGATACACACAAGGCACTCCTCCGATATCCGTGAGTTGCATGATCTCATGGTCATAGGAACATATACTTGACATGCAGAAAACAGTAGCAATAAACTGACACGATCATATGCTATGTTTGTAGTTTGGGTCTTATCCATCACATCATTCTCCTAATGATGTGATCCCGTTATCAAATGACATCTCATGTCCATGGCTAGGAAACCTTAACCATCCTTTGATCAACGAGCTAGTCCATTAGAGGCATACTAGGGACATGGTTTTGTCTATGTATCCACACATGCATTTAAGTCTCCGATCAATACAATTATAGCATGGATAATAAACGATTATCATGAACAAGGAAATATGATAATAACTAATTTATTATTGCCTCTAGGGCATATTTCCAACAGTCTCCCACTTGCACTAGAGTCAATAATCTAGTTCACATCACCATGTGATTCGCATTGTTATGAATCTAACACCCAATGAGTTTTGGGGCTCGATCATGCTTTGCATGTGAGAGAGGTCTTATAGTCAACGGGTCTGCGATATTCAGATCCGTGTGTACTTTGCAAATCTCTATGTCAAACCGTAAACACTGCTACCACACTCCACTTGGTACTATTTCCAAATGGCTGCTCCACTATACGTATCCAGATTGCTACTACTAGTCATCTGGATAGGTGTTAAAGCTTGCATCGACGTAACTCTTTACGACGAACTCTTTATCACCTCCATAATCAAGAAACATTTCCTTAGTCCTCTGGTTACTAAGGATAATTCCGACCGCTGTCCAGTGATCCACTCCTGGACCACTCTTGTACCCCCTGACAGACTCGTGGCAAGGCACACATAGGTGCGGTACACAGCATGGCATAATATAGAGCCTATGGCTAAGGCATAGGGGACGACATTCATCCTTTCTCTTTCTTCTGCCGTTGTCGAGCTTTGAGTCTTACTCAACTTCACACCTTACAAATCAGACGAGAACTATTTCTCTGGCTGATCCATTTTGAACTCTTTCAAAATCTTGTCAAGGTATGCACTCATTGAAAGTCTCATCAAGCATCTTGATCTATCTCTATAGATTTTGATGCTCAACAATTAGGTAGCTTTATCCAGGTCTTCATTTGAAAAACACTTTTCAAACAACCTTTTATGCCTTCCAGAAATTCTACATTATTTCCGATCAACAATATGTCAACCACATATACTTATCAGAAACTCTATAGTGCTCCCATTCACTTTATTGCAAATACAAGTTTCTCGTAAACTTTGTATAAACTACAAAAACTTTGATCACCTCATCAAAGTGTATATTCCAACTCCGAGATGCTTGCTTCAGTCCATAGAAGGATCACTGAAGCTCTCTCATCTTTTAGCATCCTTAGGACTGACAAAACCTTCTGGTTGTATCACATACAACCTTTCCTTAAGTAAACCGTTAAGGAAACGACGTTTTGACATCCATCTGCCAGATTTCGTAATTGAAAATGCAGCAACTGCTAACATAATTCCAACAGACTTTTAGCATCGCTACGAGTGAGAAAGCCTCCTCGCAGTCAACTCCTTGAACTTGTCACAAACAACTTTGCAACAAGTCGAGCTTTACAAATGGTGACATTTACCATCAGTGTCTGTCTTCATTCTAAAGGTCCATTTGTACTCAACGACCTGCCGTCTAACGAGCAAGTCTACCAAAGTCTATACTTGGTTTTCATAAATGGATCCTATCTCGGATTTCATGGTCTCTAACCATTTGTCGGAATCCGGGCCCATCATCGCTTCTCCATAGCTCGTAGGTTCATCGCTGTCCAACAACATGACCTCGAAGACAGGGTTGTCGTACCGCTTAGGAGCAGTACACATCCTTGTCGACCCACGAAGTTCGATAGTAACTTGATCCTGAAGCTTCATGATCATCATCATTAACTTCCTCTTCAACTAACGTAGGCTTCACAGAAACATCTTTCTGCGCTGCGCTACTCTCTGGTTGAACAAAGGTTTAACAACCTCATCAAGTTCTATCTTCCTCCCACTCAATTCTTTCGAGAGAAACCTTTCCTCGAGAAAGGATCCGTTTTAGTAACAACCACTTTGCACTCGGATCTGAGATAGAAGGTTCACCCAACTGATCTTAGGGTATTCTATGAAGATGCATTTGTCCGCCTTGGGTTCGACCTCATTAGGTGAAAACATTTTTCACACAAGTGCCGCAGCCCCAAGTATTAAGAAACGACAGCTTAGGTTTCTATCAAACCATAATTCATATGGTGTCATCTCAACGGATTTAGATGGTGCCCTATTTAAAGTGAATGTAGTTGTCTCTAATGCATAACCCCAAAATTATAGTAGTAAAACGACAAGAGACATCATAGCACGCACCATGTCCAATAGAGCATAACTATGATGTTCGGACACACCATCACACTATGGTGTTCCAGGTGGCGTTTAGTTGTGAAACAACTTTCACATTGTCTTAAGTTGTATGCCAAACTCGTGACTCAGATATTCACCTCCACGATCATATCGCAGTCATTTTTATCTTCTTGTCACGATGATCTTTAAACTTCACTCTGAATTTGCTTGAACCTTTCAAACGATTCAGACTTGTGTTTCATTAAGTAAATATACACTATATCTACTCAAATCATCAGTGAAGGTAAGAAAATAATGATATCCACTGCACACTACAAGACTCACTAGATTGCATACATCAACATGTATCATTTCCAATGAATCACTTGCCCGCTCCATCCAACGGGGTCCTTTAGTCATCTTGCCCAAGAGGCATGGTTCGCATGTCTCAACCGATTCGAAATCGAATGAGTCCAAATATCCATCAGCATGGAGTTTCTACATGCGCTTTATACCAATATGACATTTAGCGGCAGTGCCACAAATATGTGGTACTATCATTATTAACTTTGTATCTTTTGACATCAATGTTATGAACATGTGTAATACTACGATCAAGATTTCAACAAACCATTCTCACTGGGTGCATGACCATTGAAGGTATTATTCATGTAAACAGAATAACCATTATTCTCTAACTTAAATGAATAACCGTATTGCAATAAACATGATCTAATCATGTTCATGCTCAACGCAAAACACCAAATAACATTTATTTAGGTTCGTCACTAATCCTGAAGGTAGAGAGAGCGTGCGATGTTGATCACATCAACCTTGGAAACACTTCCAACACATATCGTCACCTCACCCTTAGCTAGTTCTCCGTTTATTCCGTAGCTTTTATTTCGAGTTACTAACATTTAGCAACCGAACCGGTATCCAATACCCAGGTGCTACTAAGAGTACTAGCAAGGTACACATTAGTAACTCGTATATCAAATATACTTCTATCAATGTTGCCAGCCTTCTTATCTACCAAGTATCTAGGGTTGTTCCGCTTCAGCGACCTCTCACCTCATAATAGAAGCACTTAGTCTCGGGTTTGAGTTCAACTTTGGGTTGCTTCACTGGAGCAGCAACTGACTTGCTATCCATGAAGTTTCCCTCCTTGATCTTGCCCTTTTCGAAACTAGTGGTTTGATTAACCATCAACACTTGACGCTCCTTCTTGATTTCTACCTTCGCGGTGTCAAACATCGCGAACAGCTCAGGGATCAATACTTCTATCCCTGGTGTATTATAGTTCATCACTTAAGTTCTAGTAGCTTTAGTGACAGTGACTTGGAGAACTATATCAATCACTATCTTATCTGGAAGATCAACTCCCACTTGATTCAAGCGATTGTAGTACCCAGACAATCTGAGTACATGCTCAACGATTGAGCTATTCTCCTTCATCTTACAGGCAAAGAATCTTGTTGGAGATCTCATATCTCGCAACACAGGCACGAGCCTGAGATCACAATCTCTGCCCCTAGAACATCTCATATGTTCTGTGACGTTCAAAACGTTTCGGAGCCTCAATTCTAAGCCGTAATGCATGACGCACAAAACTATCAAGTAGTCATCGAAACGTGCCTGTCAGATGTTCACAACATCTATAGACAACGCTAGAGGGGGTGGCGCACCGAGCGGTGCATTAAGGACATAAGCCTTCTGTGCAGCAATGAGGACAATCCTCAGATCACGGACCCAGTCCGCAATATTGCTACCAACATCTTTCAATTCTATTTCTCTAGGAACATATAAAAATACAAGGGAGCCACAACGCGAGCTAGTAATCTACAACATAATTTGCAAAGACACTTTGACTATGTTCATGATAATGAGTTCAATTAATCATATTATTTAAGAACTCCCACTCAAATTGACATCCCTCCGATCATTCGAGTGATACATGATCCAAATTCACCAACTCAAGTCCGATCATCACGTGAGTTGAGGTGGCTGCAATGGTGAACATCATTATGTTGATCATATCTACTATATGACTCATGTTCGACCTTTCGGTCTCTCGTGTTCCGAGGCCATGTCTGTACATGCTAGGCTCGTCAAGTTTAACCCGAGTGTTCTGCGCGTGCAAATCTGGCTTGCACCCGTTGTATGTGAACGTAGAGTCTATCACACCCGATCATCACGTGGTGTCTCAACACGACGAACTTTCGCAACGGTGCACACTCGGGGAGAACACAGTTCATCTTGAAATTCAAGTGAGGGATCACCTTATAATGCTACCGCCGTACTAAGCAAAACAAGGTGCATAAAAGGATTAACATCTCATGCAATTCATAAGTGACATGATATGGCCATGAACTTGTGTTTAAGATCTCCATCTTCGAAACACCGGCATGATCTCCATCGTCACCGGCACAACACCATGATCTCCATCATCTTGATCTCCATCAATGTGTTGCCATTGGGGTTGTGGCGCCAGCCCTGCTTCTACTTCTATTGCTACTGCTTAGCGATAAAGTAAAGCATTACATAGCGCTTAATGATTGACACGCAGGTCATACAATAATTAAAGACAACCCTATGGCTCCTGCCGGTTGCCGTACTCAACGACATGCAAGTCGTGAAATTCTATACATCACATGATCATCTCATACATCACATATATCTCATCATGTAATTGGCCATATCACATCACAACATACCCTGCAAAAACAAGTTAGACGTCCTCTAATTGTTGTTGCATGTTTTACGTGGCTGCTATGGGTATCTAGCAAGAACGATTCTCACCTACGCATAAACCACAACGGTGATACATAGATTGCTTTTCATCCTTCTCAAGGACCGCCTTTGTCGGATCCGATCCAACTAAAGTGAGAGAAACTGTCACCCGCAAGCCATCTAAGCAACAAGTTGCGTCGAGGGAACCGGTCTCTCGTAAGCGTACGAGTAATGTTGGTCCGGGCCGCTTCATCTCACAATCCCGCTGAACCAAAATACGACCAAGGGAGGAAGCAATCTAAGCATCAACGCCCACAAACCTTTTGTGTTCTACTCGAGATCTCATCGAACCATCAACCTAGCTCATGATGCCACTGTTGGGGAACGTCGCATGGGAAACAAAAATTTTCCTACGCACACGCAAACCTATCCATGGTGATGAGCATCTACGAGAGGGAGAGTGGAACTACATACCCTTGTAGATCGCTAAGCGGGAAGCGTTAAGAAACGCGGTTGGTGTAGTCGAACATCTTCGCGATCCAAATCGCCGAGCGTCCCGCGATCTCATCACGATCCGTCCCGCGATCCCATCACGATCCGTCCCGCGATCTCATCACGATCCGTCTCACGATCTTGATCACGATCTGTCCCGCGAACTCATCACGATCCGTTCCGCGATCTCATCACGAACCGTCTCGCGATCTCGATCACGGTCCTTCCGATCTAGCGCCGAACGGACGGCACCTCCGCGTTCAGCACACGTGCAGCTTGATGACGATCTCCACCGTCTTGATCCAGCAAGAGGAGGTGGAGAGGAGAGAGAGTTCACCGGCAGCGTGACGGCGCTCCGGTGATGGTGGTGGAGTGATTCCGGCAGGGCTTCGCCTAAGCGCTGCGGAAAACCGATCTAGAGGAGAAACTGTGCACCGGTGAAACGGGTAGCACGTGGCCGGAAATTCTGTCCAAAAACCACCCAATCCACTAGTATATATAGGAGGAGAGGAGAGGAGAGGCAGCCAAGGCCTTTGGGTCGGCCGAAATAGGAGGTGGGAGCAATCCTACTTCACCTCCAATCCTAGTTGGAGTAGGATTGCCTCCTATTGGCTGATTTTCCACTTTTTGCTTTAGGACTTTCTCTCCTGCGCCATGGGCCTTTGTGGCTGTTTTCCCAGCCCACTAAGGGCTGGTTATTATTCTCCCACAGCCCATGGACCTCTTGGGGTCGAAATACCCCTCCCGGAGGTCCTCCGGTACACTACCGGCACTCCCGGTACAATACCGATACTCCCGGTACACTACCGATGAGCCCGAAACCTTTCCGGAAACCAAACTGGGACTTCCTATATATGAATCTTTACCTCCGGACCATTCCGGAGCTCCTCGTGACGTCCGGGATCTCATCCGGGACTCCGAACAACCTTTGGTCACCACCATACATAACTCTCCACTACCGAAACGTCACCGAACCTTAAGTGTGCAGACCCTGCGGGTTCGAGAACTATGTAGACATGACCGAGACACCTCTACGGTCAATAACCAATGGCGGGACCTGGACGTCCACATTGGTTCCTACATATTCTACGAAGATCTTTATCGGTCGAACCTCTATGTCAAGGATTCAGTTAATCCCGTATAACGTCCCCTTTGTTCTTCGGTATGTTACTTGCCCGAGATTCGATCGTCGGTATCTCCATACCTAGTTCAACCTCGTTACTGGCAAGTCTCTTTACTCGTTCCGTAATACAAGATCCCGTGACTAACACTTAGCCACATTGCTTGCAAGGCTTGTTGTGATGTTGTATTACCGAGTGGGCCCTGAGATACCTCTCCGTCACACGGAGTAACAAATCCCAGTCTCGATCCATGCCAACTCAACAAACACCATCGGAGATACCTGTAGAGCACCTTTATAGTCACCCAGTTACGTTGCGACGTTTGATACACACAAGGCACTCCTCCGATATCCGTGAGTTGCATGATCTCATGGTCATAGGAACATATACTTGACATGCAGAAAACAGTAGCAATAAACTGACACGATCATATGCTATGTTTGTAGTTTGGGTCTTATCCATCACATCATTCTCCTAATGATGTGATCCCGTTATCAAATGACATCTCATGTCCATGGCTAGGAAACCTTAACCATCCTTTGATCAACGAGCTAGTCCATTAGAGGCATACTAGGGACATGGTTTTGTCTATGTATCCACACATGCATTTAAGTCTCCGATCAATACAATTATAGCATGGATAATAAACGATTATCATGAACAAGGAAATATGATAATAACTAATTTATTATTGCCTCTAGGGCATATTTCCAACAGTTGACGGGAGAGTTCTTATCCTGACTTGCTATGTATCTCCCCGACAACGGCAACAGAAATCCTTCTTGCTACTTCTCGAGCATGCGTTGGTTTCCGTGAAGAGGAACGGGTGATGCAGCAAAGTATATAAGTATTTCCCTCAGTTGTTGAGAACCAAGGTATCAATCCAGTAGGAGATACAAGAAAGTCCCCAATAGATGTACACTGCTAGGGAAAACCTTATAGACAGGAGCCTACTAGTAGCGCTGGAAAAATAAAACCGCTGCTGCTAATTACCAGTAGTGCTGTATTCCTGCAGCGCTACAACTAAGGGCTTAGCAGTAGTGCTAGGCGCTAAGAAAAAGCTACTAATAAGGTGGCCCCGACGACCCTGGTGACACTATTTATAGTAATAGCATTGGGTGGAAGGAAGCGCTACTACTAAGAAAATAGGAGTAGCGCGTTTTCCTCACAAGCGCTACTGCTATTTCGACTTAGCCGCGTGCGGGCTCAAAATTTTGCTAAGTCCTTTCACCCCTCTCCCCCAACTCCTCTATCGCCGCCATCAATCGCCCTGACCGATCTCACCGCCGCCGCCCGAGGCGGCCCTCGACCTCACCGCCGCCGCCCGAGGCTGCCCTCGACCTCACCGCAGCGGCCCGAGGCCGCCCTCGACCTCACCGCCGCCTCCCTCAACCTCACCGCCGCCGCCCTCGACCTCAGCGCCGCTGCCCGAGCCTGCCCAGGACCACCACCGCTTAAGCCCGAGCCCGCCCTTACCGCCGACCGTAAGGCTCTCCCTCTCCTCTCCCCTGCCGTCCTCTCTCTCTCTGCTATGATGATATTCATATGAACCCTAGGTGTTCATATGAACCCTAGATTTGTTTAGGGCAGTAGGCATTTTTTAGCATTTAGGAAAAAAGATTAGCAATTTAGCTATAAAAAATTATTTGGTCTATGGACCTGAATCTGGTCCAAATTTCATTCAAATGAAATTTGAATTATTTGCACTATGGACCTGAATATTTTTTAAGAAATTGTGTGTAGGTACTAAGGTCCTTCTGTGAAAATTTTGTTGAGGTTAGAAGGGTTAGAGAAAATGGAGTTCCTTTGTAATTTCTAATAAGGTCAAGTATTGTTGGAATATTTGCTCTAAAACAATTTGGATGAAAAGAAAATAATAGTTCCTCAATAGTGTTTGCTCATGTTATATGTAACATTGAAGTGGTTCGATTGTGCTCAAGTGGCCTTTTGTTGTTTACAGGGAATGATTCCGAGTTGCCTATGTTTTGCCGGAATGTTGATTCATTTCCGTTCCGGCAAATTTTAGGTGCTCTATTTGTCTAGTTTGTAGCAAAGGTCATGCCATTTTTTTTCATGAATTTTAGCATGACTTGTGCTACAATGTAGGACATATCGAGTGCTTCTGATTTGCCACAAGGGGAATTCAATGATATTCCGGTAAAACATAAGGCATTTTTCTATGTCATTGCTCGATATATGGAACGGGTTGACTTTAGGTCTGATAAGTGTTTATTAATTTTGTTATCACAATTAAGCATTTGTTCTCGACGTCGACGATGCTTGGACCGCATCCTCGTCGTCGACTCGGCGGAGGAGGCCTGCTTGATTATAGGGGCCATGTCCAGGACTGGGTTCCGCCGGGCTAGTATTGCAAGGTCCTAAGTTCTGGGGCATGCAACTTGTTGAGGACGCAGCCCGTCGTCGACCCGGAGGTTCTTTGGTGGCGGTCACGGGGGCCACTGCCGGTGCAGAGGTAGCCGGCCCCCACGGAGGTGATACGTCACCGTGTTAGGGAGGAGGATGAGCACGTCCGATGCTATATGGCTGCGTTGGACGCCAGGTTCTCCAATACCTGGCAGGTTCTTCAGGGATCTCACCCGAGGTATGATCCTGTGATGGTTCCTTCTCTTTGGGTGTCCACCTCCCACGCCAATACTCATCGTTCGCTATGGTTCTAATTGTATAAGTGATGTTATATGTATGATACTATTCGAGATGTATTAGTGATACTATTCGACGATGTACGGATGCAAGAGATGATTTATTTTTGCTTATTGAATGCATGCTAATTTGAATACTAATTTGTTTTATGATTTAGTTTTGCTTATTGAATGCACGGCTGTGTCATATATGAACATAGGAAATGTCTTGTGCTACAATGTAGGACATATCGAGTGCTTTTGATTTGGTAGTCATTCCGGCAAAACATAGGGCATTTTTTCTATGTCATTGCTCGATATATGGAACAGGTTGACTTTAGGTCTGTTTCGGCTCCTTGTGTTTCTTTCAGTGAGGGAGAGTGTCGACCATATATATATATATATCAGAGAGGAAGAATCCCGACTGTTGTCGTGGGGGTCGCTTCTCCTTCGTTCCAGTGTGCTAGACATTTTGGTGTAATGCACTCTGGGATGAATGGAGGAGCCACCATCACTGACTATCGCAATATCAGAGGGAGTGCCCACCATATACGTGAGATGAGAGTTTAGGAAGGAAAGACTCGACAGAGCTAAAGTCAACCCGTTGCATATTGAGTAATAGTGATCTGTGTGTTGATCAGTTTTCTCATAGTTTCCTTCGATCGATTTTAAATGTTTCAACTATGAACATAGGAAATGTCTGACGACGAGAGGAAATTCTCTATGTGCGAATACTGCGAAGAAGAGCGCGTCCTATGTGACAAGCCTTTCCTAGTTGATGGTAGGCGCTTCAGCATCATGCTGGATGAGACCTTTGAAGTGGATACAGTAAGTCACAATGACAAGTCTTTTTTCGTAATTAAGCGTGACTTTTGCTTCTTTTGCTTCAACTTATAATTTTAATTTTTTACTATTCTTCTAGCGTATTCCCTTCCATGCAAGAATTGCTGTCTTGGATAAGATTGGTTTCAATACTAAAAAAGATATGGAGGTAAAGATAGTTCACTTGAGGACCGAGCATGGTTTTACTTTTGCGGTAAAATTGTACCATGGATACACCTACTGCTATTTTGAACGCAAAAGTTGGAGAGCACTATGCAAGGCTTATGCATTTGAGCCTAATATTCTTATCACCTTCGATATTCGTTCGGAAGATGAAATTGAAGGTAATATCAACATCTGGGTCGATGTGCAAACGCCTCCAGTTCTACCATTATGTGAGTTTCTCAACCATATTTATTAAGTAATTTATATTGTTTATTTAAAAATAGTTGACAACTTATTCCATCGACATCTTATTTTCATTCTTCAAAAAATGTACGGAAGATGGTAGACAGAACCTATTACTACAATGATGAAGCAGAATTAACTTATAAGGAGAAAGATCATCTTACCGTATTTCTTATCATCTTGAGAATTACAATAGCTATTATCAGAATCCTACACATTATGGTCAATACATGCCACTAGTGCACGTGGTGAACTACGGTAACATCCATGGAGATTGCATGGTAAGATTTTCTACTATTACGACATCCGTGCATCTTTTGCATAAATTCTTCTACAACTAAACTACATTGCTAACTACAAAGTTATTACTATGTTTTTCAACAGAAAATCCCGAAGGATTGTGTGCCTCATCTGATGTTTCCGAGAGGTCCATTGTTGTTATGATCTTAGGGCCACCACGGCCAGGTCAGCCTACGCATCACTCCTGTCCATACCGGATTTCTAAAACCGATGAAGAGATGACAATAAAAGATTGGAAAAATGTATGGTCAATCGTAGAGAGCTACCTGGAAGCAACATTGTGCGTAGGCCAAGAATGGGAGACAGGATGGTCTCCATTGTCCATAATGGAGAGTCAGGGCCTATCTTGTTTTATGATATTGTACCTAAGAGAGGGTAGAGTAGGTCCTATGAGAGAGGACTAGGTCCTAGGTACAATGTGTTATTATGTGCTACAATGTGTTAGAGTTGATGATGATGATGAGGAGGAGTTGTAATTATGACTAGTGACCAACTTGTTATATGATGTCTCGTTGACAAAAATGATGATGAGGAGGAGTTCTTATATGACAATGATGTATTATGATGATCTGATGAAACTACTGTATCGATCATGTATAAATACATCACAAATACGTAGAGGGTGTAAATCTGCGGAAGTAGGAATACTAGCAGTAGCGCTGGAAATCATCTAATAGCAGCGCTTCGTTCGTCCAAGCGCTACAGATAGTAAGCAGTAGCGCTTTGCAGGCAAGCGCTACAGTTAACAGCACATAGTAGTAGCGCTTGCCAGGCTAGCGCTACTTATAAAACTTAGTTGTAGGACGATAGCAGTAGCGCTGGACCCAACACTACTACTATGCGTATTTCGAGCGCTACTACTAGGGTTTTCCCTAGTAGTGGTACCTACACAAAGAATCAAACACTTGCACCCAACGCTATAAAGGGGTTGTCAATCCCTTCACGGTTACTTGCAAGGATGAGATCTGATAGAGATAGATAGAATAGATTGCTTGAACGGAAATTAAAACAAAAGGTAAAAATAATGCAGCAAGGTATTTTTGGTATTTTTGGTTTTAGATCTGAAAGTATAAGATGGAAAGTAGACCCGAGGGGCATAGGTTTCACTAGAGGTTCCTCTCATGATGGCAAGTATTACGATGGGTGAACAAATTAGTGTCGAGAAATTAAAAAGTGAATAATTATGAAGATATCCAAGGCAATGATTATGCATATAGGCATCATGTTCGTATCAAGTAGACCAAAACTATTCTGCATCTACTACTATTACTCCACACATCGACCGACTCCTGCCTGCATCTAGAGTATTAAGTTCATGAAGAACATAGTAACGCATTAGGTAAGATGACATGATGTAGAGGATAAACTCAAGAAATATGATGAAAACCCCATATTTTTATCCTCGATGGCAACAATACAATAAGTGCCAAAACTAAGCACTCCTTTGGCTTGTGGCCACACGACGGCTCTCCCGACTTCATCTCCAAGTCTCCTGGGTTGCTTCTAGTCCAAGAAAAATTATTTTGAAGATCTTATTCCATTTGGACTCTGTTTAATATTCCTTATCTGCAATACTCAAAAACAAGGAAAAAGCAGAAACTAGCACTAGTCTCTAGATTAATAGGTTAGTCCCAAAAATAGTATAAAATAGCATATTAATGCGTATAAAACATCCAAAACAGATAATATAACAGCATGGAACAATAAAAAATTATACATACGTTAGAGACGTATCAAGAGGCTACATAAAAATGCTAAGGATGGAGATTTCTTTGGCGGGATTTATGCAACAAGTGTAGCTAATTATCTTGGGGGTACCCATAAGGGGGAATGATATTAGTTACCACCTTCTTTTCTTGATTACGAGGCTATTGTGCGCTACCAGTTTCTTGAGAGGAACGAACGGTCTCTCCTATACCGACTAATGTTTGATAGACTGCGCGCTGTCTATATTATCCTTCCTGCTCTTGCCTTCTTTAACTTTTAGGAAAACGGAGACACTTTATAACCAGAGAGGAGGCAAACGAGTATGAGAGAAAGGCGGAAGCCGCTCGCCTCCACGCTGCAGCCGTTCAGGCGGTAGCCGCCGCAGCCCAGTACAACCCCAACTGAGACTTTGGATATTATCCGGGCCAGCCATGGCCCTCGACCAACTTAGGCCAAAAGCCTAAGCTTGGGGGAGTATATATTTCTCACCGACATTACATTCATGTTCACACACTCATCTTAATAGTTGGTGCTCATACTTTTTCATTAATTGTAGCATCCATGGTAGTTTATTTTTCTTTCCCTTTTCTTCTTGTGTGCTTAATTAACCATGAGAAAAATCCCAAAAAATTAGTTCCAGTTTTACCTTCTAGTCTGTTTAGTTGTAGCATTAAAAGAAAACCCAAAAAGATTTCTCATTCTTATTTTACTTGTTGGGAGCTTTCCCGTGTAAATAATTTTACTTGTTCTTGTTTTGAAATTTCTTTCTTTGGGTTGTAAGGAGAAGACCACAATGAAAATGATGAGTGGCTCTCATATGCATTATTGTTTATCTATCACAGAGCCCTTGTTACCTTGCCTTCTCCCTTGAGTTATTGTTTGCAGATTCTAGCTTAGTCCAATGCACGTGCACTCTTATTATTAATCACATCATTCGGTCATGCAAGTGAAAGGAAATAATGACGATAGATGATGAAGTGATTGAGATGGAGAAAAACTAGTACGAAATCAACCTATTTTGTTTTTTTAAATATGATTAGCTCATTGTTCTGGATTCAGTTCATTATGGGTGAAACATATTTGCAATGACAATTAGAGATTATAGTTACTCATGCCATGCTTAATTAGCTAAGAGTGTATTCTGTTTTGTCTTGAGTGCCAACATGAATTTTAAAATGGTTGTGATGTAGTGTGATAGGATGGTATCCTCCTTTGAATGATTCAAGTGGCTTGACTTGGCACATGTTCATGCATGTAGTTGAAAGAAAATCAACATAGCCTCCACAATATTTATGTTCATGGCGATTTATATCCTACTCATGCTTGTATTCAATGTTGGTTAAAATCAATGCTTGTTTATGACTATTGTTGCTCTCTAGTTGGTTGCTTCCCAGTCTCTTGCTAGCCTTCACTTGTACTAAGCAGGAATACTTCTTGTGCATGCACTTCCTTAAACCCAAAGTTGTTCCGTCTGAGTCCACCATACCTAACTACATGCAGTACTTACCTGCTGTTCCAAGTAAATTTGCATGTGCCAAACTCTAAACCTTCAAATAATATTCTGTTTTGTATGCCCGAATCGCTCATGTAGCGACTGGGGGCGGTTAGTATCTTACATGCTAGGTGGGTTATTCTCACGATATATGTTGATTCACTATCATTCACGAGAAAGTGGCTGGTATTCGGGATGCCCAGTTCCATTCTCAAAAATCAAATCAAAATATAATGAAACAAAACTCCCCAGGATTGTTGTTTGTATGGACTGTACCCATGGATTCGGCCAGCCATGGAGTCTGTTCGATTGGTGGAGGGGGAGTAAAAACTTTATTATTCTGTTTGGGAACCACCTATAATGTAGCTAGCATGGAAGATGGTGAAATCTCTTGGTCGTTATGTTGACAATGAAAGCATACCGCTCAAAATTATTATTCATCCCTGTTTTTAAACGCTCGAGCTCTGGCACCTCTGCAAATCAATGCTTCCCTCTGCGAAGGGCCTATCTATTTTACTTTACTTTTGAGTCATCCTCCTATTATAAAAAGCACAAGTTAGAGAGCACCATCGTCATTTGTATGCTTTGCTATTAATTGATATTGAGTATGATTGTGACTAGATCTCTTTTACCATGAATAACAATGTCCAGTCAGTCCCTGTTCTTCAGGGGTGCTCTGCATTTATGTTTTGCGGTCTCAGAAAGGGCTAGAGAGATACCATTATATCATATTGTATCATGATTGTTTTGATAAAATTGTTTTCATCCGAGATTTATTATTATCTCTCACTAGTTGATTATGCCATTGATATGAGTAAATGTGAGACCTAAGAATTATTGTGAACGTGGTTAGTCTATAATCTTTGTTGAAAATCTGAACATCGGTTAGACATATTTACAACAACAAGATCAAACTGTGTTTGTAAAAGTTTTTGTTTATCACTTTCACCTTGTCAACTGAATTGCTTGAGGGCAAGAAATGGGTTAAGCTTGGGGGAGTACGTTGATACGTCTCCATCGTATCTAATTTTTCAAACTCTTTTGCCCTTGTTTTGGATTCTAATTTGCATGATTTGAATGGAACTAACCCGACTGACGCTGTTTTCAACAGAATTGTCTTCTTGTTGTTTTTGTGCAGAAATAAAAGTTCTTGGATTGACCTGGAAATTTACGGAGACTTATTCTTGATTTAATAAAAAATATTGGCAAAAGAATCAACTGGACGGCGGGGCACCCATTGACCACAAGCCAGGGGGCACCCCTAGGCCACGCCTAGGTGGCTTGTGGGCCCCCTATAGCTCCACCAACCTCAATTCCAACTCCATATAATCCTATTCGTGGAGGAAAAATCAGAGAGAAGAGTTCATCACGTTTCACAGTACGGATCCACCACCACCTCCTGTTCTTCCTCGAGAGGCCAGATCTGGAGTTCGTTTTGGCTCCGGACAGGGGAAATCGACACCATCGTCATCACAAATCATCCTTCATCACCAATTCCATGATGCTCTCCGCTGTTCATGAGTAATTGCATTGTAGGCTTGCTGGACAGTGATGGGTTGGTTGAGATTAACCATGTAATCGAGTTAGTTTTGTTAGGGTTTGATCCCTAGTATCCACTATGTTCTGAGATTGATGTTGCTATGACTTTGTGATGCTTAATGCTTGTCACTAGGGCCCGAGTGCCATGATTTCAGATCTGAACCTATTATGTTTTCATGAATATATATATGTTCTTGATCCTATCTTGCAAGTTGTATACACCTATTACGAGTTACGATCCGCCTCCCCTAGGGTGACAATAGCTGGGATACTTTCCGGTGATTACCGTAGTTTGAGGAGTTCATGTACTCACTAAGTGCTAATGCTTTGGTCTGGTTATCTATTAAAAGGAGGCCTTAATATCCCTTAGTTTCCATTAGGACCTGTTGCCACGGGATGGTAGGACAAAAGATTTCATGCAAGTTCTTTTCCATAAGCATGTATGACTATATATGGAATACATGCCTACATTACATTGATGAATTGGAGCTAGTTCTGTGTCACCCTATGTTATAACCGTTGCATGATGAATGCCATCCGACATAATTATCCATCACTGCTCCATTGCCTACGAGCTTTTCACATATTGATCCTTGCTAAGTTACTTTTCCGTTGCTACTGTTACAATCACTACAAAACTGCTACTGTCACTTTTGCCATCGTTACCGTTACTTCCATACTACTTTGCTACTAAATACTTTGCTGCAGATATTAAGTCTTTCAAGTGTGGTTTAATTGTCAACTCAGCTGCTAATACTCCAAAATATTCTTTCGTTCCCCTTGTGTCGAACCAATAATTTGGGTTGAATACTCTACCCTCGAATACTAGTGCGATCCCCTATGCTTGTGGGTTATCAATGCCATGCCGTGTACCGCATGTGATGAGTGCCTTGCCCTTAGTCTGGCAAGGGGTACAAGAGTGATCCAAGAGTGGATCACTGGTAAGTGGTTAAAATTATCCTTAGTAACTAGAGGACTAAGGAAATGTTTCTTGATTATGGAGGTGACAAAGAGTTCGTCGTGAAGGGTTCCATCGGTGAAAGCTTTGGCACCGATACAGATGACTCCGAGTAGCAAACCGCATACATATAGTGGAGTAGCCTTTTGGAATAGCTCCAAGTGGAGCATGGTAGCACCATTTATAGTATAGAGAGTTGCAAAGAATACACGGATCTGAATGTTACTAACCCATTGACCAAAACCTCTCTCACAAGCAAAACATGATCAAACCCCATAACTGATTGGGTGTTAATCCCATGGTGATGTGAGTGTTAATCACATGGTGATGTGAACTAGATTATTGACTCTAGTGCAAGTGGGAGACTGTTGGAAATATGCCCTAGAGGTAATAATAAGTTAGTTATTATCATATTTCCTTGTTCATGATAATCGTTTATTATCCATGCTATATTTGTATTGATTGGAAACTCAAATACATGTGTGGATACATAGACAACAAAGTGTCCCTAGTAAGCCTCTACTAGACTAGCTCGTTGGTCAAAGATGGTCAAGGTTTCCTGACCACAAACATGAGTTGTCATTTCATAATGGGGTCCCATCATTAAGATAATGATGTGATTGACAAGACCCAGCCGTAAGCATAGCATATGATTGTGTTAGTTTATTGCTACTGCTTTATCCATGCCATGTATCCGTTACTACGACCATGAGATCACGCAACTCGCTGACACCGGAGGAATGCCTTGTGTGTATCAAACGTCACAACGTAACTGGGTGACTATAAAAGTGCTCTACAAGTATCTCCGAGGATGTCTGTTGGGCTGGCATGGATCAAGACTGGGATTTGTCACTCCATATGACAGAGAGGTATCTCTAGGCCCACTCGGTAATACGGCATCACAAGAAGCTTGCAAGCAATGTGACTAAGGAGTTAGTCACGAGATCTTGTATTACGGAACGAGTAAAGAGACTTGCTGGTAACGAGATTGAATCAGGTATGTGTAGGATCAAAAGTAGGTCTAGAGGGGGGGGGGCTGATTAGACTACTTGACCAAATAAAATCTAGTTCTTCCCAATTTTAATTCTTGGTAGATTTTAGCATGCATAGTATGTCAAGTACACCCTACACATGCATGTATAAGAGTATAACAGTGGAAAGTAAATACATTGCACATGTAAGTAAAGAGAGGGTAGGAAAAGCAAACGCAATTGGTGACACGATAAATTTTCCTGTGGTTCCGATAGATGGCGCTATCGTACATCCACGTTCATGGAGTCTTCAGCTCACGGAGGGTAACGGTCGCGAGATTCCATGGAGGGCTCTACCCATGGAGGGTTCCACGAAGAAGCAACCTTGACTATACCATGACGGCCTACGTCCATGGAGGACTAGCCTTACTAGGGGGTAGATCTTCACGAAGTAGGCGATCTCCTTGCCCTTACAAACTTCTTGGTTCACTCCACAACACGAAGTAGGAGGTTCCCAAGCAACACCTAACCAATCTAGGAGGCACCACCCTCCAAAAGGTAATAGGCTCGGTAATGTCGATGAACTCCTTGCTCTTGTGCTTCAAGATGATAGACTCCTCAACACACATTCACTCTCTCACAGATATGGCTTGGTAGAAGAGATGGGATTTGTGGAAAGCAACTTGGGGAGGCTAGAAATCAAGATCCATATGGTTGGAGTGGAAGATCTTGAACTCAACACAAGGGTAGGTGGTTCTCTCTCAGAAAACTGATAGGATAGGTATGGAATGGTTCTGAGTGCTTCTCTCTCGAGTAGATGGTGGTGAAGGGGTATATACAGCCATCCCCAAAAATCCAACCGTTACACACAATAAGTCAGACTCGGTGACACCAATGTGTTAATCTCGGTGGTACCGAAGTGACCAAAAGGTGGAAACTTTTGAATCTCGGTGAGTCCAATATAGGAATCTCGGTTGCACCGATAAGGTGACCAACGGTCAGAATGCCCAATCTCGGTGATGCCAATTTGACAAACTCGAAGGGACCGAAACTGTGAACTTGCATACCAGAAAGTTGGCAGCCCAACTCGGTGGCACCGAATGCAGTATCAGCTGTACCGAAAGGCTAGGGTTTGGCTGAGTCTCTCTAGGGTTTGGAATTGGTGGCACCAAATGTAGAATGTGGTTGCACCGATTTTGAGTGTTTGGCTTTGGACAGACTTTGGTGGGAGAGTTTGTGGGTGTCTTTGGCGACTATCACTTGTGCACGTATGAGAATTTTGTTCACCAACAAAACCTTACCCCCTTTTAATAGTATTAGCTTTCCTATGGACTCAAGGTGATTTCTCACAAATGTAAAATGTAGAGTCCTCTTGCTTGAAGCTTTGCCATATTTCCTTGGATCTTGGGGTATTCCACAATCTCTTTGCCAACCCATCATTGAACTTTTCCTGAAACATACTTGATGGAAACATTAGTTCAGTGACTTATATTTTGTTCTGAATTACCAAAACCACAAAGGGAGCAAATGTGCTTTCAGTATTCACATACCGATGATCAAATCTCAGACAAAGAACATACCGATGGACAAAGGGAACTACATACGGGATTGACTGAATCCTTGACATCGTGGTTCGACAGATAAAGATCTTTGTAGAATATGTAGGAGCCAATATGGGCATCGAGGTCCCTCTATTGGTTATTGACCATAGAGGTGTCACAGTCATGGCTGCATAGTTCTCGAACCCGTAGAGTTTGACCACTTAATGTTTGATGAGGATATAGTGTTGATGAGTTATATATGTTGGTGAACGAAAGTTGTTCGGAGTCCCGAATGATATCCCGGATGTCACTACACGGGTAGAAAACAGACCTTTCGTCCCAAGCATTAGTCCCGGTCTGGTTACGAGCCGGTACTAAAGATGGTATTAGTCCCGGTTCGTGCGTAATCTTTAGTACCGGCTCGTGAGCAATCTTTAGTACCGGTTCGTGAGCAATCTTTAGTACCGGTTCGTGTCACGAGCCGGTACTAAAAGGGCGTGGCAGGCTTTTGGTCAGACTTGGGCCCCGCGTGCACCTTTAGTACCGGCTGGTGACACCAACCGGTACTAAAGGTGGCAACCTTTAGTACCGGCTGGTGTCACTAGCCGGTACTAAAGACTACCTACATATACGGTAATTTTTAGGTTTTATATAATTTAGTTTCAAAAATACTAGAGGTTTATAAAAGCTTTTAGAGTTTCTTTTTGCTATTAGAGTTTTATAAAAGATTTTTAGTTGATTCTTTTTGCTATTGAAGAATATTATTGTTCATAAAATAATATTAAGTTGATTATTTTTAGTTCATTCTGTTTGCTGGATGCACTTCATGTACAAAACGGACAGTCTCTTTCCAAGTATCAGGGTTTCGGACGGAAACTCATCTGTTACAAAAGGCATTTCATTTTCTTGAACTTATTAGAACTCCAGGATTTTTGTGCATTCAAAATGCACCACTCAAAGCCACATCATCAATTTTCAACCCTTTCTGACTTCATTTGTTATTTTTCATGCAGTTATTGATTTTTTGAGCTAAATGACCCGGAAATTGAAAATCACTACAAATGAACTCTGAAAAAGGTTGAAAGTTGGCATGGTATCATCATTTCACCCACATAGCATGTGCTAAAAACTTGAGAGGGTTACAGCAAAAGCTGGATGCACTTCGTGTACAAAACGGACAATCTCTTTCGAAGTATCAGGGTTTCGGACGGAAACTCACCGGTTACAAAAGACATTTCATTTTCTTGAATTTATTTGAACTCCAGGTTTTTTGTGTGTTCAAAATGCACCATTCAAAGCCACATCATCAATTTTCAACCCCTTCTGACTTCATTTGTTATTCATTTTTTTGAGCTAAATGACCCTGAAATTGAAAAGCACTACAAATGAACTCTGAACAGGTTGAAAGTTGGCATGGTATCATCATTTCACCTGCATAGCATGTGCTAAAAAGTTGTGAGGGTTACGGCAAAAGCTGGATGCACTTCGTTTACAAAACGGACAATCTCTTTCGAAGTATCAGGGTTTCAGACATAAACTCATCTGTTACAAAAGGCATTTCATTTTCTTGAACTTATTTGAACTCCAGGCTTTTTGTGTGTTCAAAATGCAACATTCAAAGCCACGTCATCAATTTTCAACCCCTTCTGACTTCATTTGTTATTTTTCATGCAGTTATTGAATTTTTTGAGCTAAATGAGCCTAAAATTGAAAAGCACTACAAATGAACTCTGAAAAGGTTGAAAGTTGGCATGGTATCATCATTTCACCCGCATAGCATGTGCTAAAAAGTTGAGAGGGTTACGACAAAAGATGGATGCACTTCGTGTACAAAACAGACCGTCCCTTTCGAAGTATCAGGGTTTCGGACATAAACACATCTGTTACAAAAGGAATTTAATTTTCTTGAACTTATTTGAACTCCAGGCTTTTTGTGTGTTCAAAATGCACCATTCAAAACCACATCATCAATTTTCAACCCTTTCTGACTTCATTTGTTATTTTTCATGCAGTTATTGATTTTTTTGAGCTAAATGATCCTGAAATTGAAAAGCACTAGAAATGAACTCTGAAAAGGTTGAAAGTTGGCATGGTATCATCATTTCACCCACATAGTATGTGCTAAAAAGTTGAGAGGGTTACGGCAAAAGTTGGATGCACTTCATGTACAAAACGGACAGTCTCTTTCGAAGTATCAGGGTTTCGGACATAAACTCATCTGTCGCAAAAGGCATTTCATTTTCTTGAACTTATTTGAACTCCAGGCTTTTTGTGTGTTCAAAATGCACCATTCAAAGCGACATCATCAATTTTCAACCCCTTCTGACTTCATTTTTATTTTTCATGTAGTTATTGAATTTTTGAGCTAAATGACCCTGAAATTGAAAAGCACTACAAATGAACTCTGAAAAGGTTGAAAGTTGGCATGGTATCATCATTTCACCCGCATAGCATGTGCCAAAAAGTTGAGAGGGTTACGACAAAAGCTGGATGCACTTCGTGTACAAAACAGACAGTCTCTTCCGAAGTATCAGGGTTTCGGACATAAACTCATCTGTTACAAAAGGAATTTCATTTTCTTGAACTTATTTGAACTCCAGGCTTTTTGTGTGTTCAAAATGCACCATTCAAAACCACATCATCAATTTTCAACCCTTTCTGACTTCATTTGTTATTTTTCATGCAGTTATTGATTTTTTGAGCTAAATGATCCTGAAATTGAAAAGCACTACAAATGAACTCTGAAAAGGTTGAAAGTTGGCATGGTATCATCATTTCACCCACATAGTATGTGCTAAAAAGTTGAGAGGGTTACGGCAAAAGTTGGATGCACTTCGTGTACAAAACGGACAGTCTCTTTCGAAGTATCAGGGTTTCGGACATAAACTCATCTGTCGCAAAAGGCATTTCATTTTCTTGAACTTATTTGAACTCTAGGCTTTTTGTGTGTTCAAAATGCACCATTCAAAGCCACATCATCAATTTTCAACCCCTTCTGACTTCATTTGTTATTTTTCATGCAGTTATTGAATTTTTGAGCTAAATGACCCTGAAATTGAAAAGCACTACAAATGAACTCTGAAAAGGTTGAAAGTTGGCATGGTATCATCATTTCACCCGCATAGCATGTGCTAAAAAGTTGAGAGGGTTACGACAAAAGCTGGATGCACTTCGTGTACAAAACATACAGTCTCTTTCGAAGTATCAGGGTTTCGGACATAAACTCATCTATTACAAAAGGAATTTCATTTTCTTGAACTTATTTGAACTCTAGGCTTTTTTTGTGTTCAAAATGCACCATTCAAAGCCACATCATCAATTTTCAACCCTTTTCATTTGTTATTTTTGATGCAGTTATTATTATTTTGAGCTAAATGACCCTGAAATTGAAAAGCACTAAAAATGAACTCTGAAAAGGTTGAAAGTTGGCATGGTATCATCATTTCACCCACATAGCATGTGCTAAAAAAGTTGAGAGGGTTACGGCAAAAGCTGGATGCACTTCGTGTGCAAAACGGATAGTCTCTTTCGAAGTATCAGGGTTTTAGACATAAACTCATCTGTTACAAAAGGCATTTCATTTTCTTGAACTTATTTGAACTCCAGGCTTTTTGTGTGTTGAAAATGCACCATTCAAAGTAACATCATCAATTTTCAACCCTTTCTGACTTCATTTGTTATTTTTCATGCAGTTATTGATCTTTTTGAGCTAAATGACCCTGAAATGTAAAAGCACTACAAATGAACTCTGAAAAGGTTGAAAGTTGGCATGGTATCATCATTTCACCCACATAGTATGTGCTAAAAAGTTGAGAGGGTTACGGCAAAAGCTGGATGCACTTCGTGTACAAAACGGACAGTCTCTTTTGAAGTATCAAGGTTTCAGACATAAACTCATCTGTTGCAAAAGGCATTTCATTTTCTTGAACTTATTTGAACTCCAGGCTTTTTCTGTGTTCAAAATGCACCATTCAAAGCCACATCATCAATTTCCCCCCATTGCAGCATCACCGTATTCAGGGGGAGGGTATTTGTCGTCATCTTCTTTCTTCGTTGTCTTCCATAATAACCTCTCTTTCTCCGTGCTTGGTACATAATAAGTTTAGATAGTTGTATGTTGTTTTATGAGATGTATGTATGAACTATAAGTATCTATTATTTGCAGTAATAATATTTGGTCACTGGTAGCTCTACTTTTGGTTGTAATGTGATGATGAAGTTGTATTAATTTAGTCACTTCGATGTTGTGTAGTGAACATGAGCCGGCAATGGATGTACGATGACCGACTAAGTGCAGGGTTTCTTAATGGCCTGCATGATTTTATTCGTGTGGCTGAGGCAAACAAGCAGAATGGTTTCATGTCCGGCTATAGCTGTTGGACCAAGCACGGAGAAAGAGGGGTTATAATGGAAGACAATGTAGAAGAAGAGGATGATGACAACTATCCTTTCGCCGATACAACAATGGGGAAGATGAAGAGGAGGCATCAATGGGGGAAGCTGAAGAAGAGGCATCAGATGAGCCTGCTAATGATTTGGGTCGGGTCATTGCTGATGCAAGGAGAGGTTGAAATTGAAGCGCATGTTAGAGGATCACCGGGGTTAGTTTAATATATCAGAAAAACTAGAGAAAAATTGGGACTCGATTTCACCAGGGTTTACCCGGTGAAGTTTCCTCAAATTCTCGAAATCCTAAAAGTAAAAAAAGTTATTTCAAAAAGAAGATTTTTTCCTACAAAAAAAATTAAAGATAATTTTATTTAAAAATAAGTAAATGATATCATATTTGGATTCCTCACATTTTTCCGATAATAATGGATATATTATTTGTTGAATTTCGATTTACAGATTTAAAGATATTAATTATGCCATATGAATTGAATATATGGCAAAAAATGAATCAAATAACAATATTACTTATTTTATTTTCATAGAAATTCAATATTTTTTTTATTTTAATAATTGTTTGTAATTCAAAAAATTAAATAATGTGACATCAAGACATAAGGGTTAATAGGATCGATAGCTTACTATTGTCAAGAAAACAACAAGTGCAGACTTGGAAACAAAGGGTGATAGAACTCGAAAGTTAAGCGTGCTCGGGTTAGAGCAGTGAGAGGATGGGTGACCGGCTGGGAAGTTAGATAATTTGGAGTGAGGGTGATTAGAGATTAAATTGTCAAATAATTCAAAAGCAGTGAAGAGGGGTGATTAGAGATTAAATTGTCAGATAATTCATAGATTTGAAAATCAGAAAAACATTAAAAAATTTGAAAAACAAATAAATTTATTTTAAAAACCGGTTGGTAACACTTAGTACCGGTTGGTATCACCAACCGGTACTAAAGGTCCTCCACCACCAGCCCATGCAGGCAGCCACGTCATGGGCCTTTAGTACCGGTTGGTATCACCAACCAGTACTAAAGGTCCTCCACCACCAGCCCATGCAGGCAGCCACGTGGTGGGCCTTTAGTACCGGTCCGTGGGCCAGCCGGTACTAAAGGTCTGGACCTTTAGTTCCGACCCGTTAGTACCGGTTGGGGAACCGGTACTAAAGGAACATCCCGACCGGGACTACTGATCAACATTCTACTAGTGCTAGGAGCTCCGGAATTGTTTGGAGGTAAAGATTTATATATGGAAGTCATATTTTGGCTACCAGAAAAGTTTTGGGGTTTTCCCGTATTGTACCGGGAAGCTTCTAGAAGGTTCCTAAAACTTCCGTAGGATTCCGGAAGTCCACCAAGGTTTACACCATGTGCCAAGGTTTTGCATGGGCTTAGGGAAGACACCGTGGCCTTATTGAGCCAAGCACACAAGTCCCTCAAGGCCCATGCAGTTGGGAAAGGTGGAAAGTCCACCTTTGTATGGTAGGTAAGGAAGAGGACTAGGATTCCGCCTCCTTCCCCCTTGGCTGCTCCCTAGGGCTTGTAGGGGATGATCTCCACGCCCCTCCACCTTTATATAGAGGGGAGTGGGCGCCCCAAGAGTACACACGAAGCCCTTGGCGCCCCTCTCTCTCCCTAGATCGATTTCTCCTCCGTTCGTGGTTTTGATAATGCTAGCCATAGCCCAGCTGGGGTAGCACCAGCAACACGTCGTCGTGTTGCTGGAGAACTCATCTACTAAACCTACCTCGATCGCTGGATGAAGGAGGCGGAGATGTCATCGAGCTGTACGTGTGCTGAACGGGGAGGTGCCATCCGTTCGACGCTAGATCGAGACGGATCATGATTGCATCGCGGGACAGATTGCGATTTGGATCGCGAAGACGTTCGAATACATCAACCGCGTTTCTTAATGCTTCCCGCTTAGCAATCTACAAGGGTATGTAGATCCACTCTCCCTCTCGTAGCTGTTGATCTCCATAGATAGATCTTGGGTGTTCATAGGAATTTTTTGGTTTCCATGCAACGTTCCCCAACAGTTTTCTCGTAGTTGCAGATTCTTGCAAGGGGGTTAATCATAAGTGAGAGGTTTGTTCATTTTAGAACATAACACAAGCACTGGTCAACGCACCTATAAAATTATCAAAGTAGCGAACGCGAATCAAACCAACATGATGAAAGTGGCTAGTTGAAATTCCCATGTACGCTCAAGAACGCTTTGCTTATTATAAGAGAACGTTTTGGCATGTCCTTTGCCACGAAAGGATTGGGATATCTTTCTGCACTTTATTTACTGTTACCGTTAATTGCTCGTTACCAATTATCTTGCTATCAAACTACATGTTACCTCCAATTTTAGTGCTTGCAGAAATTACCTTGTTGAAAACCGCTTGTCATTTCCTTCTGCTCCTCATTGGGCTCGACACTCTTACTTATCGAAAGGACTAAGAGTGACCCCCTACACTTGTGGGTCATGAAGACTCTTTTCTGGCGCTGTTTCTGGGGAGTGAAGCGCTCTTGGTAAGTGGAAATCGGTAAGGAAAAAATTTATACTACGTGCTGAAATTTATTGTCACTTGCTACTATGGAAAACAATCCTTTGAGGGGTTTGTTCGGGGTCTATTCACCTCGACCGGAACCACAATTAGTTACCCCTCAACCTAATGCACCTACTAAAAATATTGGTTATGAAAATCCTTCAGGTATGATAGAACAACTGCTAGCTAATCCTTATGCAGTAGATGAAACTGAACATCCTGATATGCACCTAATACATGTGGATGAAATTAGTGGATTATTTAAGCTTGCAGGTTTATTCAGAGATGAAGTTAAGAAGAAGGTTTTCCCTTTATCTTTGAAGGTAAAAGCGTTGACATGGTATAGTATATGTGATGATATTGGATCATGGAATTGGAATCGATTGAAATTGGAATTCCACCAAAAGTTTTATCCTTTGCATCTAGTTCATCGTGATCGAAATTATATATATATAATTTTTGGCCTCGTTAAGGAGAAAGCATCACACTAGCTTGGGGGAGGCTTAAGTCAATCTTATATTCATGCCCCAATCATGATCTCTTGGGAGAAATTATTATTTAAACATTTTATGCTCAGCTTTCTCATAATGATTGATCCATGCTCAATACTTATTCTACTTGTTCTTTTATGAAGAAGACTATTGAATTCAAGTGGGTTCTCTTAGAAATAATTAAACAAAACTCTGAAGATTGGGAACTCGACCAAGGTAATGAGTCAGGTATTAAGCTTGAGTTTGATTGTGTTAAATGTTTTATGAATACCGATGCTTTTCACAAGTTTATCACTAAGTATGGACTTGACTCTGAGATTGTAGCCTCTTTTTGTGAATCATTTGCTACTCATGTTGATCTCCCTAAGGATAAGTGGTTTAAATATCACTCCCCGTTAAATAAGAAATTAAAGAATCGGTAAAAGCAAAAGATGAAACTATCATTTACAATGTTGATCCAGTTGTGCCTACTACTTATATTGAAAAATCACCTTTCCCTGTTAGGATAAATAAACATTCTAAGGTATCAACTGTGGTTCGCAAAAGTAATATTAAAGCACCTAATCCATCTGAACAAATAGGAGTAGAACCTAGTGTTGCTATGGTTAAAGATATCTTGGTACATAATATTGATGGGCATGTTATTTACTTCTGTGATGAAGCTTCTAGAAATGCCAAACCCAATGAAAAATATAAAAATGGACCCATAGTTGGCATGCCTGTTGTCCCAGTTCAAATAGGAGATCATTGCTACCATGGTTTATGTGATATGGGCGCCAGTGTGAGTGCGATTCCTTTTACATTATACCAAGAAATTATGAATGACATAGCACCTGCTGAAATAGAAGACATTGATGTTACTGTTAAACTTGCTAGATAACACCACTTGGGATTGTTAGAGATGTTGAATTCTTGTGTGGGAAAATAAAATATCCTACTGATTTTCTAGTTCTTGGTTCCCCACAAGATGACTTTTGTCCCATTATCTTTGGTAGACCTTTCTTGAACACTGTTAATGCTAAAATAGATTGAAAGAGAGAAACCTTCAGTGTTAATTTTGGTGATGTGTCTCATGAGTTTTACTTTTCCAAGTTTAATAGACAACCCCATAATAAATAATTATCTAGTAAGGATCAAATAATTGGTCTTGCTTCTATTGCCGTTTCTCCTACTGATCCACTAGAACAATATTTTCTAGACCATGAAAATGATATGCACTTGCGTGAAAGAAATGAAATAGATAAAAGTTTAGTTGAACAACAACCTCTCCTAAAAAAAATTTGTATTGAAACTCTAGGAGGTCCTCCTCCACCTAAAGACTATCGTGTGTTTGAATTAAAACAATTGCCACACACTTTGAAGTATGCTTATCTTGATGAGAAAAAGATATATCATGTTATTTTAATCTTATCCTTTTAGAACATGAAGAAGAAAGATTATTTAAAATTCCAAGGAAGCACCGGGCTACTATTGGATATACTCTTGACGATCTTAAGGGCATTAGTCCCACTCTATGTCAGTACAAGATCAATATGGAACCTGATGCTAAACCCGTTGTTGATCACCAATAACAATTGAATCCTAAGATGAAACAAGTGGTAAGAGATAAAATATTAAAGCTTATGGAAGTAGGTATAATTTATCCCATAGCTGATAGTAGATGGGTAAGTCCCGTTCATTGTCTCCCTAAGAAGGGAGGTATTACTATTGTTCCTTATAAAAATGAACTTATCCCACAGAGAATTGTCACTAGCTATAGAATGTAATTGATTTTAGAAAATTAAATAAATCTACTACAAAGGATCATTACTCTCTGCCTTTCATTGATCAAATGCTAGATACATTATCTAAGCACACACACTTTTGTTTTCTGGATGGATATTCTGGTTTGAGCTCTCAATACCTATATCACAACCCGATCAAGAGAAAACCACCTTTACTTGTCCTTTTGGAACCTATGATTATATACGTATGCCTTTTGACTTATGCAATGCACTTGCTACCTTTCAAAGATGTATGACTACTATATTCTCTGATTTTTGTGAAAAGATTGTGGAATCTTTCATGAATGATTTTTCTGTTTACGGAAGTTCTTTTGATGACTGCTTAAGCAATCTTGATCGAGTTTTGCAGAGATGTGAACAAACTAATCTCGTCTTGAATTGGGAGAAGTGCCACTTTATGGTTAATACAGGTATTGTCTTGGGGCATAAAAATCTCTAAACGAGGTATTGAGGTGGATCAAGCTAAAGTTGATGCAATTGACAAAATTACATGTCCTAAAGATATTAAAGGTATTCGGAGTTTCCTTGGTCATGCTGGTTTGTATAGGAGGTTTATTAAAGACTTCTCTAAAATTTCTAGGCCTCTCACTAATCTTTTACAAAAGGATATTCCATTTTTTCTTGATGATGATTGTGTAGAAGCGTTTGAAACACTCAAGAAAGCCTTAACTTCTGCACCTATTGTTCAACCACCTGATTGGAACTTGCCTTTTGAAATTATGTGTGATGCTAGTGATTATGCCATTGGTGCTGTTCTAGGAGAAAGAGTTGATAAGGAATTAAATGGTATCTATTATGCTAGCAAAACTCTAGACAGTGCCCAAAGAAATTATACTACTACTGAAAAAGAATTTTTAGCAGTTGTGTTTGCTTGTGATAAATTTAGATCTTACATCATTGATTCCAAAGTTATTGTCCACACTGATCATGCTGCTATAAAATATCTTATGGAATAGAAAAATGCTAAACCTAGACTCATTAGTTGGGTTCTCTTGCTTGCGGAATTTGATTTACATATCACCGATAGGAAAGGAGCTGAGAACCTTGTAGCTGATAACTTTTCTATGTTAGAATATATTATTGATGACCCACTACCTATCGATGATAGTTTTCCTGATGAACAGTTGGCTGCAATAAATGTTTCTCAAAACACTCCTTGGTATGCTGATTATGCTAACTACATTGTTGCTAAATATATACCATCTAGTTTTACATACCAACAAAATAAAAAAAATTCTTCCATGATTTAAGACATTAATTTTGGGATGACCCACATCTTTATAAATAAGGGGTCGATGGTATTATTAGACGTTGTGTACCTAAGCATGAACATGAACAAGTCCTATGGAAATGTCATTCCGAAGCCTATGGAGGACATCATGCGGGAGATAGAACTGTTCACAAGATATTGCAATCTGGTTTTTATTGGCCTACTCTCTTCAAGGATGCCCATAAGTTTGTCTTGTCTAGTGATGAATGTCAAAGAATTGGTAATACCAGTAAGCGTCAGGAAATGCCTATGAATTATTCAGTTGTTGTTGAACCATTTGATGTTTGGGGTTTTGACTATATGGGACCTTATCCTTGCTCTAATGGGTATACTCATATTTTTCTTGCTGTTGATTATGTTACTAAGTGGGTAGAAGATGTTCCAACTAGTAGTGCTGATCATAACACCTCCATTAAGATGCTTAAAGAAGTTATTTTCCTGAGGTTAGGAGTCCATAGATATTTAATGACTGATGGTGGTTCACACTTTATTCATGGTGTTTTCCATAAAATGGTTGCTAAATATGATGTTAACCATAGAATTGCATCACCCTATCATCCTCAATCTAGTGGTCAAGTTGAACTTAGCAATAGAGAAATAAAATTAATATTACAAAAACTGTCAATTGGTCGCGAAATATTTGGTCTAAGAAACTAGATGATGCACTTTGGGCCTATAGAACAACTTATAGAAATCCTATGGGTATGTCTCCATACAAAATGGTATATGGAAAAGCTTGTCATTTGCCTCTAGATTTAGAACACAAAGAATTTTGGGCAACCAAAGAACTCAACTATGACTTCAATATTGCTGGTGATAAGAGGTTATTTGATATGAGCTCAGTAGATGAATGAAGAACCCAAGCTTATAAAAATGCCAAACTATTCAAAAAAATTTAAAAGATGACATGACAAAAGAATCAAAAAGCGGAAATTCAAAGTTGGAGAATATGTTCTTTTATACAACTCCAGTTTTAGATTTTTTTGCAAGAAAACTTCTTTCTAAATGGGAACGACCATATGTTATCGAAGAAGTTTATCGTTCTAGAGCCATCAATATTAATAATGCCGAAGGTACTAACCCGAAGGTGGTCAATGGACAAAGAGTTAAACACTATGTCTAAGGTACGCCTATTAATGTGGAAAGCAATATTATCCAAACCATGAAGCCGAGGGAACACATAAAAGAAACCTTCTAGAACACTCCAGAATCATGAAAAAGAGGAGGTACATGATAGGGTAAGTTAACGAATTCCGAAAAATCAGCAAAAATATTTTCTGTCAGTTTTGGAATATTACAAAAATTAGGACGATAAGAAATAAACAATAAAGCAACCGAGCTAAGCACAATACACCAGGGCGCGCCTGCCGTCCCTGGTGGGTTGTGCCCTCCTCGAGCACCTTCCCGACTCCGTTTTATTTCCATATTATTATTTCCCAAGATAAAAAATATCTATACATATCCCAGATTTTTTTGACCACTTCATCGCAGAAATATTCTCTGTTCTTGTTTTGTCATGTTTTCCTATCAGATCTATCAAGCCAGGCATCATGTCTTCTTCCTCCTCCAATAACACAGAAAAAGATGCTTGGTTGATGTAGATGGAGCTGAAGGGAGAGGAGCCAAAATAAACCAACAATGAAGACAAGGGCAAGGAAGCTATGCGGGATCAAGCTCAAGAAGGATGGAAATCCATGCCAATAGAAGAAGAGGAAGAAGATATCCTTCAACCTTATTATGATCATCTCACCCCCACTGAAATTGAAGCTTTGAGAGCCTTCGAAGCGGTTCATGTTGATAATAAACTTCTCACTCGTGAAAATATTTTGCTAGAGGAGCACATCATCATCCTTCGGAGCGTCATCCATAAATTGGAGTAACTATTGAGGCTGAAGTGTGACACTTCATCACCACCACCTTCATCATCTTCACCACCAAAGGAAACTTGAGTACTCCCCTTGGTTGAGCCATGCTTGGGGGAGATGCCCCGGTATTGTATCACCATCACTTTTTATTTACCTTTACTTGTTTTATATTGATCTTTAGCTATTTTGTTATTTAGTTGAATAAAAGTTTAGTATGATCTATTTTTGAGTGCTAGTTTTGTGACCTATCTATCTATGTAATAGAGTGAGAGTTATATAATAAAGTTTAGTTTGAGCTCTTGCTTCTTTACTCTGTTGTTGCAATCATAATAAAACGAAAATAAATGAAAAGGGTCATATGCTAATCTTATGGCAAGTAATGACATCACATAAGGAAAAGTATAAGTGGTAAAATTTATTGGAGGTTGACAAACATAGCATTGGTCGATGATAAGGGAAGAGAAGATTCACATGCAAATACACTATCTTGGACATCTTTTATGATTGTGAGTCCTTGATGTGGCTTGAGACTGTGTCTGTATTTCCCCAAAGAGGAAGGGATGAGGCAGCACAACGACGGTAAGTATTTCCCTCAGTTATGAAACCAAGGTATCAATACATAGAGGAAGATCACACACCCACGTAAACAACACCTGCACACAAACAACAAATACTTGCAACTCGACACGAATGAGAGGTTGTCACACTCCCTAAGGTAATAAGATATATTAGGTAATGATAGGTACGAGAGATAGATCTCTCAAGAACACGAAATAAATAGAGTAAATATACAGCAATATATTTTTGGTTTTTTGGTTTTGTAGATCTAGAAAAAAGATTGCAAAAACGTAGATCGGAAAGCAATATGATGGAAAAGTAGACCCGAGGGTCGTAGGGTTCACTAGTGGCTTCTCTCATGAGTATATCACCTGATGGGTGAACAAATTACTGTTTGGCAATTGATAGAAAATCGAATAGTCATGACGATATGCAAGGCAATGATCATTATGTAGGCATGAGGTCCAGGATAAGTAGACCGACTCCTGCCTCCATCTACCACTAGTACTCCACACATCGACCGCTACCCAGCATGCGTCTAGTGTATTAAGTTCATGGAAAAACGGAGTAATGCAATAAGAATGATGACATGATGTAGAAAAGATCTATTCATGTAGGAATGGACCTCATCTTGTTATCCTTAATAGGAATGATACATGCGTGTCTTGCTACCGCTACTGTCACTGGGAAAGAACATCGCAAGATCGAACCCATCACACCTCTTCCCATGGCAAGAGAAATCGATCTAGTTGGCCAAACTAAACAAAAGATTCGACGAAGAAATATGAGGCTATAAGAAATTATGCATATAAGAGATCAAAGAAGACTCAAATCATATTCACGGATAGAAACTGACCATGAACTTAAAATTCATCGGATGCCAACAAACACACTACAAAAGTTTACATCAAATAGAACTCCAAGAGACCATTGTATTGAGAATAATAAGAGAGAGAGAGAGAGGAAGCCATCTAGCTACTGCCTACGGACCCGTAGGTCTATGGTGGACTACTCATGCATCATCGGAGAGGCACTTATGATGAAGATGAACCCCTCTGTGATGGTGTCTAGATTGGATTTCAAAGTTCTCAAACTTGCGGCGGCTGGAATTGTGTTTCGTCGACTCCCCTTGTTTTTTTGATTTTATGAGAATTTATAGGAATGATAGTCGGTTGAGGGGGTGCTGGAGGATCCCAACACCCACCAGGGAGCACCAGGGGGCCTCTAGCGCACCCATGTGGGTGCTGGCCACCCTAGGCCCCCTCTTCTAGTGCTCTTTGGCCCATCTAGTTTCTTCTGGTACGTAAAAAATCCACAAAAATCCCTGCAATGTTTCATCTCTGTTTGGAACTGCTTTCCTGTGAAGTAAAAAACAAGCAAAAACAACAACTGGCACTTTGGCACTATGTTAATAGGTTAGTCCCAAAAATGATACAAAGTTGTAATAAAATGATTGTAAAACATTCAAGAATGATAATAAAACAAGATGGAACACACATAAATTATAGATACGTTGGAGACGTATCAGCATCCCCAAGGTTAGTTCCTACTCATCCTCAAGTAGGTAAATGATAAAAATAGAATTTTTGATGTGGAATGTTGCGTAACATGTTCATCATATTCTTTTCTTCTTTGTGTAGCATGGACATTTGGACTTCTAGATGATTCACATCAATAGTGTAATTTTAACATAATGACTTCAATGCTCAAGCATATCAACAAGCAATCATGTCTTATAAAATATCAACGCTAAAGCAAGTTATCCCTAGACCATCATGCTCAATTATTGATCCATTCACAACACAAACTCAAATATCAGCTACACCTGATCATAATGCCCACTAGTTGGTGCTTTATAAGAGAAGATGGAGACTCAAATTTGAAAAATAAAAATTTAATAAAGTAAATAGATAGGCCTTTTGCAGAGGGAAGTAGGGATTTGTAGAGGTGCCACCTCTCAAGTGTTTAAAATGACTGAGAAAAAATGTATTTTGAGTGGCATGCCTTTCCTGTCAACGAAAAAGATTGAGAGATTCAATATCTTTCCACACCAACTCCATCATAGGCAGTTCGCAAACAGAAAATAAAGTTTATTCCTTTTTAACCAAACTTTCACTTCCGATGGCGGGCCGTATCCACGGTTGCCTTCCATAACAACACTTCCCAAGGAATTTATTATTTGACAACATAAAGTAAATATTTTTGCATTTTCATTTTGGGACTGGGAATCCCTATTACCGCCATACTCTCGTGCTATGACAAGTGAATGAACACTCATCTTGAGAATAACACATCTAGCATGAAAAAGTATCAGTCACCCCCTACCGTTTCATGGGCAATACAGACACACAAAAAGGAAAATTTATCTTGAAAGTTTAGAGATGGCACATACAAATTTTCTTGGAATGGCATGGAAATACCATATATTGGTAGGTATAGTGGACTCATATGCCAAAACTTGGTTTAAGGATTTTCGATGCACAAGTAGTATTTCTACTTAGTACAAGTGAAGGCTAGCATGAGGTTGAGAAGCATCCAACTAAGAAACAAAAAATCACATAAGTGAGCATTAAGCATAACTAACACTAAATAATGCACCACAAGTAGGATGTAATTTCATAGCACAACTATTGACTTTCATGCTTGCATAGGGAATCACAAACCTAAACACCAATATTCCTACTAAGCATAATTACTCACTAACATAACTCACATATTCTTATCATAATGTTTCAAAACTATTACAAGGAATCAAGTTTAATTTGCCCAATGATCTTCATGGAATTTTTTATTATATCCTCCTTGGATATATATCACTTTGGGACTAGTTTCATATGTTGCCATTGCTTTTGATAAGATCACATAGATATAAGTGAAGAACATGAGCATACAATTTACATCTCCCAAAAAGGTATAAGTGAAGCATGAGAGGATTTATTCAAAATTTTACTAACTCTCAAATTAATCTAAGTGAAGCATGAGATGATTTCTAGAAAATTTTCCAAGCACACCATGCTCAAAAAGATATAAGTGAAGCACTAGAGCAATTCTATAGCTCAAAAAGTTTAAGTGAAGCACATAGAGCAATTCTATCAAATCATAGCATGATTTTGGATCTCTCAAATAGGTATGTAAAACAAGGATACAAAGGAAAAACTAGCAAACAAACCAAGAAAAGATACAAGACGCTCCAAGCAAAACACATGATATGTGACGAATAAAAATATAGCTCCAAGTAGTATACCGACGGTTGTTGGAAGAAAGAGGGGATGCCACTCGGGGGCATCCCCAAGCTTAGTTGCTTGTTTCTCTTTGGATATATCTTGGGGGTGCAGTAGAATCCGCAAGCTTAGGATTTTGTTAGTCCTTATTCCTTCATCCATCGTGATCTCACCCAAAACTTGAAAACTTGAATCACACAAAACTTAACAAAATCCTTGTGATACCCGTTAGTATAGTAAAGAAAATCACCACTTTAGCTACTGTTGGAAAACCATTAATATTTTATTATTGCATTATACCTACTGTATTCTAACTTTACCATGACTTATACCCCCGATACAAGCCACAGATTCATCAAAACAAGCACACAATGCAACGAAAACAGAATCTGTTTCCGACCAAATAGTCTGTAGTAATCTATACTCTACCCGTACTTATGTAACTCTGAACATTCTGAAAAATTAGGACAAAGTAAAGAATTTTTATATAAATACTGTGGTAAAATTTAAGCTCAATATCACGTTCCAGTAAAAATGAAAATTCATATACTGGACGCAAAGTTTCCGTTTCAGATTCAGCATCACTTCTACTCATCCCATGAATCATCCTAAGGTTTTACTTGGCACAAACACTAAATAAACCATAAAAACACAATCATACAATAGTCATAATTGTGTCAACACTCAAAAATAGAAAGAAAAACAAAAAATTATTTATTCATTGGGTTGCCTCCCAACAAGCGCTATCGTTTAACGCCCCTAGCTAGGCATAACAGATAGATTAAAGTATTGTCATCTTTAGTTTATGGCACTTTTATGATGTCCTTTTCAAATCTAGGAGGTGCTTTACGCTTCCTCACAATTTCAGGAGAAGAAGCCATCTTGAGATCTAAAATATCCAAACGCTTATTGCAAAGAGTAATCAAAGTATTCATGCGTTCCAAGTTCCCCCAATATGTTTAAGGGGCTCATGACATTTTTGAAACTCAACCAAATGTTTATGCAAATCGCTCAATTTGTCTAGAATTTGCACCCCTTCTTGTGTGAGAGAGGGAACCTTTTTGGGTGGAGGAACTCCCAATATTCCCTCTAAAATTTCATAAGCAGCGTTGGGATCAAGTTTAGTAAAGTCACCTTTAGCGGCAAAATCCAAAAGTTGTCTATGATGCAAAGTTAATCCTATGTAAATTTTTGAAGCAAAACCTTTGCATCTCCCTTTAGATTGCAATATACGATATGACTCCATCAATCTATACCAAATATCTTTCAGATTTTCCCATGTTTTTGTTTGAAGTATAGAACTTCAAAATCTGGTGACAAGGGGGTAGTGATGCTAGTCATAGTGAAGAGATTGGCGAACAAGAGATCTAGCGAGAAAAAGGCAAATGAAAAGAGAGGGCGAATTAATACGTCTCCAATGTATATATACTTTTTGATGATGGCATGCTATTATATTATCTGTTTTGGATGTTTTATTGGCATTCATATGCTATTTTGTACTATTTTTCGGACTAACCTATTAATCTAGAGCCAAGTGCCAATTTCTGTTTTTTTCTTGTTTTTGAGTTTTGCAGATATGGAATACTAAACTGAGTCCAAGCGGCATAAAACCTTTCGAAGGACTTTTTCTGGAAGGAAACAAGTCATCCAAGCTTGGAGTGCAGGTCAGGGGAGGTGCCAGGACGCCACAAACCTGCTAGGCGCGCCCCCTGGCCGCGCCTAACAGGCTTGCCGCCTCCTGGCAGGTCTCCTAACCCTAATTCTTGGCCTATAAATACCCAAATATTCCCACACCATTAGAAAGAGTAACTAAAATACTTTTCCGCCTTCGGAAGCCTCCATTCCCGAGAGATCCAATCTTGGAGCCTTTTCCGGTAATCTGCCGGAGGGGGTTTCGATCACGGAGGGCATCTACAGCAACTCCATTGCCCCTCCGATGATGCGTGAGTAGTTCACCACAGACCTACAGGGTCCATATCTAGTAGCTAGATGGCTTCTTCTCTCTCTTTGCTTCTCAATACCATGTTCTTCATGATCTTCATGGAGATCTATCCGATTTAATACTCTTTTGCGGTGTGTTTGTCGAGATCCGATGAATTGTGGGTTTATATTCAGATTATCCATGAATATTATTTGAGTCTTTCCTGAATTTTTATATGCATGATTTCATATCTTTGCAAGTGTCTTCGAGTTATTGGTTTGGTTTGGCAAACTAGATTGGTAATTCTTGCAATGAGAGAAGTGCTTGGTTTTGGGTTAAATCTTGCGATGTCCTCACCCAGTGACATAGTAGGGGTAGCGAGGCACGTATTGTATTGTCACCATCAAGGGTAACAAGATGGGGTTTTCATCATATTGCTTGAGTTTATCCCTCTACATCATGTCATATTTCTTAATGCGTTACTTTATTCTTCATTAACTTAATACTCTAGATGCAGGCATGAGTTGGTCGATGTGTGGAGTAATAGTAGTAGATGCAGAATTGTTTCGGTCTACATGTCATGGACGTGATGCCTATATGCATGAGCATTGCCTTGGATAACTACATGATTATTCGCTTTTCTATCAATTGCTTGACAGTAATTAGTTTACCCACCATGATATTTGCCTTCAAGAGAGAAGCCTCTAGTGAAACCTATAGCCCCTGGGTCTATTTTCCATCATATATTTTCAGATCTATACTTTCTGCAATTTATTTAACTTTTACTTTCGCACTCGTTATATCTATCTCTATCGGATCTAATCCTTGCAAATAACCGTGAAGGGATTGACAACCCCTTTATAGCGTTGGGTGCAAGAGTTTGATTATTTGTGTAGGTGCATTAATTGGTGACTTGCTTGTTCCTCCTACTAGATTGATACCTTGGTTCTTCAAAACTGAGGGAAATACTTATCTACTTCGTTGCATCACCCTTTCCTCTTCAAGGGAAACCAACACATGCTCAAGAGGTAGCAAGAAGGATTTATGGCGCCGTTGCCGGGGAGGATACACATCAAGCCTACCAAGTACCCAATACAAACTCATCTTTTGCATTTAATTTATTTGCCATTTGCCACTTGTTTTCCTCTCCCCCACTTCAAAATGATTTTCAAAAAATACCAAAAATATTTGCCTTTTTATTTGCCCTTCTTTCGTTTGCTTGAACTCATGGCTAGTCTTACTACTATAACTAATACTCCCGAGTATGAGTTTCTTAATTTTAAGCAAAGGGAGGGAGAAAACTTAATAGATGCTTGGTATAGAATTTTCAATTCTCAAAATATATCTATTTGTAAGCAATCTACTACTATTCTCCTTCTCAATTTTTACGTGGGCATCACTCCTTGGAATATATATGTTCTACATACCATCATTCGAGGGAATTTTTTGGGAAGTCATACCTTTGAATCCTATATTGCTATGATAAATTTGTTTGGATCACCCCCAATCATGATTAATGGGATTATTTTAACTCTATACCATGTGATGCAAAGGCTTGATATTATTGAAAAAGGGTTACTATGGTTGAGCTCATTGAAAACATGAATAAAAAGATTCATAATCACATTACTCAATATGGATCTAAAGTAGGAGTTACCTTAGAAAATCTTAAAGAAAAGGAACCCATAGTTAATAAAAAATTGGAACAAGATTCCTCTAGAATTGGCAAGCTAGAGGACATTATTACCAACTTGGGATCCGCTTTTTCTTTAGTACAAACCCCTCCAACTCCTTCGCCTCCTAGGTCTGCCAAGTTTGTTTATGTTCCTAAAAATAAGGGTGAAACTTCTAGTAAAGATGAAGATCGTAAGACGATAAGTATTCACCCCAACTTTCTCAATATTATGAAGGAACCAATTGCAACCATTGAATCTCTTGATTTTTTTACCTTGGAGTATTATCATTGATATGAACAATAGGCCTCCTAGGGCTTATAAGTGTGCAATTGAGGAGTTACATACCAAAGATGACAATACCTAGATCTACTGTGTTTTGCCTATCTAGGGGCGTTAAACAATAGCGCTTCTTGGGAGGCAACCCAATTTTATTTGTGTTCAGTTTTAGCTTCTGTTTTTTAGTGTTTCCCACATTATTACTTATGTAGTAATTTTTTTGGTGTTTTAATTAGTGTTTGAGCCAAGTAAAACCTTTGGGGTGCTCTATGGTAGTCTTTGATTTGATCTTGCTGAAAAACAAAAACTTTTGCACTTAGTCCAGGAATTTTCTATTTTTTCAGAGAGTCGAAATGATCTGAAATTTCGACATAAAAATTTACCATGTTTTCCTAATGTTTCAAAAGTTTTTGATTTACAGAAGTATACAAAGTTTCCAGATTTCTACAGATTGTTCTGTTTTTGACAGATTCTGTTTTCTTTGAGTTGTTTGCCTGTTTTGATGAATCTATGGGTTGTCTCATGTGCTATGAGCTATGGACAAGTTAGATTATAGTAGTTATAACACAAATATAAATAAAGAATGAGTTCACAACAGTACCTAAAGTGGTGATTTATTTTCTTATACGAACGGATCTCATGAGTTTTCTGCTAAGTTTTGTGTGGTGAAGTTTTCAAGTTTTGGGTAAAGATCTGATGGACTATAGAATAAGGAGTGGAAAGAGCCTAATATTAGGGATGCCCAAGGCACCCAAAGTCATATTCAAGGATTCCAAAGAGCCTAAGCTTGGGGATGCTCTTTCATCTTCAATCCATCGGTTAATTTACTTGAGGCTATATTTTTATTCACCACATGATATCTGTTTTTCTTGGAGTGTCTTGTACGATATGAGTCTTTGCTTGTTAGTTTGCCACAATTATCCTTTCTGAACACATCTTTTGAGAGAGACACGCTGAATCGTGTATTTATTAGACTACTCTTTGTCCTTCACTTATATCTTTTGAGTTGGGCAATTTTGCTCTATATGCTTCACTTATATCTTTTAGAGCACGATAGTGTTATCGTTTTATAGAAATAATTGAACTTTCGTACCTCACTTATATTATTTTGAGAGTTCCTAAAAATAGCATGGTAATTGGTCTAGGTTATGAATTTAGTCCTAATATGATAGGTATCAAAAAGGGATATAATAAAAACTTCCATATTAAGTGCATTGAGTATTTATGAGAAGTTTGATTCCATGCATAAAGTTTTGAGATATAAAGATGGTAATCTTAAGAGACATGTTAGAAGTAAATTGTGATTTGGTAAAAATACTTGTGTAAAGGTTTGTGATTCCTGTAGCATGCACATATGGTGAACCGCTATGTAAGAAAGTCAGAGCATGACTTGTTTATAGATTGTCGACCTTTGTGTGAGGGTCGGGGGCGCGCAATGGTTAACTCCTACCAACCCCTCCCCCTAGAAGCATGCGTTTAATTTCTTTGCTTCAATGACTAATATACTTTTGCAATAAGTATGTGAGTTCTTTATGACTAATGTTGAGTCCATGGATTATACGCAGTCTCACCCTTCCACTTTTGCTAGCCTAGTACCGCGCAATTTTCGCCGGCGCACCTTACACCTTCCTCAAAACAGCAACCATATACCTTCCTAAAAACATCCACCATATATATTTCCTCAAAACAGACACCATACCTACCAACTATGGCATTTCCATAGCCATTCCGAGATATATTGCCTTGCAACTTCTACCGTTTCCTTTTATGACATGCACATCATCACTTCCATATTGCATATAGAGTCATATTTTTTCATATGTATCGAGTTGTAATTTTCCTTTTGAGTTGTAAGTAAATAAAAGTGTTATGATTTTCATTATAGATCATGTCCCATGTGAGGAAAGGATGATGAAAGCTATGATTCCCTTACTAGGAGGGATGAGAGTCCCGACTTTATGTAAAATAAAAGAGTCCAACGAAGCCCAAATAAAAAAATTGAATAAAAGAGGCCTTAGGTTCCCAACAAAAAAATGAGAGAAAAGAGAGAAGGGACATTTCTAATACCTTTTTCCACACTTGTGCTTAAAAGTAGCACCATGATCTTCATGATAGAGAGTCTCCCATTTTGTCACTTTCATATTGCTAGTGGCATATTTTTCTTCATGATGCACACCCACTTAGTTTCTTTTTGACCTCTCATTCACTTATATCTCTAGTGCATCCGTTGCATGGAAATCCCTACTCACTCACATTGATATCTATTGATGGGAATCTCCATAGCCCATTGATACGCCTAGTTGATGTGAGACTATCTTCTCCCTTTCCTTGACACCCTCCACCATATTCTATTCCACCTATAGTGATATTTCCATGGCTCGTGCTCATGTATTGCGTGAGAGTTGAAAAGGTTTGAGGAATTAAAGGTGTGAAAACAATTGCTTCACTTTTCATCGGGGTTGTGCATGATGTAAATATTTATGTGGGGAATATGGAGCATAGCCAGACCTTATGATATTGTAGGCATACCTTTCTTCTTCCATTATATTTTGAACAGATACAATTGCTTTGCTAGTATGTTTGAAATGTTATTGTTTCTATATCAATATTAAGCTTTTGTTTTGAGTCTTACAGATCTGAATATTCATGCCACAATAAAGAATATTACTTGGATAAATATGTTAGGTAGCACTCCACTCCAAAAATTCTGTTTTTATCATTTACCTACTCGAGGACGAGCGTGAATTAAGCTTGAGGATGTTGATACATCTCCAACGCATCTATAATTTTTTATGATGGCATGCTATTATATTATCTATTTTGGATGTTTTATATGCATTAATATGCTATTTTATACTATTTTTGGGACTAACCTATTAATCTAGAGCCAAGTGTCAGTTTCTGTTTTTCCTTGTTTTTGAATTTTGCAGAAATGGAATATTAAACGGAGTACAAACGGGATAAAACCTTCAGAAGGAATTTTTCTGGAAGGAAACAAGTCATCTAAGCTTGGAGTACACGTCAGGGGAGGTGCGAGGGCGCCACAAGCCTGCTAGGTGCGGGCCCCCTGGCTGCGCCTAGCAGGATTGTCGCCTACTGGCAGGTCTCCTAACCCTAATTCTTGGCCTATAAATACCCAAATATTCCCGCAACATCATAAAGAGGAACGGAAATACTTTTCTGCAACCGGAAGCCTCCATTCCCAAGAGATCCAATCTTGGAGCCTTTGCTGGTAACCTATCGGAGGGGGTGTCGATCATGGAGGGCATCTACATTAACTCCATTGCCCCTCTGATGATGCGTGAGTAGTTCACCACAGACCTACGGGTCCATAGCTAGTAGCTATATGGCTTGTTCTCTCTCTTTGCTTCTAAATACCATGTTCTTCATGATCTTCATGGAGATCTATCCGATGTAATACTCTTTTGCGGTGTGTTTGTCGACATCCATGAATTGTGGGTTTATGTTCAGATTATCCATGAATATTATTTGAGTATTTCCTGAATTCTTATATTCATGATTTCTTATCTTTGCAAGTCTCTTCTAGTTATTGGTTTGGTTTGGCCAACTAGATTGGTAATTCTTGCAATTGGAGAAGTGCTTAGTTTTGGGTTCAATCTTGCGGTGTCCTCATCCAGTAAAGTAGGGGTAGCGAGGCACGCATTGTATTGTTGCCATCAAGGGTAAAAAGATGGGGTTTTCATCATATTTCTTGAGTTTATCCCTCTACACCATGTCATCTTACTTAGTGCATTACTCTGTTCTTCATGAACTTAATACTCTAGATGCAGGCATGAGTTGGTTGATGTGTGGAGTAATAGTAGTAGATGCAGAATCGTTTCGGTCTACTTGTCACGGACGTGACACCTATATGCATAATCATTGCCTTGGATATATTCATAATTATTCGCTTTTCTATCAATTGCTCGACAATAATTTGTTCACCCACGGTAATACTTGCCATCCTGAGAGAAGCCATCTAGTGAAACCTATGGCCCCCGGGTCTATTTTCCATATTATATTTTCAGATCCAAACCCAAAAACACCAAAAATACTTGCTGCATTGTTTTTACTTTTAGTTTTACTTTCTATTCAAGCATCCTATTATATCTATCTCTATTAGATCTCATCCTTGCAAATAACCGTGAAGGGATTGACAACCCCTTCATAGCCTTGGGTGCAAGAGTTTGATTCCTTGTGCACGTATATCTATTGGTTGATCGCTTGTATCTCCTACTGGATTGATACCCTGCTTCTCAAAAACTGAGGGAAATACTTATCTACTTTCCTGCATCAAACCATTCCTCTTCACGGGAAACCAACGCATGCTCGAGAAGTAGCAAGAAGGATTTCTAGCACCGTTGCCGGGGAGATACATAGCAAGTCAAGAATACCAAGTACCCATCACAAACTCATCTCTTGCATTTACATTATTTTCCATTTGCCTCTCGTTTTCCTCTCCCCCACTTCTAAAACGATTTCCAAAAATATTTGCCTTTTTGTTTGCCCTTCTTTCACTTGCCTTTTTGATTACCTAAACTATGTCGAACATCACCACATCCCCCTTGTCACCAGACTTTGAAGTTCTTTACATCAAACAAAAACAAGGGGAAAATTTGAAGATGCTTGGTATAGGCTAATGGAATCTTATCATGTTTCCAATCTAAAAGGGGATGCAAAAGTTTTGCTCAGAAATTTTTACATTGGTTTAGCTTTGCATCATAGGGAGCTTTTAGATTTCGCGTGAAAAGGAAATTTTATTGAGCTTGACACGAATGCAGCCTATGAAGTTTTAGAAGGGATTTTGGGTGTTCCTCCACCAAAAAGGCGATTTTCTTTCTCTCAAGAGGGAGTTGAAGTTCTTGACAAATTGGGTGACTTATATAAGCACTTGGTCGAGTTACAACAACATCATGAACCCCTCAAACATATTAATGGGAACCTTAATCGTTTGAATACTTTGATCACCCTTTGCAATAAGCGTTTGGACATTTTGGACACCAATATTGATCCTCCACATACAAGTGGGGTAAATAGGAAAGAACCTCCTAGATTTTAGAAGGTCCTTACAAAAATTGCCAATACCAAAGATGACAATACCTAGATGTACTGTGTTTTGCCTAGCTAGGGGCGTTAAACAATAGAGCTTGTTGGGAGGCAACCCAATTTTATTTTGCATTCATCTTTTTGCTTCTGTTTTGGTGTGTTTGGCACATTATTACTTCTGTAGTAGTTGTGTTTTTGTGTTTAAATTAGTGTTTGACCCAAGTAAAACCTTTGGGGTGATCTATGGTAGTTGTTGATTTGATCTTGCTGGAAAACAGAAACTTTTGCGCTCAGTCAAGGATTTTTATGAATTTTTCAGAGCGTCAAATTGGTATGAAAGTTTTACACAGGATTTATATACAAATTTCACTGGTTTTACTAATTTTTCAGAATTTTTACAGTTCAATAAGTACTCCAAGTTGACAGATTTCTATAGACCGTTCTTTTTTTGACAGATTCTGTTTTCTGTGTGTTTTTTGCTTATTTTGATGTATCTATGGGTCGTATCGGGGGGTATGAGTTACGGAAAAGTTAGAATAAAATAGGTATTACACAAATATAAATAAATGATGAGTTCACAACAGTACCTAAAGTGGTGATTTATTTTTCTTATACTAACGGATCTCATGAGTTTTCTATTGAGTTTTCTGTTGTGAAGTTTTCAAGTTTTGGGTAAAGATTCGATGGACTATGGAATAAAAGGTGGCAAGAGACTAAGCTTTGGGATGCCCATGGCATCCCAATTCATATTGAATGATACCGAAAATCCTAAGCTTGGGGATGCCCCAGAAGGCATCCCCTCTTTCTTCCTCAATCCATCGGTAAATTTACTGGAGGCTATATTTTTATTCACCACATGATATGTGTTTTCCTTGGAGAGTCTTGTATGATATGAGTATTAGCTTGTTAGTTTGACAAAATAATCCTTGCTGCACACATATTTAGAGAGACACACGCTGAATCGTGAATTTGTTAGAATACTCTATATGCTTTAGTTATATCTTTTGAGCTAGGCAATGTTGCTCTAGTACTTCACTTATATCTTTTTAGAGCATGGTGGTGTTATATTTTATAGAAATTATTGAACGCTCATTCCTAACTTATACTACTTTTGAGAGTTTCTTAAAACATCATGGTAATTTGTTTAGGTTATGAATTTAGTCCTAATATAATGGCATCCAAGAGGGATATAATAAAAACTTTCATATTAAGTGCATTAACAACTATGAGAAGTTAGATTCCTTGCATATAGTTTTGAGATAATAGGGATGGTAATATGAGAGTCATTCTAGTGAGTAGTTGTGAAATGAAGAGATACGTGTGTTAAAGCTTGTGATTCTAATAGCATACACGTATGGTGAACCGTTATGTAACGAAGTCGGAGCATGACTTGTCTAATGATTGTCGACCTTTGTGTGAGGGTCGGGAGCACGCGATGGTTAACTCCTACCAACCTCTCCCCTAGGATCATGCGTCTAATGCTTTGTTTGATAAATAATAGACTTTTGCAATAAGTCTATGAGTTCTTTATGACTAATGTGAGTCCATGGATTATACGCGCTCTCACCCTTCCAACTTTGCTAGCCTCTCTAGTACCACACAACTTTCGCCGGCACATCAAACCCTCCTTCCTAAAAACAGCCACCATATATTCCTCAAAACAGCTACCATACCTACCTATTATGGCATTTCCATAAACATTCCGAGATATATTGCCATGCAACTTCCACCATGTAGTTTTTCTATGACTTGCATCAACACTTCATATTGCATATAGAGTTATATCTTGTCATAGGGATCGAGTTGTAATTTATTTTTCTTTGAGTTATAAGTAAATAAAAGTGTGATGATTTTTCATTAACAGAGCATTGTCGTATGATAGAAAAGGATGATGGAGGCTATGACTCCCTCACAAGTTGGGACGAGTATTCGGACTTTACAAAAAATAAAAGAGGCCAGCGAGGCCCGAACAAAAAAAATAAAAGAGGCCAAAGAAGCCCACCAAAATAAAAAAATATATAAAAAAATGAGAGAAAGAGAGAAGGGACAATTGCCACTATCTTTTTCCACACTTGTGCTTCAAAGTAGCACCATGATCTTCATGATAGAGAGTCTCCTATTTTGTCACTTTCATATAACTAGTAGATATTCATTATGCACGACCACTTAGTTTTATTTTTGAGCTTTCATACACTTATAGGTATAAGTGCATTTGTTGCATGGAAATCCCTACTCAGTCACATTGATATCTATTGATGGGCATCTCCATAGCCCGTTGATACGCCTAGTTGATGTGAGACTATCTTCTCCCTTTTTCCTTGCACCTCCTCCATATTATATTCCACCTATAGTGTCATATCCATGGCTCATGATCATGTAGTGCAAGAGAGTTTAAAAGGTTTGAGAATACCAAAAGTGTGAAACAATTGCTTGACTTGTTCATCGGGGTTGTGCATGATTTAGATACTTTGTGTGGGGAAGATGGAGCATAGCCAGACCATATGATTCTGTAGGGATAACTTTCTAAGGCCATGTTATTTCGAAAGGACACGACTACCTTGTTGGTGTGCTCGAAGTATTACTGTTTTTATGTCAATATTAGACAATTGTTTTGAATCTAACGAATCTGAATATTCATGCCACAATAAATAATATTACATGGATAAATATGTTGAGTAGCATTCCACATCAAAAATTCTATTTTTTTATCATTTACCTACTCGAGGACGAGCAAGAATTAAGCTTGGGGATGCTGATATGTCTCCAATGTATCTATAATTTTTTATTGTTCCATGCTATTATATTATCTGTTTTGGATGTTTTATATGAAATATTATGCTATTTTATATTATTTTTGGGACTAACCCATTAATCTAGAGCCCAGTGCCAGTTTCTGTTTTGTCCTTGTTTTTGAGTTTCTCAGATAAGCAATATTAAACAGATTCTAAACGGAATAAAACAGACGGAATGATTTTTTTTGGAAAATATGGAAGCCACGAGACTTGAGAACCAAGGCATAGGAGCTGCCATGGGGCCACAAGCCCGCTTGTCGCGACCAAGGGGCTACCCGTGCCGGGCAGGCTTGTGAGCCCCTGACACCTCCCCTAACCCTAATCTTCGGCCTATAAATACCCAAATATTCCATCATTATCACAACGAGCCGCTAAAACACTTTTCCGCTACCAAAAGCCTCCGTTCCCGAGAGATCCAATCTTGGAGCCTTTTCCGGTAATCTGCAGGAGGGGGATTCGATCACGGAGGGCATCTACATCAACTCCATTGCCACTCCGATGATGCGTGAGTAGTTCACCACAGACCTACGGGTCCATAGCTAGTAGCTAGATGGCTTCTTCTCTCTCTGTTCTTCTCAATACCATGTTCTTCATGATCTTCATGGAGATCTATCCGATGTAATACTCTTTTGCGGTGTGTTTGTCGAGATCCGATGAATTGTGGGTTTATGTTCATATTATCCATGACTATTATTTGAGTCTTTCCTGAATTCTTATATGCATGATTTCATATATATGCAAGTCTCTTCGAGTTATTGGTTTGGTTTGGTTAACTAGATTGGTAATTCTTGCAATAGGAGAAGTGCTTAGTTTTGGGTTCAATCTTGCGGTGTCCTCACCCAGTAACAAAGTAGGGGTAATGAGGCACGTATTGTATTGTTTCCATCAAGGGTAAAAAGTTGAGGTTTTCATCATATTGCTTGAGTTTATCGCTCTACATCATGTCATCTTACTTAATGCGTTTCTCTGTTCTTCATGAACTTAATACTCTAGATGTAGGCAGGAGTCGGTCGATGTGTGGAGTAATAGTGGTAGATGCAGAATCGTTTCGGTCTACTTGTCACGGACGTGATGCCTCTATGCATAATCATTGCCTGGGATATCTTCATAATTATTCGCTTTTCTATCATTTCTCGACAATAATTTGTTCAGCCATCGTAATACTTTCCATCATGAGAGAAGCAATCTAGTGAAACCTATGGCCCCCGGGTCTATTTTCCATATCATATTTTCAGATCTAAAATCAAAAACACCAAAAATACTTGCTGCATTATTTTTTACTTTTAGTTTTACTTTCCATTCAAGCATCCTATTATGTCTATCTCTACTAGATCTCATCCTTGCAAATAACCGTGAAGGGATTGACAACCCCTTTATAGCCTTGGGTGCAAGAGTTTGGTTCCTTGTGCAGGTATAACTATTGGTGGCTCGATTGTATCTTCTACTGGATTGATACCTTGGTTCTCAAAAACTAAGGGAAATACTTATCTACTTTGGTGCATCAAACCATTCATCTTCACGGGAAACCAACACATGCTTGAGAAGTAGCATGGGGTAGAGGAAAACGAGAGGCAAATGGAAAATAGTGTAATTGCAAGGAGATGAGATATGTGATTAGGAACCTTGTAGATGAGATTGCTTCCTCCCTGGCAATGGCGCCAGAAATTCCTTTGACGTGGCTTGAGACTGCGTCGGTATTTCCCCAAAGTGGAAGGGATGATGCAGCACAACAATAGTAAGCATTTCCCTCAATTATGAAACCAAGGTAACAATCCGTAGAGTAAGATCACGCACCCATGTAAACAACACCTACAGACAAACAACAAATACTTGCAACCTGACATGAAAGAGAGGTTGTCACACTCTATACGGTAATAAGAAATATTAGGTAATGATAGGTAGGAGAGATAGATCTCTCAAGAACACAAAATAAATAGAGTAAATATGCAGCAATAATTTTTTGGGTTTTTGGTTTTGTAGATTTGAAAACAAAGATTGCAAAAACATAGATCGGAAAGCAATATGATGGAAAAGTAGACCCAGGGGCCAAAGGGTTCACTAGTGGCGTCTCTCATGAGTATAGCGCACGGTGGGTGAACAGATTACTGTTGGGCAATTGATAGAAAATCGAATAGTCATGACGATATCCAAGGCGATGATCATTATACAAGCATCACGTCCAAGATAAGGATACCAACTCCTGCCTGCATCTACCCCTATTACTCCACTCATTGACCCCTATCCCGCATGCATCTAGTGTATTAGTTCATGGAAAAATGGAGTAATGCAATAAGAATGATGACATGATGTAGAAAAGATATATTCATGTAGGAATAGACCCCATCTTGTTATCCTTAATAGCAACGATACATGCGTGTCTTGCTTCCCCTTCTGTCACTGAGAAAGAACACCGCAAGATCGAACCCATCACAAAGCACGTCTTCCCATGGCAAGAAAATTGATCTAGTTGGCTTAACTAAACGAAAGATTCGAAGAAGAAATACGAGGCTATAAGCAATCATGCATATAAGAGATCAAAGAAAACTCAAATAATATTCATGGATAGAAATTGATCATGAACTCAAAATTCATCGGATCTCAACAAACACATCGCAAAAGTTTACATCAAATAGATCTCAAAGAGACCATTGTATTGCGAATCATAAGAGAGAGAGAGAGAACAAGCCATCTAGCTACTGCCTACGGACCCGCAGGTCTATGGTGGACTGCTCACACATCATCGGAGAGGCACCTATGATGAAGATGAACCCCGCCGTGATGGTGCCTAGATTGGATCTCCAAGTTTTGGAACTTGCGGTGCCTGGAATTATGTTTCATCAACTCCCCTAGGGTTTTTGGATTTTCTGGGAATTTGTAAGCACGATAGTTGGTTCAGGGGGTGCCGGAGGAGCCCAGCACCCACCAGGGTGTGCTAGAGGGGCTCTAGCGTGCCCATGTGGGTGCTTGCCACCCTGAACCCCCTCTTATGGTGTTCTTTGGCCCATATGGTTTCTTCTGGTCCATATAAAATCCACAAAAATCCCTACAACGTTTCATCTCTGTTCGGTACCAATTTCCCGCGAAGTAAAAAAGAAGCAAAAACATTAACTGGCACTTTGGCACTATGTTAATAGGTTAGTCCAAAAATTGATATAAAGTTGTAATAAAATGATTATAAAACATCCAAGAATGATAATATAACAACAAGGAACAAGCAAAAATTATAGATAAGTTGGAGACGTATCAGCCCCCATTAAATATTATATGCCAAAATTGTTGACATTGGACAAGGAAGACAACGTAATGATTTATGTTTTTTTATATTCACATAGAAGTTATATTGTCATAGATCATTCAAAATTTGGTACTTGATCAATATCTTTGTTAGCCAAAAATTCTGCACTAAGTAGAGATAGTACTTGTGCATCCACAAACCCTAAACCCAAGCTCATGTTTTGAGAGTCCACCATAACTACCAATGGATTGAGTAAGATCCTTCAAGTAAATTATCATCGGTTCACTAAGGCAATAAAAATTGCTTCTAAATGTGTTTGATCAATTAGTGTAAGAGAAAATTGAGCATTGTACGAACTTGTGATGGCAAAGTAATAAAAGCGACAGACTGCATAATAAAGGTTGCTATTAAAAGGGGCAATATAATGTGATGGTCTTTTACTTTAAGGGATTTGACATAGAAACTAAAAAGTGCACGACAACATGTGCTTCCCTCAACGAAGGGCCTATCTCTTACCTTATGAACTTACTTTTATGCAAGATTCAAAGCATTCTTCCCTATTCCTTTTTAGTTTTTCTTTTTGCAAGCATCATGTTGTGAGGAAAGATCTAGGCACATATATCCAGTTGGATATGAGTGAGCATTATTTATTATTGTTGACATCACCCTTGTGGTGAATACGCCAGGAGGCGAAACTACAAGCCCCTATCTTTCTATGTGCCCGGTTCAAACTTTTTTCTCATGGGTATGCTCTGAATGTTAGCAATCACGGAAGATTAAATGATGGTTGAGTATGTGGACTTGCAAAAAGGCTTTGACATGAGACCCTTCCTGAAAATATGATGAATTGTAGTTGCATAGTTTACTGAGAACATAGTTTTTTGGTTTCAATAAGGTTGATGCTTTATACTTCTATGTTGTGATGAATTGTTACTTGTTCATGAGAAGTTATATGATGAAGTTATATAAGAAAAGTTATATGAAAATGGCTTATGAAAAAATTTGTTGCTGCTATGCTAATAAACATGATGCTACTATGTCCGTATTTTTTTATCGACACCTCTCTCTCAAACCATGTGGACATGTTTTTCGATATCGGCTTTCGCTTGAGGACAAGCGAGGTCTAAGCTTGGGGGAGTTGATATATCCATTTTGCATCATGATTTCCTACTGTTATTTATAATGTTATATGCATAATAATGATTTATGGATTAATTCTAATGCCTTTTATCTCATAATATGCAAGGTTTACACAAAGAGGGAGAATGCCGGCAGCTGGAATTCTGGACCTGAAAAAGCATATCAGAGATACCTATTCTACACATCTTCAAATAAGCTGAAACTTCACAGAGAATTATTTTGGAATATATAAAAATTAATGGAGCAAACAAGTATCGGAGGGGGGCCACCTGGTGCCCACAAGACAACAGGGCGCGCCAGGTCCCCGAGGCGCGACCTGGTGGGTTGTAGGCAGCCCAGCCCACCTCCGGTGTCCATCTTCTGGTACAAAAGGTGTTTTAACCTATAAAAAATCAAGAGGGGACTTTCATGTTGGAATGCCGCCGTCTCGAGGCGGAACTTGTGCAGGAGCACTTTTTACCTTCGGTGGAGCGATTCTACCGAGGGGAAGTTCCCTCCCGGAGGGGGAAATCGAAGCCATCGTCACCACCAAAAACTCTCTCATCTTTGGGAGGCCAATCTACGTCAACATCGTCACCATCACCATCTCCTCTCAAATCCTAGTTCATCTCTTGTGTTCAATCTTTATACCAGAACCTCAGATTGGTACCTGTGGGTGACTAGTAGTGTTGACTACATTACATAGTTGATTACTATATGGTTTATTTGGTGGAAGAGTATATGTTCAGATCCATTATGCTATTTAATATCCCTCTGATCTTGAGCATGAATATCATTTGTGAGTAGTTACCTTTGTTCTTGAGGTCACGGGAGAAGTCATGTTGCAATTAATCATGTGAAGTTGATATGTGTTTGATATTTTGATGATACGAATGTTGTGATTCCCTTAGTGGTATCACGTTAACGTCGACGACATGACAGTTCACCAACTTTGGGACTAAGGGAATGCATTGTGGAGTAGTTATTCGATGATGGGTTGCTAGAGTGACAGAAGCTTAAACCCTAGTTTATGCGCTATTTCGTAAGGGCTTGATTTGGATCCACATGTTTAATGCTATGGTTAGATTTTATCTTAATACTTTTCTTGTAGTTGCGGATGCTTGCAAGGGGGTTAATCATAAGTGGGAGGTTTGTTCAAGTAATAACAACACCCATGAACCGGTCCACCCACATATCACCCAATTGCTTGGAGGGTGATGATTTTGATGCTAAACCTGAAAATGCAGGTTTGGAGAGGTCAAAACTTTAACTAGTGTTGTGCCCACTATTTTGGATTACAAGGACATAAATTATCATAATTTCTCTATATTAGAATGTATTTACTTGTTGCAAACCATTATTATCTCACCCAATGCTGATGAACAAAACAAAGCTTTTACCGAACATAGTAGAAGCTATGATAAAAGCTTATGATGAGAAACTTGAGCTTGAAGTTTATATTCCTAGAAAATTGCATGATGAGTGGGAATGTACTATCAAAATAAAGATAAATAAATATTAATTTAATTATTTTTGTGACCTTGGTGCTAGTGTCTCAACTATACCGAAATCTTTATGTGATGTGGTTGGTCTCACTGATATTGAGGCAAGTTCCCTAAACTTGCATCTTGCGGATTCTACCATTAAGAAGCCTTTTGGTATAATTAATAATGTTCTTATTATGCCAAATAAAAATTATGTGTCTGTAGACTTGATTGTGCTTGATATTGATTGCAATCCTTCTTATCCCATAATACTTGATAGACCCTTCTTACGAACTATAGGTGCAATTATTGACATCAAAGAGAGAAACATAGGGTTCCAATTCCCATTAAAGAAAAGAATGGAAAACTTCCCTAGGAAGATAATTAAATCACCTTATGAATAAATCATGCGAGCTACTTATGGGCGGAGTGTTAAAGATGACAATACTTGAAACTATGCATTGTGCCTAGCTAGGGGCATAAATAAATAGAGCTTGTTAGGAGGCAACCCAATAGTCATCTTTATTTTTGCCTTTGACTTTCTGTTTTTTTGTTTGTGTTAACATGATTATTATCTCTGTAATGACTATGTTTTTATGTTTTAATTAGTGTTTGTGCCAAGTAAAGCCTTTGGGATGACTCACAAGATGAGTAAAAACGATGCTGAAACAAAACAGAAACTTTTGACTCCAGTAAAGGAATTTTCATTTTTTGACTGGAGCATGATAATGATCTGAAAGTTTTCTGCAGTATTTCTATACAAAGATTCAAGGTTTTCCTAATTTTTCAGAATTGTTAGAGTTACAAAAGTATAGGTTATCTACAGATTTCTACATAATGTTTTGTTTTAGAAAGATTCTATTTTTGCTTGCATAGTTTGCCTGTTTTGATTATGCTATGGATTGTATCGGGGGTATAAGACATGGATAAGTTATAATACAATACCTATTATGCAAAAATGAGATAATAATAAATTTATAACAGTACCTAAAGTATTCAATATGTTGCTTATACTAACGGATCTCAGAAAGTTTTGTTGAGTTTTGTGTAATTGAAGTTTTCAAGTTTTGGGTGTTATCACGATGGACCACGGAATAAGGAGTAGCAAGAGCCTAAGCTTGGGGATTCCCAAGGCACCCCAAGGTAATATTCTAAGGAAGACTCAAGCGTCTAAGCTTGCATCCCCGGAAGGCATCCCCTCTTCCGTTTCAATCCATTAGTATGTCACTTGGATCTACATTTTATTCATCACGATATGAGTTTTGCTTGGAGCGTCGTTTGTTTTTGTTTGCTTTTACTTTCAGTTTGCCACAATCATCGTTTGCTGGACACACCTATTTGAGTGAGATAGACCTTCATCATAATTTGTTAGAATACTCTTTGTGCTTCACTTATATCTTTTGAGCTTAGCGGTTGCTCTAGTACCTCACTTATATCTTTTTGAGCACGGTGGCGTGTAGATTTTATATAAATAATTTCACTCTCGCTCTTCACTTATATTTGTTTGAGAGTTAATGAATAGTGATGGTAATTTGCATGGGTCATAAGACTAGTCCAAAAACAATAGGTATTCAATGAATGATAATCAAAACCATCCTGTAGCACGTATAGATAAATTCCGGGTTAATGACATTGATGTGGTAATATGAAAAAGGTGTGAGTTCATAATTGTTGATTCCTAGAAGTGTGGATATTAAGAGGTGTACACTTCTTGTTGCTCTATAAATCAAAGAGACATGTTGATGATGTTTGAGCATTTCTATTCCACGTTGAAATCCTAGTGTTGTTTCGAGTCAGGGGCGCGCGATGGTTAACTCCTACCAACCTCCTTCCTCGGGGCATGCGAGTAGTACTTTGAATTATGATAAAACTAGTCAAACCTTGAAATAAGTATATGTGTTCTTTATGACTAATGTTAAACCATGGACATATGCAATTTCATCTCTTCATATTTGCTAGCCTCTTCATAGCCCATTCTCACCTTGAGCACTGTTGCAACTTTCGCCGGTGCATCCCAACCCCGTGAGATGATACGCTCTATTGCACATAAGCCTCTTTATTATCTTCCTCAAAACAGCCACCATAACTACCTATCATGGCATTTCCATAGCCATTCCGAGACAAATTGCCATGCGAATTCCATCGTCACTTCACATGACTAGTTCGTTCATCATCATATTGCTTTGCATAATCATATAGAGCTGATATAGTATTTGTATCAAAGTCACCGTTCATCATATTTTTGATAGATGTCACGCTAGATCTTTGCACATCCTAGTACACTACCAGAGGCATTCATATAGAGTCATACCGTCCTATCAATTTTTCATATTGAGTTTTATTTAAATAAAAGTGTGATGATCATCCTTATTACAACATTGTCCCAGTGAGGAACACATGATGGAGACTATGATTCCCCACAAGTCAGGACCGAACGAAAAGTGATAAATGAGGAAGGCCAAATGAGCCCACCACACACAAAAAAATGGGGGATGCAAAAAAAAAAGAGAAAAAGCCCACCATGAAAAACAAAGATAAAAAGAGAGAAGGGACTTTGATACTATCATTTACCACACTTGTGCCTCAAAGTGGTACCATGTTCTTCATATAGAGAGTCTCTTGTTTTCCACTTCCATATGCTAGTGGGAATTACCTTTTCATTATAATCCTGGCTCGTATATTCCAATGATGGGCTTCCTCAAATGCCCTAGGTCTTCATGAGCAAGCAAGTTGGATGCACACCCCACTTAGCTTCAATTGAGTTTTCATACACTTATAGCTCTAGTGCATCATTTGCATGGCAATCCCTACTTCTTGCATTGACATCTATCGGCGAGCATCTCCATAGTCCATTGGTATGCCTAGTTGATGTGAGAGTATCTTCTCCACCTTTTACCCCTTTGATATCCACCATCACACTCTATTCCACCTACATGCTATGACCAATGGCTCATGCTTATGTATTGCGTGAAGAATAAAAAGTTGATGCATATTGAAAAAGTACGATCCAATTGCCTAACTTGGACATCGTGGTGCTTAACATTTGTATTAATGTGGTGAAGATGGAGCCAGGCCTTGCTAATATAATAAGATGAATAGCGGTAAATATTCCTTAAGGATAGTATACTTTAAAAGATTAATGATTTTGTTTCTTATACTTATAAGTATTTCTATGTTAATGTTTCTTAGTTCATCATTTCTTAATGAGCATACATACAAAAGATTACATAATGGGTAGCATGTCAAATCAAAAATCCAGTTTTTATCATTTACCTTGGGGACGAGTAGGGATTAAGCTTGGGGATGCTTCATACGTCTTCAACGTATCTATAATTTTTGATTGTACCATGCTGATATATTATCATTTTAGTATACTTTTTGGGAATTTATTTACCAATGTATAATATTTTTGATCACTAACCTATTGACCCAGTTCCGAGTGCCAATTAATATTTTCTGTATGTTTTTTTTACTTTTCAAGTTTAACGTACCAAACGAAGTCCAATTGCCACGAAAGTTCTTTATGATTTTTTCTGGACCAAAAGAAGACCCAGAAGCTTCAGAAGGAGGCCGGGAGCCGCACGAGGGAACCAACATGCAACAGGGCACGCTGTGGGGGGGTGTTGATGTGTGCTGGCCCCCTCGTGGCTCTCCCGATGCCCCTCTCTGGCTTATAAATTCTCTAACATCGTAAAAACTCTAGAGGCAGTACCAAAACACTTTTTACACTGTCGCAAGTCTCTATTCCGACGGGAGGCCATCTGGAGCTCTGTTCCGACGCTCTGCCGAAGGGGGATCGATCACGAAGGGCCTCTTCATCAACCTTGCTGCCCTCATGATGATGTGTGAGTAGTTGAACATAGACCTACGGGTTCGTAGCAAGTACCTAGATGGCAATCTCTCTCTCTTTTGATCTTCAATACAATGTTTATCCCATCTTTCCCTTGATCTATCTGATGGAATCCCTTTGTAAGGTATTTTATTTGGGATCCCATGAATTGTGGGTTTATTTTCAAATTATTCATGATAAATATTTAAGAATTCTCCGAAATCTAATATGATTCTTATGTGCATGATCATTATAACTTTGTAATTCTCTCCGACCTATTGCAATAGTTTGGCTAACTAGATTGATATTACATGTGCATTGTAGTAGGTTCAACCTGACGAGTTTATGTATCCCATTAATAAAGTAGGGGACAAGATGCGTCTTTGTGTTGCTGCTACTAAGGATAAAACGACGCGGTTTATTCATATTGCTTGAATTTACTTTGTCTACATCATGTCATCGTTCTCCAAGCATTACCCTATTTTACTTAATACTCTAGATGCATGCCGGATAGCAGTCGATGAGTGGAGTAATAGTAATAGGTGCAGACAGTAGTCGGCCTATTTGTTTATGGACATGATGCCTATATACGCATGATTATTGCCGTGAAAATCGCATAACTATACGCTTTTTTAGCAATTGCCCATCAGTAATTTGTTTACCCACCGTATGCTAGTTTTATGAGAGATGCCACTAAAGAAAACTACGGCCCCCAGGTCTATTCACTTATATATTTACAAACACTACTATTACCTTGCTTCCATTTACTTGCTTTTATTTTATTTTGCAATTTACAATTATGTACAATTATCTACACAACTCACATGTTTGCAAATAACGAGACCAAACGGATTGACAACCCTCTTGCCAATGTTGGGTGCAAGTTGTTTGCTCTTTTGTGTGCAGCGGTTGAAGAAGGTTGAGAATTGATATTCCTATTGGTTCAATAAACCTTGATTTCATAACCGAGGGAAATACTTACTCGCATTCTGCTGTGATAACCCGTTTATCTTCACGGAAAACGCAACGGAGATCACAAGTATCAAGCACCATGATATCAAATGAGGCAACTGGATTATACATCTAATGCTCTTTAGCATTTTCAACTTCACTAAATACATGAGCGTGAATCATGGGTTTAGCATATAGGTGGACTAGAGTATGACGGTAAAGATCAAAGGAGTAAAAAAGGAAAAGAAAGTCTCATATCAACTAGACGGACCAACAGGCTATGGAGATGCCCATCAATCTACATCAATGCGAGGAGAAAAGATTGCCATGCAACGGATGCACTAAATTTATAAGTATATGAAATCTCAAATAAACCTAAGTGGGTGTGCATTCAACTTGCTTGCTCGAGAAGACATCGGGGATTTATGTAAGCCTGTCATCGAAGTATACAAGCCAAGTTCTATAAGAAAAAATAATTCTACTAACATATGAAGGTGACAACTTATGAGACTCTCTATATTAAAAGCATGGTGCTACTTTAAAGCACAAATGTGATAGCCGTGGACAGAGTCTTACCAGCCTCCGTACTACTACACCACCAAGCAGCTCGACACCCCAACCTGTATGGTGCCTTACATCGTCGATGTCAATGCAGCACCTCTCTTCTCCTAGTATTCTTTGCCGCAACTGCAGTGAGCGAGGCCGGTGCTCGGGGAGCAGATCCGTGCCGACATGCTGTTCGCTACAATGCCTAGAGCGGGGCAGCCGACGTACGATGCGGACAGGGAGATGCTCGACATCATTTCACACTCAAAGAGAGTAGGACCATTATCGAAGAGAGGAAGGCCGCGCTCGAGGAAAAGAGGGTGAAGATCGCCGCAAATGCAGAGGATGCCTAGATGTTAACCTTGGATGTCGTCTCTTTGGATGCCGACTCAAGAGTCATCGCAAGAGTCATTGTCGGCGGCGACGGACTATAAAGACGCGATGGACGCGAACGCGGTGGAGGACGAGGACGCTGCCTACACGACTTGCGACGACACCTCCTTAATCGGGGAGCAGCTGACTGAAATGGCCGGTCCGGCAGGGCAAAAATGCACGGACCATCGGATGGCCAATCGCAGTAAAATTACGTAAATATGCTTAGCTTTTATATGCCAATTTTACTGTGATCGGACATGCGATCCGATACGCGACAAACTGTATGGATCAGATCAGACGCATATTTAAATTTGAATTTACTGATGGACATATACAGGTTATCATTCAATGCCGTCCTTCCATATCCATGTTTGTGGATTGTTTTTTTTATCTACGAACGGGACGCGGAAAGAAATTTGCAGGCGTTAAAGATGCTCCAAGCCAAAGCCCCAAAGCAGGAAAAGGAAGGAAGATTAGATTAGCGTCCAAGTTGCTCCGTACCCAACTTTGGCTCTGTATAACATATTCCTGGAGCACATGCACCATCTCCGGCGGCACTACCCGCTCCGTGCATGGCCGTGCGTGTCAGTACCCGATGGCGATACCTTGGGATGACGAGAGGTGGGGAGTACCATATATAGCAGCGGTACTTCTTTCCGAACAAAACAAACCTCAGGTGACCCCCTCCCCAGATAGCCCCCCCTCCCTCTACCTGTCTCTCCCTCTCTCCAGCTGGATAAAATCTCCGGTTAGCCGCCGGCGTGTTTGCTGATATATTAGTTAGTATTGCGCGTGATGGTGCGGCGGAAGACGGTGATCGAGAGGATCGAGGACACGACGAGCCGGCAGGTGACCTTCTCCAAGAGGAAGGGCGGTCTGTTCAAGAAGGCCAGGGAGCTGGGCGTCCTCTGCGACGCCCAGGTAGGGATCCTCCTCTTCTCCAACACCGGGCGCCTCTACGAGTACTCCAACTCCACCTCCACCTCCGGGTACTGTTCTTGTATCTATGCTTTTTCAGCCAGTTGAGTGGATTTCTTCAATTGATCTCGAGCTGGAACTGATCAGCTAAATATGTGTGACTGTTGTTTGTTGGTCTATAGCCCTTAGCTAGGCAGATACATAGCAGATACACCTCGGGGCGTAGTTAAATAGTGATTCATATTAATTTATGTCCATGCCATCAACAAATGTTTCGAGCTAAATTTAATTCGTTTCTAAGTATGTTGATTTTCGAGAAGAGAAAATGAAACTTAAGAGACTTAATGATCTATTTTATGTTGATCAATCTATTTCCTCCGTCTCAACTTAATTACTGCCTTACTGAACCTGATTGTTTTAGGCGATATTTTCGGTACTTTGCTACTTCTTTCCCTATATTAGCGATCGGCAGATGTGACCATAGGACAAAAGATGATGTGGTATTTTGTTAGTCTCGATTGTATGAGATATGAGCAGGTCCGGTGGTATTTGGTGATACATTAATCTCAGTTAAGCATGTAATTTGAAATAGTGGTATTTGTTCATTTATTTTGCGGGGAACTTGTCTTATTTGTTGATGCATTCGTAAGTTCCAACCGTCTTTATTTGTGGGGAAAGTTCTCATTTATTTGGACTCGAAGTATCATGAATTGAACAAATTGGGCATGCTTCAACTTCATAGAGCACATGCACAAATACAAAAGTGGTTAATTCATATCCCATAGCATTCTGTTGAAGTACATTTGTAAACTTGATTTGGAAAAAGTAGACAACACATATTGCCCCCCCCCCCTACTGTTATATTACAAACTGTTGCATCTTTGAGATTGCAAGACTATATTGTGGCGCAAGCATCATGTGATCGCCATATTGGCTTCCCTACTTGTGATACACAGTGTAGAGGAATGAAAAAAATGTAATTAAATTGCAAAGTATGTGTGAGTTAGTTTTTCGGTAAAACATACATATGATAAATTTTTGTATTCCGATGTCCCTTACAAAATTTGGAACTTGTCGAGTGAACAAGTTCACAAGACAAAAATATTGGTTCACAAGAGTCAATTTTTTCTTCTCAATCCAACTTATCTCCACTACTAACATTGTGAAATAGCCTTATAGTTATTTTACGTTTCTCAAACTATTAAGCTCCGAATTTTCCCAAAGCCAAATCGAACTAATAACAAGTACATATGACTCCTTTTTGTCTGTCGCCATTTTATATGAAGATGATCATTAGCCAAATAAAAATTTGCTTGGCTATCTCCAAGATACCAGACAAGTTCTGTACTTTATGTATACATTTTTTTCCTTTTCTATTTAATATTTACAACTTTCATTCACTTTTTACACCCTCTCGTGTATACTTAGATAATTAGTTTTATGGCTAAGATAATAATATACCAAAAATTCTTATATATGACAAAACATTCAGTCAGACATGCATCCCATATAACATTTATGAAGTAATAGGAAGAAACTATATGGGCGTAGAATCATATCTCCAACTCTGCATGCACTTGCACCTGTGTACCACTCTGTCAAAATAATTCACATATTATGTCATAATTGTGCCAACCTTGTTTGTTAGCTAGAATATAGGTTTCTTTGTGTTAATAATGTGCCGGGCCTTGTGTACAGGGTTAATTCCATAATTGAAAGATACCAGAAGGTTAAGGAGGGCCAACAATTCATGAGTGCGAGCATTGAGGCTAAGGTTAACTTTGGACAAGTATTTCTCAATAATTTATCTAGTCATGTGGTTAACATCTTCTTTTGAGTCTATCGATCCCGTTCTTTGTACAATTCTACTATAGTTGAAAGTACATAGCCACCTTCATGCCATGTGGATACCATGAGTGCATTTCTTAATCAATTGCTAAGTCACCTTAGCTGTAGCAATATACCTTCTCATATGGTAACAATGATGGAAATTAACAACATGAATCATGAGGGAAGGGTGTACAATGATCACTAATGCGCAACCATGCATTAGGGACGTCATTTCCAGATAGCCATATCCCATCTTGCAACCCTTGGCTCTCCCTTGCCATTTTTCATTGGTGTCCGAAGGGACCCCAACCACTTTCACCATAGTTAACATATTTGCATTTTATGCACCAATAAGGGTACAATGTTGATTATCAATAGTTATGCACATATTTTAGATTGATTATCTTTTCTTTAGAAATTCCAGTGAATACCTAATTCATTGTTATGGCTGCATGCATCGATTGATGCAGAGGCCGGGGCTCCGTTCCTCCTGTTGCAAAAAAAGCTAATTCATTGTTTCACTAAATTAGAATAAATCCACTGAAATATAGTTTATCTTTGTTCTATTGTTCTATTACAAATTCTAAAGCATAAAACTATTGCTATACACATGATTGCCGATTAACAGTTTTGGCAAGCGGAGGCAGAGCGTCTGAGGCAACAACTATATAACTTGCAAGAGGATCATAGGTATGAAAAGTAAAATTATATGATGCATATATCAATAGTAATTATGAAAGAAATAGCTACTAATTTTGCATATGCAAAAATATTAAATTACGATTCATAGCCTTGATAGGTGTAAGATTCATATATACTCAGATTACAATGGGAACACATTTGCACTCAATTGCTAAGAATTATTCCAGGCGGCGTCGGAGCATATGTCGATATACATATGTTTCCTCCAGTGGTATTACTTGAAATTTTGAAAGTAATGCTTGAAAGGGATAATCTATCATATTTCCAAAATAATAATATTATATTTCCATGACTCCTTGTATCTCCGTGATTGACAAAAATATGTATTGTAAAATAATGGGCGGTGCATAATCTCATATATACACCTGTATATATTCTCAAAAAACAAGAACTTCTATTGACCAACAATAAAATAGTGATAGAACAAGGTTGTTCCAATATGGAATTTATTATAACAGAAGTTACACTGGTAACACCCCAGTGAACTGTAAGGAAAAAAGATCTAAAAATGTTCTAATTATATTTTTAGAGAAGTGCACTAATATAGGTTCATGTGTACCTTTGACTAAACCACCGCAGACACTTGTTGGGACAAAATCTACCTGGCTTAGGTTTGGAAGGTTTGAAGGGTCTAGAGAACCAACTGGAAACAAGCATACATAACATTAGGCTAAAGAAGGTAATGCTTAGTGCTCATAATCGCATTGCAGAGATCACACAACATTTGCATGTAGACATCATGCATCAGCAGTGCCACTAATCACATTGTTCTTTCCAGGACCAAGTTATAATGGATGAAATTGAAGAATTAAACAAAAAGGTTAATGCTTTTATCATTACCACCTTATTACAAGTGGGTGGATTTTTTTCTTTCTAAATAGCCTAATGTTTTTGAACTGCAGGAAAGCCTCATGCACCAGGAAAAAATTGAGTTACAGAAGAAACTGAACGTCATTCGTCAAGAGAATATAGATTTGCAAAACAAGGTGCATGAGCATAAGTGTCCCTCCTTGCAAAAATAAAATAGAAGAAAGAGAGTTAAAAAGAGTACTCGATCCATATTCCACAAACATATTTTGCATATATGTGCACGTCTAATTTGTCATATTGATTCCATTTTTCAGTTAAATGGCCAGGTGGAAGTAAATCGGACAATTACAAGTTCTTCTAGCCAGCTGTATAATATTGCTGCTCGAGTTGATCCAGTTCGTTTGGAACTCAGCCATCCCGACCATGCAGAAAGGGATGAGCAACCAGAATCACCAACGCTGTGGTATGGTAAATTTTATGTTTTTTCCAATCTGCTTTGGCTCTGAAATTATTAAGCCAAAGTAAGCACGGAAGCTGACATTATGAGCAACCTCTCCCTGCAATGCATTCAACAGTTTATGACTATCAGGAGACGGATTCATAAATAAGAGACGCGAAGTTTCTACTACAAGGATCACCAGATGGTCGAGGATTGTTTTGCCAATTCTGTTTCTAAGTCAAGTGTCGAAGTTCATGTTTTCATTCGGAGGATTGATGTGTTATGTCTACCAGTGGAGTAATGCTACATCAACGGACAGTATATTATGGAGTTCACGGACTGGTTGATGTGGACTATTAGGATTAAGGATTGAGGGAGGAAGGGCCCGCACCCCCTGGAAATCAGGGGGGAAGAGAAAATTAGTTAGAAGGGAGCCCTGTGAAACGTCGGTAATTGTCCGTGAATCTAGCATTATTGCTACCAATGTATTGTAAAAATAAACTATCATTGGGAGATTTGCAACTAGCTCCAAGTTTTTTTTCTTGTTATTAACAAAGCAACAAGAATATGCTGTGTTAAATCCCGGATGCGTAAACTTGCATTCATATAAAATAACGTGTCATGAAAAAGCACGGTGGTTCGAGTTTATGGTTGCACGCAAAACTTTCTGCGAGGTTAAGAGTACCATATACATCAAAGGAGGTTGTCCATATATACCAGGCATGCATGTGCACGTTACCATTTCATTTAAAAGGGAAATCATTCCTCCAACATGCGCTCTATAACGTTACTAATAGCAATGCTGTAGCATTTTTAGCAACGACTCACTAAATAAATTAATGTACAATGTCTCGCTAATAGATCGTTATAGTGTGATATATCATACTCCCTCCGTTCCTTAATATAAGGTGTATAGATTCTTGAGAAAAAATTCAAAATATAAGGTGTATTGCGTTACACCACTCGTTTGGATATTTGTTATAGGAATTTGATTACATTTTCTTATATGAGGCAAGGTCCTCTATTTTATGATTTCAATTAGTCAGATGTAATCTCGCCCAAAACTTGTGAAATTTTTTCTTCACGTGCGTTCTTTAATTTTCATGTCAAAAACTATACACCCTAATATTTAGAAACGGAGGGAGTACTAATAACGTATTTTAGGGGCCATGTTATTTTTTCATAGCACACTATCTTTTATGTGTACACGCATGAAAAGGGAAAGTAGATCGGTAGACGCCCTCACATGGTTCTACACATGACAGTGCACTTGTTGAGGCTCCCTGGTCTGCTAGATGCTTTGGCAATGGCAGTTAGGAGGTCACATGTGATGGAACATTTCCGTACATCTGTTTCCGTGCTACGAATATAAGAACAGCTTGAGCGGTTGTTTTTCAGATGCCGAGAGAGGATAGCAAATCAAAGATAGGAATCTATCGCCATAGCACATTACTGATCATGGTGATGCCTTTGCGGTCTATGACGCGTTCGCTTTCGCTTTCGCTTGACTGAGCACTAAACCGTAACCTTAGAAAATTGGAATGCACTTTAATTAGGAGAGTAGGCTACCAGAATCAGCTTGACGCGCTAAAATTTGCAGGTTTGAGTTTCCACACGCCCATATTAATATTTTGGTCGGGTTCCACTTTTGGAACAGTAACCGAACGGTAGAAGTTAAAAGTTCAGCTGATGAATGAATCCACTTGTTCTCCAAGCAAGCATTGTTACGAATTTTTGACATGTAGCTACGCACAAGCAAAGAAAATAAATAATGAGCGGAACTTTGATCAGAACTGAAATAAATAAAGAGAGGAACTAATCCTTCAAAGTAGAACTACCACACCATTTGTCTTCTCAAAAGTTAGTTTTGTGGCCATGCCCTACAATCATGAATCTGCCGCGCAAAAAGACATCTCGCCTCAAGTTAGTTTTTCCAGCAGGCTGAATCATCAATTTCCGTTGTTCCTTCTTTTCTCTCTATTTTCATCTATCCCGTTTTTCACAGTCTATAATAAAAAAAACTACTCCCTCGATACATAATAAGTGTTGCAGTTTTGAACTAAGGTTGAACTAATCTTAGTTTAAAACCACGACATTTGTTTTGGATCGGAGTGAGTATATCTTATTGAAAATTAAAAAAGATTCATTCCTGGAAAAAAGGAGAAGACGAAAATATTCATCTGATCCTGAGCTCCAGTGATAGATGAACAGTAAAGTCTGAAAAAATGGTAAAAACAATTCAAAAAATCTGATTTTTTGGTAAGAAACATTGATGTTTTGTCTATATGCATGCATATTTTCATGATGAAATTATATTTCTGGAGGTGTAAAAAAAAACTTGATGTTCCAAAGTGCTTCCAAAAACACTTTTTTGGAACATCATTTTTTCTGCCCACACCTCCACAAATGTAATTTCATCAGGAACATTTACATGCATGCAGACAAAACATCAATGTTTCTTGCCAAAATAATTCTGATTTTTTTGAGTTGTTTTACTATTTTTTGGATTTCACTGTTCACCCGGGATCACTAGAGCTTGGGATCACATACTCCATATCCAAAGAATATATGTCATTATAAAAAAAAGAATGAACCCTGATACGTGAAGCAAATTGGAATGAAATTAAGAGAAACACATCGTAACTAATGGCCTATGAGGAAGTAGATTAGAGCATCTCCAACCGAACCACTCACTTCCCCTCTATATGTTCGCGCGGACAACCCGGACCAAAAGCAGCTACCCAACTTGATAAAAGAAACCAAGCCACTTACCTTGGTTGTACGACACCTCTCATATCCAACCCCATCCTGGCAAAACCCTAGCAAGTCCTCTCTTTATTTTGTTGTCTATTTCACTTCTAGTCGTCTCATTCCGGTCCCCTCCCCTCCCTTGGTATAGTCCATCGCCACCATGACCGGATTCGGCAGCAGCTCCTCCAAAGCCGACCCCATGGATTGGGACGCCTTTGCCGCAGACTTGGTTGGGGAGCTGTCCATCCGTGTGCCCTTCGCTGGTTGCGGGTGGATAAGGGTGGATGATCTAGCCCTCTACCCTTACTAGTGGCCTGTCTTTGCTCCTCCAGCTTCACACCTGAGCCCGTCGGTTTATCGTGGTGTGCGCCCGTCCTGGAGATCATACAAGGCTTTTGCAGATCCGCAACTCCCCGAGTCGTCGTATCTAGGCGGTCCGTCTGCATCATCTTACTGATACTCGCCGGTTCCCCTGCCATCCGACTTGCAGGAGGAGCTCGTTGGAGGCGTGATCTGCTAGTCCTTGATTACGGCCGGGACACACGTGCCAGCTGCCGCCACCGCAACCACGAAAATTGGAAAGCATTGTGGCTCGACATCGAGGAGTCTGAGTGGATCACAAAGGAGAATGCGGTAGATGTCGCTAAAGCTACCCACCTGGCATGGGACCAGGCTAGCGCAACCTAACATTTGTGGTGCTTCCCTCCTCGCTTGACTTCTTCGGCTCCACCAACAACTCTGACGAGTGTCCATCCGCCAACTTCGATGCCCACTACCACCCCTTCGGAGACTATAAGGGGAAGGGCTCGACGATAAACTTAAAGTGCAAATGGATGACGGGCTCGAGTCATGACTTAGAATAACATAGTTCCATATAAAAAATCATCTTATAACACAAGTACATATATCGCACATTCATGGAATTTTCATAACAACATACTTCCATACATGGCGTAGACATAGAAAAATAAGTACATGAAAATGGGCATTTTTTTTGTTGTTGGGTCGGAATTTCGTTCTTTGTGCAGCTTGCAAATCACAATATTTTTGAACGAAATTTTACAGATCCAACATGAATATGTATAAGTTTTCTAAATTTTTTTTATTTTTAAACTTGAAAATATCATTTTAAAATCATTTGAAAGAAAGTCGTCCGATGCATCCGTCCTCAGGAACATCACACACTGAAAATTATGTCCATCTACTCCCATCTAGTCGTAGACTGTATCAAGCTATCGAACTATCTATGTATTGAACTTCATATGTCGGTTCTATGTTGAACTTGCTATGTCCGATCATATGAATGTTGTGTGTTAAATTTTATATGTCCGTTTGATCTACAGTGCATGAGATTGCACGGATTTATGGATTTGGATATCAGAAAGGCGACCGTGGAGGTGACAAATGAGGGGCGAGTCATCGCTGTCCGTAGACAGCGTCTAGACGCGACCCAATCTGCTATGTTCGCTTGGAGATGCTCTTCCTCCGGTCCAAAATCGTCGTTTTGAACATCAAGGTCAGAAATACAGACTGTCAGCGCTACCTAATACTTCTTTCATTCTAAAATATAGTGCATCCGCCTTTTTTCAAATCTAAGTTTGATCATAAATTTGACCAATGAGATAGATTATGACGGGAATAAAAATTATATCATTAAATTCTTATCCGATTCAAGTTTTCGATAATATAATTTTACTTTGGTCGTAATCGGTTTTATTGATTAAATTCATGATCAAACTTAAAGCTTGAAAATCAAAAACGCACTATATTATAAAATAAAAGAAGTACTAATAGTAACACAGAGCAAGTTAACATAACACAGAACAAGGGGAAAACAATAGCATATAGCTTAGCTGGTTTTTGCTTTTGTTTTTCCGCAAACTGCTTAGCTAGCTTATCACACTCGACCGTACGTATACATTATTGTATTGTTATTTCTCTCTAGGACCCATGGCGAAGACTATCGATTGCTGAGCTGCGGATTGCTTAAGCCTTAAGGTATCCAACTTGTCATATATTTTAAATTTCTGGGGCAGATCAACTTTCCGTATATTATAAACTCTCTTGTCCTGTTATACGACTTGAGCAACCTAGTAAGCCTCATCCTGTAGTCTCTTACTTTCTATTTTACTTTAATCTAGATCTGCAGATATAACTATTTCCTTTTTCGCCGCGAGATCTGCAGATATAACCTACAGTTTGTGCCTGCGACAGGATTTCTGAACGGATGTACTAGTATATCTTATCTTATTTTGATTGTGAGGGCCGGGCAACGTGATGCCATGTGCATAAGAAGCGAAATGTAAATTTGATACGTAGTACGTGCGTCTTTACACCGACCCTCCAACCGTTCTGTATATACCGTGCTGTTCGGACATATTATGCCATTTAACGCGGGTTTGCATTGGTTTGTTGAACGGTCGGACATATTATTTTTCATAAAATAAAAGCAAACGGAGGAGGAGGAGGGGGCTTTACGGAAGTCCGCATAGCAACCACGTAGGAGTCTTAACACCCCGTCCCACTACATCCCGCCTCTCGGTTTCAGTTTCTTCCATTTCACCTCTTCTATCCTTTGTTTTGCATCCACACCCTCCTCTTCTGGCATTGTCATTGTACCTCTCCGATCGGCACACAACCATTGCCGGACCACCGCAACTAGCACCGACCTGCCCACTCGCCTTTCACGATGGCATCGTCGATCCTAGTCCCATTCGTAGGCAGGCACACTTCGCACCCTGTAGATCTTGTCCATGGCGGACACCATGCCCCATAGGTGTTCGGTATGACATTCAGCTTATTTTTTAATGTCATAATGTTCTTTTAGAATACAAAGGATGATGGGGTACTCGTCCATTGACGATGAGTTATTGGGTGATGCGTGATTGGCTATCCATGAATTTCGTAGGCAAAAGTAGAGGGGGGACATTATGGCAGCAAGTGCATGAATCATTTCACGCATGAAAGCACATTTTGCCGTACGACACGCACATTATCTATGGTGGCAATGTGAGCTTGTTATCATGTCGATGTACGTCATCCAAACCTTCGTCACCAAGTTTTATGGGACGGTTGATATACTGGAGGCAAGGTGGCCGTGGCATTCAACACAATAGAGGAGGAAGTTTTGCTTCTTCTTTCTTAACTTATCGATTGATCCATTCATTCATTCAATATTGCTCTTCACATTGTGTAGCCCGTACGTGCTACCGTGATGTATCACATGATAGAAAGACGTTCATTTATGTGCATGTATTGTTGGATAAAAGCTGAAAGGGCAGTATATGTGGAACGACCTGATCTGTTCAACATGTTGAGCATCCATTTAATCACGTTGAATTTAAACTATTGTTGCACTAAACTTATTTGAATGCTATGTATTAAATCCATTGTGTCTACATGAATTTCGTCTGGTTAGTTGAAACCCAGCTTGAAATGTACCGGATGACTGGTTCCCGCATCTGTCTCGACAAATTGGTTTCACTGTCCATGGACGAATGCCGGGGTAAATTTATGGATCAACGTTGGAGGCGCACTAACATACAGATAACGCTTGGTCCTTCAACATATTGTATGTACACACACACATCCATCATTTTTAAAAATTAGTAAGGTAGCTGGCCCGGGAGGGGGGGGGGGGGGGGGGGGAGCAGGAGGACCACATGGCCCAGGCCCAACGAGCCGAGGACTTAAGATGCACGTAGCCCACGGCTATGTCAACACATTTTCTTTCCTATCTGGTTCACGATTACTTCGGCAGATTCCTTTTCATCCTGATCGTGAATCGCAAGACGGGGATGACTCCTCAGACGCCCCTATGTGTCGCTTTAAGCAAGCACAGAGGTAAGCCTCGTGTCATGCAGGAGGCCACTACCTGTTTTGTTTGCTTTTTTTGTTTTCTGTTGTCGTTTTTACTTTATATATATATATATATATATATATATATATATATATATATATATATATATATAAGACATTTGAAAAAGTACTTAGAACACGTTGATAATGTTGAACAGGTATAACACTTTATTTTTGCATTAATAATGTTGAACAAGTATTTAAAACACGTTGAATATGTATTACAAAATGTTAAACAAGTATATGAAAAATATTGAAAAAGTATTTAAAAATATAATAAGTATTTAATATTTTAAACAAGTATTTAAAATGTTGAATAAGTATTAGAAAATGTTGAACAAGTATTTAATTTTTTTTGAACAAGTATGTGAAAAATATTGTGTAAGTATCAAAATATCTAATAAGTATTTGAAATTTTTTGAATACGCGTTCACACAATGTTGAACATGTATACAAAAAATCTTAATCACTTATTAAAAAATATTTTTGACATATACAAAAATGTAGAGTGAAAACGAAGGCAAACATAAGAAAAAACAAACATAAATGGAGAAGAAAAAATAGAACCAAACAAAAATGAAGAAAAAAATATAAATTCAAAAAAGAATAAAAGAGATAGAAAAACCCGATGAAAAATCAGATTTGTACACTCTAATAGGTGTTGCCCCTTCTTGTTATTGCGAAATGGGAAGCTAGCGCAGTGGCTATCGGTGTTGTCTACTATTACGAGATCACGGTAACTCGCCGCTTTTTATTCTTTTATTATTTCTCTTTTCGATGAAAGCTGATGGACCGCCCCGTCATTGTAGGTGCTTCTAGGATTGATCCGTTCTCAACCGCTTAATGTGATAAATAGCTCCTGGGACGATTCCCCTCCTCGTCCAGGCCATCCTCGCAATCGCCCGATATCCATGCCTTCGGTAGACTATTGACCTCCATACAAAACTATTGCAAATCAATCTTCATAAGTATCATTCGTATTGGCATCATGGCCATAAGCATAGGAAGTCTACAATTCATTAAAGAGGGATATTTCACACGAATCCAAGGAATCATAGCATTCATGAACATAACAATCATCCTTTGTAAGCATGGAGAAAAATTAAACAATGTATGACTTAAAGAGTTACTCTCATTAGAAGGTGGACATAGGTAGAGAATCTGCTCTTCCTTTTTTTGTTTTTCACTTCCACCTCATCTTTTTCATCTAATGATCGCACAGTTTTAAATTTCTTCTTCCATAGTTTCCTGCAAAATATTATTCTCTTCTAGAGCAAAAAATATTCTCTCAATACATTCATTAATGTGAACATTGTATTTATAGTTTCCAGATCAATATTTAAGTATGGAAAGGTTTTCAGATTTGTAGATAATATCATCATACTTTTCTAGCAACGAATGAATTTTATAAGCACCCTCAAAAGTAATAAATTCTTCTATTTTTATCATCATAGTAATCATATAAACCATTAGCATAAGAGGCCAAGGGTTCATTAGCATTAAATTCAGATTGGAAAGGAAGGTGTTGAATCTCCATTCTAGTGCAACAAGTAAAATCATACATAGAGCACAAGTTATAAGCATACCACTGTAGCATTTGTATTATATCCCATAAGTGTTTCCCTTTTTGGTAAAGTGATAATCTTTAAAGTACTCACATTGATGCAAAGTGTATCACATTTGCATGTTAAACATGGATTTATTAGGATTATCAAAGTAATATTTAATGTTACACACATAAGCAACATCGAGGGTTTTCAGAGGTTCGTCATCTCCTTGGGTAGCAAGTACAACTAATTTTTTGATGTTTCGTGTTCCAAATCCATAAGTAAATATATTAGGAACAAAGTATGTCTACTAGAAGTGTGTGAATGGGAGATTTAAAATTTCTTTCGGAAACTTCAATTCTCTCGGAGCCCAACAACGGAAAGATAACAAATAGTGAATAGAATACGAAAAACAGCTATCGTATGAGAACTACGCCAGGCATCGAGAAACAGTCACATGAACAAAACATAATGCACAACATATGATCAAAACTAATTTGAGTACAAAGGTTACAAGTGATGCTCAATGGCAACAGAAGATTTGGTAGACCAGTTCACCCTTCTGCAACAGGACTACATCTCGTTGGAGGGACTTGTGATTAAACACATAAGATAAACTTTCTTCGTCCTATTGTCCCCGACAACTTATTCGTCAACCGGTGCCGATCACCCGTTGTAGATGCTTGAGGCAATTTCCAAACCTTCACAACTTCATGAACCATGATGTCTATGATACGTCTCCAATGTATCTATAATTTTTGCTTGTTCCATGCTATTATATTATCTATATTGTATGTTTTACAGTCATTTTATAACAAATTTATATCATTTTTTGGGACTAAACTATTGACATCGTGCCAAAGTGCGAGTTGTTGTTTTTGCTTCTTTTTACTTCGCAGAAGATCAGTACCAAACGAAGCCCAACACTTTGAAAATTTGGAGAATTTGTTTGGACCAAAAGACACCAAATGTGTGAGACAAGTGCCAGAGAGGAGTCCCGTGGTGGGGAAGACCCACTAGGGCGTGCTAGAAGCCCCTGGCACAGCTTGGTGGGTGGTGCCCACCTCGAGACCCCCCTCCACCGACTGTCGCCTCTATAAATTCACAAATATTTAGAAAACCCTAGGGGAGTCGACGAAACATAATTCCAGCCGCCACAAGTTCCAAAACCTCGAGATCCAATCTAACACCATCACGGAGGGGTTCATCTTCATAATAGCTGTCTCTCCCACGATGCGTGAGCAGTCCACCATAGACCTAAGGGTCCGTAGGCATTAGCTAGATGGATTCCTCTCTCTCTCTCTCTCTTATTATTCTCAATGCAATAGTCTCTTGGAGATTTATTTGATGTAATGACTTTTGAGGTGTGTTTGTTGGATCCGATGAATTTTGAGTTCATGGTCAGTTTCTATCCATGAATATGATTAGAATCTTCTTTGATCTCTTATTTGCATGATTACTTATAGCCTCGTATTTCTTCTTCGAATATTTGGTTTAGTTAGGCCAACTAGATAGAGTTTTCTTGCCATGGGAACAGGTGCTTTGTGATGGGTTCGATCTTGCGGTGTTCTTTCCGAGTGACAGAAGGGACAGCAAGGCACGCATGTATCGTTGCCATTAAGGATAACAAGATGGGGTCTATTCCTACATGAATAGATCATGTCTACATCATGTCATAGTTCTTATTGCATTACTACGTTTTCCCATGAACTTAATACACTAGATGCATGCTGGATAGTGGTCGATGTGTGGAGTAATAGAACTAGATGTTGAATCATTTCAGTCTACTTATCTTGAATGTGATGCCTATATAATGATCATTTCCTGGATATTTTCATGATTATTTGATCTTCTATCAATTGCCATAGTAATTAGTGCACCCACAGTGTTCTATACTCACGAGAGAAGCCACTAGAGAAACCTATAGCCCCGGGTCTACTTTTCCAACATATTGCTTTCGATCTACTATTTTGCCTTTTTGTTTTCAGATCTATTAATCCAAAAAACCAAAAATACCTTGCTCCACTTTTTGTTTACCTATTTTAGTTTGTGTTCTTGCGAGATCTATTTGCCAAAACTATCACTACCTAATATATCTTTTTATCATTGAGAGCATGACAACCTCTCCTACGCGTCGAGTTGCAAGTATTTGTTATTTGTGTGTAGGTGATATTTACGTAGGTGCTTGATCTTACTCTATGGATTTATACCTTGATTTCATAACTATGGAAAATACTTACCGTCGTTGTACTGCATCATCCCTTCCTCTTTGGGGAAATACCAATGCAGTCTTAAACCACGTTAAAGGTATTTCTGGCGCCGTTGCCGGGGAGGAAGTGATCTCATCTACTAGATTCCTAATCAAAAATATCATCTCCTTGCAATTTACATCATTTGCCATTTGCCTCTCGTTTTCCTCTCCCCCATTTCACAGATTTGCCGTTTTATTCGCCTTCTTATTCGTTTGCCTTTTTCTCGTCAGATCTCTTGTTCGTCTACTTTTTCACTATGGCTAGTTCTTCCGTCATTGCGTATACCCCCGAGACTGAGGTTCTTAAGTTTAAACAAAGGGGAGGAGAGAATCTTAAATATGCTTGGTATATGATTTGCAATGCTCACAATAGATGTATTCGTAAAGAATCTAGCGTTGTTCTTCTTCGCTGTTTTTATGTGGTCATCACCACTTGGTATATATTCGTCCTTCGTACGATTACCGAAGGGAATTTCTTGATGTGCCCTACTTTGGATGCTTATAATGCAATGGGAAATTTAGTGGGTTCCCCACCTATCATTGCCAATGAAACAATTTTAACTCTTGAGCATTTTATGAAAAGGTTAGATGCTATTGAAAAGAAAATGCCCATCGAGGAAAATATTGAAATTTGCATAAAAGGGTGCATAATCTTGCTAATAAAATTGTATCAAAGGTGGGAGATGCTCTTAAGGTACTAAAGGAAAAAGAACTTGTGGTTAATAAAAGAATGGAAGAGAGACCCACTAGAATTGATAAGTTGGAAGAAATTTTTTGAAACTTCAGTTGAGCTTTTTTCTACCATTAAGACTATTGAAAAAACTCCCATTAGCAAAGATTGCAAATCTACACAAGTTCCTAAGAACAATGGTATCGCTTCAAGTAGAAACAATGAGGATCTTAAAATGATTAGTGTTCATCCCAATTTTGTTGAAGTGGTAAACAACGTTAATGGCAAGGACACATTTTTCAATATTATTCCTAGAAGTATTGTCATTGAAAATATGCATGATAGATCCTTGAAAAAATCTCGTTGTGTTCTTAAGGAGTTGGAAACTAAGGATCATAAAACGATAGCGCTTGTTGGGAGGCAACCCAATGAATAAAATTATTTTTATCTTTCCCTTTCTGTTTTTGAGTGTTTGCACAATTATTATTCTCTGATTATTGTGTTTTTATTATTTAATTAGTGTTTGTTCCAAGTAAATCCTTTAGAATGATTCATAAGATGAGTAGAAACAATGCTGAATCTGAAACAAAAACTTTGTCTCCTGTGCACGAATTTTCAGTTTTTACTGGAGCCTGATAATGAGCTATATTTTTAAAATAGTATTTATATAAAAATTATTTATGTTTTCCTAAATTTTCAGAATTTCTAAAGTTACATAAGTATGGTTAGAGTACATATTCTGTCTGAAACAAATTCTGTTTTCGTTGCATTGTGTGCTTGTTTTGATGAATCTATGGCTTGTATTGGAAGGTATAAGTCATGGTAAAGTTGGAATACAGTAGATGTATTGCTATAATAAAATATGAACGAGTTTACAACAGTACTTAGAGCGGTAATTTGCTTTATTATAATAACGGATCTCACGAGAATTTTGTAAAGTTTTGTGTGATTGAAGTTTTCAAGTTTTGGGTGAGATCACGATGGATGAAGGAATAAGGAGTAAGTGTTGGAAATATGCCCCAGAGGAGATAAATAAAGTATTTATTATTATATTTCCTTGTTCATGATAATCATTTATTGTCCATACTATAATTGTGTTGATTGGAAACTAAATACATGTGTGGGCATATAGACAAACGTTGTGTCCCTAGTATGCCTATAACAGGCTAGCTCGTTGATCAAAGATGGTTAAGGTTTCCTGGCGAAAGTGCGTTATATCGACTAGAGGGGGGGTGGATAGGCAATTTGTACAAATTCATCACTTGAGGAATTTCAACTTTGAGGAATTTGAAATGTGATGAATAACTAGAAATGGAATAATTACTCAAGTGCATGAGGAACATAGTGACAACATAGTCTTCATGATGAAATGAAACATGCACAAATAGAGAGTAGCGTGATATAGGATAAGCAGTGATGAACAAGGCAACTTGAAGAATTTGAGGTGAGGAATTTGCGAAAGTCTTCAGTCAAATTCTTCAAACAGTAACAATCAATTTCATCAACAGGTTTATGAGGAATAAGGAGGTTGAGGAAGTAGAACCAGGTAGCTCGATGAAGACAATGGTTTGATGACCCAGTTCCAACTGCTGTGACAGTCGTATGTCTAGTTTGGAGCGGCCTGGTATTTAAACCAGAGGACACATAGTCCTTACCATATTCTCCTTGAGCTAAGGTCACACAGTCCTTGCCCAACACTCGTGGTAAGTCTTCAGGGTAGACTTCCAAAACCCTCACAAACTGGTCACCCGGCGATCCACAATTTACTGCTGGATGCTCTAGACCAAGGTCACTTTGTGGTCCTCAATTGACTGTAGGAGCACTAGACCATGACGCCTAACCGTCTGGAGGATGCACAGTCCTCAAAGGTAACAAGCGTCGGTTCCACACAGGAATTTCTTCAGTGATGCTCAATCACTATGGGTTTTGTGGTTTGGTTGTGGGTTTTTCCTCACTGATGATTTTCTCTCAAAGTCCTCAGAGGACGGGTTGCTCTGAAATGACAAGTTGTTAGTTCTTTCTCAGAGCAGCCAACCAACTAGTGATTGTGGGAGTCGGCTGTTTATAGCTAGGGTGCAACCTAACATGATAAGACATAAATGCCCCCAATAATATGACCGTTATGTGGATAAGAATGATTGGGGACAGCTGGCACTAAGCACAACAACGGTCGGAATTTCGAACTATGAAAGTCCTCAGCTTATCATGATCCTCACTTGTAGGCAATTCGCACTGGTGAAATCCTAACTCCTCAGTCAGATCAATTTCCTCAGAGACCAGAAGACCTTCGTCTCTGTCACTGAAAAACTTGTCTGAACTGTAAGAGATTTCCAAAGGCTTCACTCGAAGGATTGTATGGGTTGAGGATTTTGGAGTTGAGCATCAGTTGGAAATTTTCCTTAGTATTACCTTGGCCCCCAATAACAGTACGGTGTTTCCTATGACTCAAATAAAGGAAATGAAACTACGAAAACAAAAGTCTTCACGCTTCATATTTCCAGTTCATATCTTCAAGGTCACACCAACTTCTTCATTTTCAAAGTCTTCACAAAGTCTTCACCAAAGTCTTCAGAAAGTCTTCAGCAAAGTCTTCACTTGAAGACACACATTTTTAGGGGTCGATAATCTCCGAATATATCAAACTCCTCATCGACTTATAGAGCCTGTGTACACTCACAAACACATTAGTGCCTTAACCTATAAGTCTTCAATACACCAAAATCACTAAGGGGCAGTAGATGCACTAACACCTGGCCATGGACATGAGATGTCATTTGGTATGGGGATCACATCATTAGGAGAATGATGTGATGGAAAAGACCCAAACTATAAACATAGCATATGATCGTGTTAGTTTATTGCTATAGTTCTTTCTGCATGTCAAGTATCAAACGGAAGAGTGCCTTGTGTGTATCAAACGTTGCAACGTAACTGGGTGACTATAAAGGTACTCTACAGGTATCTTCGAAGGTGTCTGTTGAGTTGGCATGGATCAATACTGGGATTTGTTACTCCGTGTGATGGAGAGGTATCTCAGGGCCCACTCGGTAATACAACATCACGACAAGCCTTGCAAGCAATATGACTAAGTGTTAGTCGCGGGATCTTGTATTACGGAATGAGTAAAGAGACTTGCCGGTAATGAGGTTGAACTAGGTATAGAGATACCGACGATCGAATCTCGGGCAAGTAACATACCGAAGGACAAAGGGAACATCATACGTGATTAACTGAATCCTTGACATAGTGGTTCAACTGATAAAGATATTCATAGAACATGTAGGAACCAATATGGGCATCCAGGTCCCGCTATTGGTTATTGACCGTAGAGGTGTCTAGGTCATGTCTGCATGGTTCTCGAACCCGCAGGGTCCGCACATTTAAGGTTCGGTGACGTTTTGGTCTAGATGAGCTATGTGTGTTGGTCACCGAAGGTTGTTCGGAGTCCCGGATGAGATCCCGGACATCACAAGGAGTTCCGGAATGGTCCGAAGGTAAAGATTCATATATGGGAAGTTGGTGTTTGAGTTCCGGAAAGGTTCCGTGACCTACAAGTGGTGTGACGGAGTGCCGGAAGTGTTCCCGGGGGTCCACCGGATGGGCCCATCTACTCCAAAGGGTCACATGGGCTGTGAGATGGTGCAAACCAGCCCCTGGTGGGCTGGACGCACCTCCCACGTCAAGGCCCATGGGGCTAAAGGCTTGGGCTGAGCCAAAAGGGTGGGCTAGGCACCAAACTTGGTGGCGAAGCCACCGTGGCCGCCGCCCCACCTCCCTTGGCCGTCACACCTAACCCTAGGGGAAACCCTAGGGTGGCCAGCCCCTCCTCTTCCCCTATATATATGAGAGGGGAGGGAGGGCTAGAAAAACAAGTCACGCGCAGCTTAGCGAAGCCCCTTCCTCCCCGATTACCTCTCCTCTAGTAGATTTGTTTGGCACCGCTTAGCAAAGCTCTCCGGGATCAGCTCCACCACCACCGCCACCATGCCATCGTGCTGCCGGCGAACCCATCTACCTCTCCGCTCCCTCTTGCTGGATCAAGAAGGCGGAGATGTTTATCGATCTGCACGTGTGCTGAATGTGGAGGTGCCATCCGTTCGGTACTTGATCGGGAGTTCGTGGGACGGCTTGTGATTTGGATCACGGAGACGTACCACTACATCAGTCGTGTTCTTTAACGCTTCCGCTTAGAGATCTACAAGGGTACATAGATCCAATCTCTCCTCTCATAGATGCTCACCTCCTAGATTGATCTTGGTGAAGCGTAGGAATTTTTTTGTTTCCCATGCAACGTTCCCCAACAGTGGCATCATGAGCTAGGTCTACGCATAGATGAGATCTTGAGTAGAACACAAAGAGTTTGTGGGCGTTGATATTCAGATTGCTTCCTTCCTTAGTCTTTTCTTGGTTCAGCGGTATTGTGGGATGAAGCGGCTCGGACCGACTTTACTCATACGCTTACGAGAGACCGTGTTCCATCGACTGACATGTGACTTCGTCGCATAAAGATGGCTGGCGGGTGTTTGTATCTCCCACTTTAGTTGCATCGGATTTGATTAAGGCGGTCCTTGTAGAAGGTTTAAAATCAATCTTCATATCACCATTGTGGTTTTGCGTAGGTAAGAATCGTTCTTGCTAGATACCCATAGCAGCCACGTAAAACATGCAACAACAATTAGAGGACGTCTAACTTGATTTTGCAAGGTATGTTGTGATGTGATATTGCCAATTACATGATGTAATATATGTGGTGTATGAGATGATCATGGTTTTTGTATAGAATATCAAGACTTGCATGTCGATGAGTACGGCAACCGGCAAGAGCCATAGGGTTGTCTTTGATTATTGTATGACCTGCGTGTCAATCTTTAAGCGTTGTGTAATGCTTTACTTTATTGCTAAGCGGTATAAATAGTATTATGAGCATGGTAGGCACGACAACCCCGATGATAACACAATGATGGAGATCATGATGATGGAGATCATGGTGTCATGCTGGTGACGATGGAGATCATGCCGGTGCTTTGGAGAAGGAGATCAAAAGCACAAGTTCATGGCCATATCATGTCACTTATGATTTGCATGTGATGTTAATCTTTTTATGCACCTTGTTTTGCTTAGGACGACGATAGCATTATGACGTGATACCTCACATAAATTTCAAGATGAATTGTGTTCTCCCCGAGTGTGCACCGTTGCTAAAGTTCATCGTGTCGAGACACCACGTGATGATCGGGTGTGATAGACTCTACGTTCGCATACAACGGGTGTAAGCCAGTGTTGCACATGCAAAACACTCGGGTTAAACTTGATGAGCCTAGCATGTACAGACATGGCCTCGGAACACAAGAGACCGAAAGGTCGAGCATGAGCCATATAGTAGATATGATCAACATGATGATGTTCACCATTGAAACCACCTTAACTCACGTGATCCGAGGGATGTGAATTTGACTGGGATCTTTAGTAATTTGATTAAGTAAACTCATTATCATGAAAAATAGTCTTAGTAACCTTTGCTTATTTATGTTGTAGATCAATGGCTCGCGCAGTAGCACCCCTGAATTTTAATGCGTTCCTAGAGAAAGCTAAGCTGAAAGATGATGGAAGTAACTTTGTGGACTGGGCCCGTAATCTGAGGATTATCCTCATGGCTTCCCATAAGGCATACGTCCTTGATGCACCGCTTGGTAACCAACCCACAGACATGTCGTCCTAAGATGTTAAGAACGCTCGGGAGGCACGTTCTGGATATTACTCAATAGTTTAGTGTGCAATTTTGTATGGCTTAGAACTGGACTTCGAAGATGTTTTGAACGTCTTGGAGCATATGAGATGTTCTACAAGTTGGAGTTTATCTTTAAGAACAATGCCCGGATCGAGAGGTATGAGACCTCTGATAAGTTCTATGCTTGCAAGATGGAGGAGAATACGTCCTTGATGCACCGCTTGGTAACCAACCCACAGACATGTCGTCCTAAGATGTTAAGAACGCTTGGGAGGCACGTTCTGGATATTACTCAATAGTTTAGTGTGCAATTTTGTATGGCTTAGAACTGGACTTCGAAGATGTTTTGAACGTCTTGGAGCATATGAGATGTTCTACAAGTTGGAGTTTATCTTTAAGAACAATGCCCGGATCGAGAGGTATGAGACCTCTGATAAGTTCTATGCTTGCAAGATGGAGGAGAACGGGTCTATCAGTGAACATATACTCAGAATGTCTGGGTATTCGACCCGTCTGGCGGAGTTAGGGATGCCCCTTCCGCCAGAGGCAATCACTGACAGAGTTCTTCAATCATTGCCACCTAGATACAAGAGCTTCGTGATGAACTATAACATGCACGGGATGACCAAGTCAGTCGCCGAGCTGTTTGCGATGCTGAAAGTCGCTGAGTCTGAAATCCAAAAAGAGCATCAAGTGTTGATGGTCAATAAAACCACTAGTTTCAAGAAACATGGCAAGGGCAACAAGGGTAACTCCAAGAAGGGTGGAAAACCAGTTGCTCCTCCCGTGAAGAAACCCAAGGCTGGACCCAAGCCAGAAACTGAGTGTTTTCATTGCAAGGGAACTCGTCACTGGAAGCGGAACTGCCTAAAGTGCCTGGCCGACAAGAAGGCGGCCAACACCAAACAAGGTATATATGATATACATGTTATTAATGTGTAGCTTACTAGATCTCATTGTAAAGCCTGGGTATTTGATACCGGTTCGGTTACTCACATTTGCAACTCAAAGCAGGACATACGGAATAGACGGAGGCTGGCTAAGGATGAAGTGATGACGCGCGTGGGAAATGGTTCCAAGGTTGATGTGATCGCCGTCGGAACGCTCGCTCTTCGACTACCATCGGGTTTAGTGATGAACCTGAATAATTGTTATTTAGTGCATGCATTAAGCATGAACATTATATCTGGATCTTGTTTATTGCGAGACGCTTACTCATTTAAATCAGAGAATGATGGTTGTTCTATTTATATGAGTAATATCTTTTATGGTCATGCACCCAATGTGAGGGGTTTATTCTTGTTGAATCTCGATGGTGATGATACACATGTTCATAGCATTGATGCCAAAAGATGTAGAGTTGATAATGATAGTACCACTTTCTTGTGGCACTGCTATTTGGGTCATATTGGTGTAAAACACATGAGGAAGCTCCATGCTGATGGACTTTTGGAGTCACTTGATTTTGAATCACTTGACACATGTGAACCATGCCTCATGGGCAAGATGACTAAAACGCCATTCTCCGGAAGAATGGAACGGGCGAGTGATTTGTTGGAAATCGTACATACTGATGTGTGTGGTCCAATGAACATTGAGGCGTGCGGTGGTATATTTACTTGATCAAACACAAGTTTGAAACGTTTGAAAAGTTCAAGCAATTTTAGAGTGAAGTAGAGAATCATCATAACAAGAAGATTAAATTGATCTGATCGAGGAGGAGAATATCTGAGTTATGAGTTTGGCAGTCACTTAAGACAATGTGGAATTGTTTCACAATTGACACCGCCTGGAACACCACAGCATAATGGTGTGTCCGAATGTTGTAATCGATCCTTATTAGATATGGTGCATTCTATGATGTCTCTTGCCGATTTGCAAGTATCATTTTGGGGTTATGCGTTAGAGACAGCTGCATTCACTTTAAATAGGGCACCATCGAAATCCGTTGAGACAATCCCATATGAACCGTGGTTTGGCAAGAAGCCAAAGTTGTCATTTCTTAAAGTTTGGGGATGTGACGCTTATGTCAAAAAGCTTCAGCCTGAAAAGCTAGAACCCAAAGCGGAGAAATGTGTCTTCATAGGATACCCAGAAGAGATAGTTGGGTATGGCTTTTATCTCAGATCCGAAGGCAAAGTGTTTGTCGCAAAGAACGGAACATTTCTTGAGAAAGAGCTTCTCTCGAAAGAATTGAGTGGGAGGAAAGTAGAACTTGATGAGGTTGTTGAACCTTCACTTCAACCAAAGAGTAGCACAACACAGAAAGATATTTCTGTGGAGCCAACAACGGTTGAAGAGGAAGTTAATGATGATGATCATGAAACTACGGATCAAGTTGCTACTGAACCTCGTAGGTCGACAAGGACATGTACTGCTCCTCAGTGGTATGACAACCCTGTCTTGGAGGTCATGTTGTTAGACAACAATGAACCTACGAGCTATGGAGGAGCAATGATGGGCCCGGATTCCGAGAAATGTTTAGAGGCCATGAAATCCGAGATGGGATCTGTCGTGGATTTGTCACGGCAGATGTCCGAATGAACGGACTTAGGTTCGTGGCGAAGATGCAACTACATGGCAGCTTGAAGGGGTTGATCGGAATCGAGAGACATGGAGTTACCCAGGTTCGGCCCCTCCGATGGAGGTAAACGTTTATGTCCTGCTTGTCTGGTATTGATGATGAACGAGACCTTTCGGTTACAAGGGTGCTGTTTTGCTACCTCTAATCACGAGAGCCTCTAATCTCTTGTGTCTGTCTAAACTTGTGGACTTCTGAACTTGTCTTTCTAGGGGTGCTCTACCCCTCCTTATATAAGTGGAGAGGGTAGGTTTACAAATAGAGACCTACTAGGAGTAGGATTAGGACTAGTCTCTTTCGACAGGTAGTCTTTCTCTCTTTGAGGCTTGTCTTGTGAGCCGCCTGGCGCCGGCTTACACGCCGGGTCTTGGGCCTGGTCGTCCTGCAACCCGCCTGCCGGGTCATTAATAAAATGTCATGTCTTTACCGGGTCTCGCGTGAGTCGTCAGGCCGGGTCATACCACGGGGTATATCCCCGATAGGATCCATGTATGAAAAGAAAGTATGTACTTTGGAAGTATTACCTGAAGGGCGAAAGGCCATTCAGAATAAATGGATCTTTAATAAGAAGACAGACACGGACGGTAATGTCACTGTCTATAAATCTCGACTTGTGGCAAAAGGTTTTTCACAAGTTCAAGGAGTTGACTGGGATGAGACCTTCTCACCCGTAGCTATGCTTAAGTCCGTCAGAATCATGTTAGCAATAGGTGCATATTTCGACTATGAAATTTGGCAGATGGATGTCAGAATAGTGTTCCTTAACGGTTTCCTTGAGGAAGAGTTGTATATGATGCAACCAGAAGATTTTGTCGATCCAGAGAATGCTGATAAAGTTTGCAAACTCCAACGATCCATTTATGGACTGGTGCAAGGATCTCAGAGTTGGAATAAGCGCTTTGATGAGGTGATCAAAGCGTTTGGGTTTATACAAGTTTACGAAGAAGCTTGTATTTACAAGAAAGTGAGTGGGAGCTCTATCGCGTTTCTAATATTATATATGGATGACATATTGCTGATTGGAAACAATATAGAAATGCTGGAAAGCATGAAGGAATATTTGAACAAGAGTTTTTCAATGAAGGACCTAGAAGAAACTGTTTTCATATTACGCATTAAGATCTACATAGATAGATCGAGTCGCTTGATAGCACTTTCACAAAGCACATACCTTGATAATTTTTTGAAGAAGTTCAAAATGGATCAGTCGAAGAAAGGGTTCTTACCTGTGTCACAAGGCGTAAAGTTGAGCAAGACTCAATGCCCAGTGACTGCAGAAGATAGAGAGAAGATGAGTGTCATCCCCTATGCTTCAGCCATAGGCTCTATCATGTATGCGATGATGTGCACAAGACCCAATGTCAGCCTTGCCATAAGTATGGCCAGAAGGTTTCAAAGTGATCCTAGAAGGGAGCATTGGACGGCGGTCAAGAATATCCTTAAGTACCTGAAAAGGACTAAGGATATGTTTCTCATTTATGGAGGTGATCTAGAGCTCATCGTAAAGGGTTATGTCGATGCAAGCTTTGAAACTGATCCGGATGACTCTAAGTCCCAAACCAGATACGTATTTATTCTCAATGAGGGAGCGGTAAGCTGATGCAGTTCCAAGCAAAGCGTGGTAGCTGATTCTACATGCGAAGCGGAGTATGTCGCGGCTCGGAGGCAGCGAAGGAAGGTGTTTGGATGAAGCAATTCATGACAGATCTTGGAGTAGTGCCCAGTGCACTGAATCCGATGACTCTATTCTTTGACAACACTGGTGCCATTGCTCTGGCCAAGGAACCAAGGTTTCATAAGAGGACCAGACACATAAAGCGATGCTTCAATTCCATCCGCAATTATGTCGAGGAGTAGGATATAAATATTTGCAAAGTGCACACGGATCTGAATGTTGCAGACCCATTGACTAAACCTCTTCCAAGGGCTAAACATGATCAACACCAGGACTGCATGGGTGTTCGATTCATTACAATGTAAATCACATAGTGATGTGAACTAGATTATTGACTCTAGTGCAAGTGGGAGACTGTTGGAAATATGCCCTAGAGGCAATAATTAAAGTGTTTATTATTATATTTCCTTATTCATGATAATCGTTTATTTTCCACGCTATAATTGTGTTGATTGGAAACTAAATACTTGTGTAGGCATATAGACAAACACTGTGTCCCTAGTATGCCTCTAGCAGGCTAGCTCGTTGATCAAAGATGGTTAAGGTTTCCTGGCCATGGACATGAGATGTCATTTGATATCGGGATCACATCATCAGGAGAATGATGTGATGGACAAGACCCAAACTATAAACGTAGCATATGATCGTGTCAGTTTATTGCTATAGTTTTTTCTACATGTCAAGTATATGTTCCTATGACCATGAAATCATGCAACTCACTAACACCGGAAGAGTGCCTTGTGTGTATCAAATGTTGCAACGTAACTAGGTGACTATAAAGGTACTCTATAGTTATCTCCGGAGATGTCTGTTGAGTTGGCATGGATCAATACTGGGATTTGTTACTCCGTGTGACGGAGAGGTATCTCCGGGCCCACTTGGTAATACAACTTCACAACAAGCCTTGCAAGCAATGTGACTAAGTGTTAGTCGCGGGATCTTGTATTACATAACAAGTAAATAGACTTGCCGGTAATGAGGTTGAAATAGGTATAGAGATACCAATGATCGAATCTTGGGCAAGTAACATACCGAAGGACAAAGGGAACATCAGACAGGATTAACTGAATCCTTGACATAGTGGTTCGACCGATTAAGATCTTCGTAGAACATGTAGTAACCAATATGGGCATCCAGTTCTCGCTATTGGTTATTGACCATAGAGGTGTCTCGGTCATGTCTACATGGTTCTCGAACCCACAAGGTCTGCACACTTAAGGTTCGGTGACGTTTTGGTATAAATGAGTTATGGGTGTTGCTGACCGAAGGTTTTTTGTTGTACCGGATGAGATCCCGGATGTCACGAGAAGTTCCGGAATTGTCCGGAGGTAAAGATTCATATATGGGAAGTTGGTGTTTGAGTTCCGAAAAGGTTCTGTGACCTGCAAGTGGTGTGATGGAGTGCCGGAAGTCTTCTCTAGGTTCCACCAGATGGGCCCATCTACTCCAAACGGTCACATGGGCTGGGAGAGGGTGCAAAACAGCCCCTGGTGGGCTGGCCGCACCTCCCACCTCAAGGCCCATGCGGCTTGAGGCTTGGGCTGGGCCAAAAGGGTGGGCTAGCCACCAAACTTGGTGGCCAAGCCACCCTAGCCGCCGCCCCACCTCCCTTGGCCATCGCGCCAAACCCTAGGGGAAACCCTAGGGAGGCCAGCCCTTCTCTTCTCGTATATATATGATAGGGGAGGGAGGGCTGCAAAACCAATTTACGGCGCAGCCCTTCCTCCCTCCCCGATTACCTCTCCTCTAGTAGATTGGTTGGGCAGCGCTTAGCGAAGCTCTGCCGGATCATCTCCACCACCATCGCCGCCACACCGTCCTGTTGTCGGCAAACCCATCTACCTCTCTGCTCCCTCTTGCTGGATCAACAAGGCGGATATCTTCATCAAGCTGCACGTGTGCTAGACACGGAGGTGCCGTCCGTTCGGTACTTGATCGGGAGTTCTTGGGACGGCTTGTGATTTGGATCGTGGAGACGTACCACTACATCAACCGCGTTCTTTAACGCTTCCGCTTAGCGGTCTACAAGGGTACGTAGATCCAATCTCTCCTCTCATAGATTCTCATCACCTAGATTGATCTTGGTGAAGCGTGGGAATTTTCTTGTTTCCTGAGTAACAAGCAACTAAGCTTTGGGATGCTCCGAGTGGCATCCCCTCTTTCTTCTAACAATCATCGATATTTTACTTGGAACTTAATTTTTATTCATCGCATATCACGAGTTTTGCTTGGAGCATCTTATATCTTCCCATGATTCACTTATATTGTCTTGAGAGATGAAATTTTTATGCTCATGTTCTTCACTTATATCCATGTGAGCTTGTCAAAAGCAATTGCAATATATGAAACTAGTCCCAAAGTGATAGATATTCAAGAGAGATATAATAAAAACTTTCATGAAGATCATTGGACAAATTAAACTTGATTCTTTATAATAGTTTTGAGACATGATGATAGTGATATGTGAGTTCTGTTAGTGAGTAATTATGCTTAGTAGGAATATTGATGTTAAGGTTTGTGATTCCCTATGCAAGCATAGAAGTCAATAGTTGTGCTACGAAATTACATCCTACTTATGGTGCATTATTCGTTGTTAGTTATGTTTAATGCTCGCTTATGTGTTTTTCGTTTATTGGTTGGATGCTTCTCAATCTATTTTCTAGCCTTCACTTATACTAAGTATAAATACTACTTGTGCATCCAAAATCCTTAAACCCAGTTTTGCCATATGAGTCCACCATGCCTACCTATATACGGTATGTCCATGCTGTTCCAAGAAAATTTGTATGTGCCATCTCTAATTTTTTAAATAAATTTTCCTTTTTGTGTGCTCGTACCGCTCATGAAACGGTAGGGGTGACCGATATTTTTCCATGCTATATGTGTTATTCTCAAGATGAGTGTTTATTCACTTGTCATTACACGAGAGTACGACGGTAATAGGGATGCCCATTCCCAAAATGAAATGAAAAAGAAAGATTTTTTACTTTATGTTGTCAAATAATAAATTGCTTGGAATGTGTTGATATGGAAGGCAATCCTGGATTCGGCCAGCCATGGAAAGTGAAAGTATGGTGGAAAAAGGAATAAACTTTATTTTCTGTTTGGGAACCGCTTATGATGTATCTAGCATGGAAAGAGAGGAAAGGCATGCCACCTAGAATATTTTATCTATCAATTTAAACCTTGAGCTCCGACACCTCTAGAAATCCCTACTTCCCTCTACGAAGGGCCTATCTATTTAATTTATGCAATTTTTATTTTCAATTTGAGTCTCCATCTTCTCTTATAAAGCACCAACTAGAAGGCACTATTATCGTACTTAAGCCGTATGTGTAGCTAATACTTGAGTGTGTTTCATGAATGGATTAATGATTGAGCATGATGGGCTAGGGATAACTTGCTTTAGTGTTGATATTTTGAAAGACATGGTTGCTTGTTGATATGCTTGAGTATTAAAGTTTTCATGTCAAAACTAGACTATTGCTTTGAACCATCTAAAAGTCCAAAGGTTGATGCTAGAAAGAAAAGAATATTTGATGAACATGTTAGACAACATTCCACATCAAAAATTCTGTTTTTATCATTTACCTACTCGAGGATGAGTAGGAATTACGCTTGGAGATGTTGATACTTCTCCAACATATCTATAATTTTTGCTTGTTTCATGCTGTTATATTATCAATGTTGGATGTTTTACAATCATTTTATATAACTTTATATCATTTTTTGGGACTAACCTATTGACATAGTGCCAAAGTGCCAGTTGCTAGTTTGCTTGTTTTTACTTCATAGAAAAACAGTAAAAAACGAGACGTAAGCACTATGAAATTTTTTCGAGAATTTTTTTGGACCAGAAAACACCAGATGGGATAGACAAGTGCCACAGAGGAGGCCCGAGGTGGGGAACACCCACCAGGGCGCTCGAGCCCCTAGCGGGGCCTAGAGGGCTGGTGCCCATCCCAGGACCCCCCGCCACGGACTATCGCCTTTATAAATTCACAAATATTCGAAAAACCCTAGGGGAGTCGACGAAACACAATTCCAGCCACCGCAAGTTCCAGAACCTTGAGATCCAATCTAACACCATCACGAAGGGGTTCATTTTCATCATAGGTGTCTCTCCCGTGATGTGTGAGCAGTCCACCATAGACCAAAGGGTCCGTAGGCATTAGCTAGATGGATTCCTCTCTCTCTTATTATTCTCAATACAATGGTCTCTTGGATATCTATTTGATGTAATGACCTTTGAGGTGTGTTTGTTGGAAACCGATGAATTTTGAGTTCATGGTCAGTTTCTATCCATGAATATGATTAGAATCTTCTTTGATCTCTTATTTTCATGGTTACTTATAGCCTCGTATTTATTATTTTAATATTTAGTTTCGTTAGGACAACTAGATCGATTTTCTTGCCATGGGAAGAGGTGCTTTGTGATGGGTTCGATCTTGCGGTGTTCTTTCTGAGTGACAGAAGGGGCAGCAAGGCACGCATCTATCGTTGCCATTAAGGATAACAAGATGGGGTCTATTCCTACATGAATAGATCTTTTATACATCATATCACCGTTTTTATTGCATTACTCCGTTTTCTCATGAACTAATTACACTAGATGTATGGTGGATAGCGGTCGACGTGTGGAGTAATAGAAGTAGATGTTGAATCATTTCGGTATACTTATCTTGGATGTGATGCCTATATAATGATCATTGCCTTGATATCGTATGATTATTTGATCTTCTATCAATTTCCCAACAGTAATTTGTTCACCCTCCGTGTGCTATACTCATGAGAGAGCCACTACTGAAACCTACGGCCCCGGGTCTACTTTTGTAATATATTGCTTTCCGATCTACGATTTGCATCTTTTGCTTTCAGATATATTAATCCAAATAATCCAAAAATGCGTTGCTGCACTTTTTGTTTACTTATTTTATTTTGTGTTCTTGCGAGATCTATTTGCCAAAACTATCATTACCTAATCTATCTTATTATCGTAGAGAGCATGGCAACCTCTCTTTCACGTCGGGATGCAAGTATTTATTGTTTCTGTGCAGGTGTTGTTTATCTGGGTGTGTGATCTTCCTATACGGATTGATATCTTGGTTTCATAACTGAGAGAAATATTTACCGTCACCATGCTGCATCATCCCTTCCTTTTTGGGGAAATACCGACACAGTCTCAAGCCACGTCAGTCTAGTACGCAACTTTATTCTTGTAGACTATGTTGGGCCTCCAAGCGCAGAGTTCTGTAGGACAATAACAATTTTCCCTCAAGTGGATGACCTATGGTTTATCAATCCGTGGGAGGTTTAGGATGAAGATGGTCTCCCTCGAGCAACCCTGCAATCAAATACAAGAAATCTCTTGTGGCCCAACACATCCAATACAATGGCAAATTGTATAGGTGCACTAGTTCGGCAAAGAGATGGTGATACAAGTGCAATATGGATGATATAAATAGGTTTTTGTAACCTGAAAATATAAAAACAACAAGGTAACAAGTGGTAAACAACGAGAAAAATGAGATATTATTGCTTGGAAACAAGGCCTAGGGTTCATACTTTCACTAGTGCAATCTCCCAACAATGCTAACATAGTTGACTCATACGATCATCCCTCAACGTGCAACAAAGAATCACTCTAAAGTTCCTATCTAGCGGAGAACATAGGATGAAATAGGTGTAGGTAGTAGAACCACCTCAAAGTTATTCTTTCCGATCAATCTTGTGAGCTATTCCTATAAGTGTCACAAACAAACCTAGAGTCCATACTAAAATAACACAAATGATACATATCAATCAACCCTAATGTCACCTAGATACTCCAATCTCACCTCAAGTATTTGTGAGTAAATTATGCGACATGCATGAAACAACTTCAGATCTATCATATTCAATCCAACACAAAGAATTTCATGGAGCACTCCAAGATTTCTATCGGAGAACGTGGTATGAAAATGTGCAATCAACCTGTACGCCTAGATTCCCAAGGTCACCGGAATCCGCAAGTTGATGCCATAACATATCTGAAGTGAATCAATAGCTTATCCCATTGTCACTATGAGTATCCACATGCAAGACGTACATCAAGTTTTCTCAAACCAAAATATTCAATCCACCATAACGAGATCTCAAAGGGAAAGATTCAATTCATCACAACAAGATAGCGAGGGAAGAACACCATATGATCCAACTATATTAACAAAGACTGTGATACATCAAGATCGTGCCATCTCATGAACAAGATATATATATATATATATATATATATAGAGAGAGAGAGAGAGAGATTGAGAGATTAAACACATATCTACTGGAACATACCCTCATCCCTGAGGGTGAACTACTTCCTCAGTGTCATGGCCACCAGAGATGATTTACCCCCTCCGACAGGGTAGTGGAAAGGCTCGACATGGGTTTTTCATTGATACAGAGAGTTACGGCGGCAGAGCGGAGATTTCTCTGTTTATTTCTAAGGGTTTCTATATATACATATACATATATATATATGTGTGTGTGTGTGTGTGTGAAATTTTGGCATTGGAATCACGCTAAACAGAGCTACATGGGACGCATAAGCCATCAGGGCGCGACCAGGGGGTGTGGCCTCTCCCTATTGGCTTGTGGCCCATATGTGGCTCCCCTCTGGTGGTTCTTCGCTCCAATGTTGCTCATATGTTCCAGAAAGAAATCACCAAAATGTTTCGGGCGGTTCTGAGAACTTTCATTTTCTTGACCAAAACAATACCACGGCAATTCTACCTAAAACAACGTTAGTCTGGGTTAGTTCTAAATAAATAATATAAAGTGCATCAATACCATATAAAAGTATTGTAAACATAGGCAAATATGGCATGAATACTTCATAAATTATCGATACGTTGGTCATGTTTCAACCGCAATTACACTTGGTGACTGAAAGTCTTAACACCTAATGTCTAGAGAGTTCGCAAGTCTCAAGAGTAATAGGTGGGGCATACTAGACTTAGTTCAAGTGATGCTAAAGCACAACCTAATTTTCAGCTCTTGTTTTTTTTCTGTCGGTGGATTTTAAACTCAAATCACTTAGCGGTGGAGTGGTCAAACAATCTTGAAGAATCACAGGGAGCAGCCAAGAGTGCATGTTGGATGGGGTGAGTTGTTTTTAACCAAAGTCATCCCGAGGGGGAAAATACCATTTTGGACATGAGAACTAGCCAATGTCCAACCGACACCTATCCAACTGTTGGATTGTAAGCACAATGGTAACACTACTTGAGGAACTTGTAATGATATCTCCTCGGTCTGAATCAAATCTCTCGCCGCGAAGAAGATTGATGCCACTACGAATGGTACTTATGGTAATTCATTTCCAATTGTTCTGCGTATGCATTTTAAAAATGAAATTATTGCTATCACACCCAAATATTCGAGTTATGTCAAGGGTACAGAGCGGCTAGAGCATCGGCTACAGCGTCGGTGGGAGGAAGAAGACAAAGGGGAAATGGTATGGTTGCCATCATAGATAGGTTAGCGAGCTCGGTGGCGTAGGTGGACGAACTGTGGTAGCCTACAGTGGTCGGAATCATCTGGAGTTATCATAGAGCAGTGTTTCTACATACCAGTCACGCGGTCACCGCCTGAACTGCATGTCTATTGTGCATCTGGGAGTTGGACTATCCAAACTGTTGGGGAACGTTGCATGGGAAACAAAAAATTTCCTACGCACACGCAAATCTATCCATGGTGATGAGCATCTACGAGAGGGAGAGTGGATCTACGTACCCTTGTAGATCGCTAAGCGGGAAGCGTTAAGAAACGCGGTTGGTGTAGTCGAACGTCTTCACGATCCAAATCGTCGTGCGTCCCACGATCCAATCATGATCTGTCCCACGAACTTGATCACGATCCGTCCCACGAACTTGATCACGATCCTTCCGATCTAGCGCCGAACGGACGGCACCTCCACGTTTAGCACACGTACAGCTTGATGACGATCTCCTTCGTCTTGATCTAGCAAGAAGGAGCGGAGAGGTAGAAGAGTTGTCCGGCAGTGTGACGGTGCTCCGGCGATGGTGGTGGAGCAATTCTGGCAGGGCTTCGCCTAAGCAGTGCAGAAATCCGATCTAGAGGAGAAACTATGCACTGGAGGAACGGGTAGCATGTGGCTGAAAAAGCTAGTGCAAAACCCTAAAACCCACCAGTATATATAGGAGGAGAGGAGGAGAGCCTTGGCGCAAGGTCCAAGGCTCCTATGGTTCGGACAAACCTACTAAGAGAGGAGGACTCCTCCTCCAATCCTAGTAGGAGTAGGATTGCTCCTTTTTTTTGCCTTTTTCAACCTTTTCCTATTGGGTTTTCTTCTCCAGCCACATGGGCCTTATGTGGGAGTTTCCACCAGCCCAATAAGGGCTGATATTCACTCTCCCACAGCCCATGAAACCTCTTGGGTCGAAATACCCCTCCCGGAGGCCTCCCGGTACACTACCGGCACTCCTGGTACACTACCGATAAGCCCGGAACTTTTTCGGCGACCAAAACAGGACTTCCTATATATGAATCTTTACCTCCGGACCATTCCGGAGCTCGTCGTGACGTCCGGGGTCTCATCTAGGACTCCAAACAACCTTCAGTCACCACCATACATAACTCTATACTACCGAAACGTCACCAAACCTTAAGTGTGCAGACCCTGTGGGTTCGAGAACTATGTAGACATGACCGAGACACCTCTACGGTCAATAACCAATAGCAGGACCTGGATGTCCATATTGGTTCCTACATATTCTATGAAGATCTTTATCGGTCGAACCTCTATGTCAAGAATTCAGTTAATCCCATATGATGTTCCCTTTGTTCTTCGGTATGTTACTTGCCCGAGATTCGATCGTCGGTATCTCCATACCTAGTTCAACCTCGTTACCGGCAAGTCTCTTTACTCGTTCCGTAATACAAGATCCGGCGACTAACACTTAGTCACATTGCTTGCAAGGCTTATTATGATGTTGTATTACTGAGTGGGCCCTAAGATACCTCTCCGTCACACGGAGTAACAAATTCTAGTCTTGATCCATGCCAACTCAACAGACACCCACGGAGATACCTGTAGAGCACCTTTATAGTCACCCAGTTACGTTGCGACGTTTGATACACACAAGGCACTCCTTCGATGTCCGTGAGTTGCACGATCTCATGGTCATAGAAACATATACTTGACATGCAGAAAACAGTAGCAATAAACTGACACGATCATATTCTACGTTTGTAGTTTGGGTCTTGTCCATCACATCATTCTCCTAATGATGTGATCCCGTTATCAAATGACATCACATGTCAATGGCTAGGAAATCTTGACCATCTTTGATCAACGAGCTAGTTCACTAGAGGCATACTAGGGACAAAGTGTTGTCTATTAACCCACACATGTAATGTGTTTCCAGTCAATACAATTATAGCATGGATAATAAACGATTATCATGAACAAGGAAATATAATAATAAAGACTTTATTTATTGCCTCTAGGGCATATTTCCAACACAAACGTGTGCACTGAACATGGGATATGGATTTGGCCAAATTTGACAGGATGAGGTGGAGTGTGGAGCAATTTTGAGCAGAAGATACACTTGTAGCAAAAGATGCTTGTTATGTGGTGTGATTGATTGGCTAGGTTAAGCGGGGCCAACTTTTGTAGATGTGGGTAGAGATAGGATGATTCTCCATGTGGAATTTCACGCCAATTGGAACAAGAAAGAGGTACTTGTAGTTCAATGGTACAATTTATGCCAACAATTGTGAGATAGAGATCAATAATTGCACATGGGGGACTAAATGTTTCATTGCACATTGGGCAGCAGGTAGGAGTAGAAGAAGTCATGTGGTTCATGTGAAAGAATTTTAGATCAAAAGAATTGGAGGACGTCAGAACACATGGATGAGAAGCATATTACCATTGAATGAAAAAGGAATGTTTATTTTGGATAAAAGTGAGGGAGCAGTAGAGTCAATTAGTCAATGCTTTGAGAGATTGTTGGAGAGGTTGGATCATATAAAAAAGGTTTTGAGCTCAAGTCCAGACGAATTCTCACATCTAAACATCCAAACTAAAGTTCAAACAAGATTAAAATAAAATCCAAGGAAACAAAAGTCATAAAATGTGTTATAAACAAAGAAGGCAGGGAAGGAACTCCAATAAAGATAACCCGGTCTTGGTCCATCCAACGCACAACCAGGGGCTAATAGCACGGATATCCAGGGACTTCACCTTATTATCTTGTACTAGCAAAAAGGCATTTATGTTGCAACAGGATAATAAATCGTGGTCTTCAGTTAAAGTTTCAAATGTTCACATTCTATTTATATACACCTATTTGAATATTTTTGCACCAACCGGCGTGCATGCTGATGTAAGACACAAGCATTCTAACATGATTACAATGAATCGACATTTGAGTTGATCCTTGATGCGTGTATTCTTTTGGGATGCGTGTATGGGCAAGAAAAGAAAATATCAGTCTGGCGGTGGATGATGAAATTGAAGGGCCATATGAAGTACGAATAGCTCGGAACAATGCTCTTTTTTTCACTTTTACGAGTGGAAAAGTGAGTAATTTACTTCACGGTGGATAAACAAACTGAGGGCCCTATGAAGTAAGAATAATGCGCCTTGATTTAGTGCTTATAGTCGTCGTTAGGTGGTCTACGGATATGGATGTATTTTTTATTATTTTTTGTGTTTATTGTTATGCCATGATTAAAGATGAATAAACGGAAGTTCTCCCAAGGAAAATACGTATAACTCAGAGGAATGCTTGTTTGTTCAGTTTTAGTTGTGACAAGATGGGTAACTTATGGCAGCTTTAGGGTCGGTTTGGATGACAGACGACAAAAATCATAGAAACAACTAACAAGTAGTTTTCCCGCTTACTGGTGAGGGGTGGACAATTTACTTCAACTTTAAGGGTAAATTCAGTGATAGAAAAAAACAAAGAATTAATGAACAAATAGTTTTAAACTTCTCGATGGCATGATGAACAATTTACTTTAACTTTGTGGGTAACTAAGGATAGATGGACAGACGAACAATCGAAGAAACGCATCGACCTCTAATATTAGGTATAGATAGATATCATCGATCACACATTAGCTAAGTCAGCTAGTATTTGCGTGGACTATTTACATGTTTATTCATGCCTTATTTTCTATCATGGCTACCATCACCGTCCGAATCGAGGGAGTCCACTACTCATTTGTATGTTACTTTATCATATCATGATTTCTACCCAAGAAGAAAATTAAGATACTCCTTCATTTTCATATACAAGGCTACAAACTCAAATTACAAATACCATGGTAAAATTTTATAACTACTTTGCAAGCTTTTTCCTTTCGGGTTAATTAATAGAACCCATGCAAAGTAATGAAAATTGAGTGGTTGTCAGAAAGAAGTAGTTGAATTTATCATTATTATCGAATGCATGTATTTAAATCATGGGTTGGTAATACGAGGTAACATTATTAATGTTTGTCTCGTTTACTGTTAGTGGCCTTGTATATATGCAAAATGTGTATTATATATGGTCTTGTATATAAAAATGGAATACCTGCATTTTTTTATGCCAGTGTCATGGTATCAATAAATATTCGTATCATCAAATATATTTTACACCAGGTTACTAAGTAAAGTTCGGTTCTCCATATACTTGTTGTGTGGATATAGACAAGAGATGACAACAAATTGCCGAAGACTTCCGATCGAGCCGTGGATCGCTCATGGTTTCCAACCCTTCTTATATTTTCCGAAAAGGAGGAATATCCTCGGCCCTTGTATCAAAACGACTCATACAATCATTTTACTAAATTATTGCACATAATCCAAAAATTAAAAATACATAAATCTTTCCGAAGCCACCTTCTTGGTAACTATTATCGCTACACCTACAATCTTGATATGACGTGACCTGACCACATTTCAACACACTATATCTATTCTGGCGGCCTTAACAAGCCGCCCACTAGAAGACCAAGAGAACCAACAGTTCTAGCTAGAGTGGTAGACCCTATTTGCGCAAAGCATGCACACGTTGTAGGATCAGCCACCGCCATCTTCCATTGTCCCACCTACATGACTGATCAGATTACCCATCTCGTCAAGTCATACTGTAGTCGACGTCATCGCAACGCCATACAATACCATCATCCTGGACGAATCCATCCACATGCGCCCGTTCCCTAAAACCTCATTGCGCCATGGCTCTAAGATCCACCTTTGGCCTTGCGGTATATGTAACACTGCTTCTACTCTTTCCCGTTCAGCCAACACTTGCTACAAAATGATTCCCCCAGGAGGGAAAGATACCGAAGGCGCCATCACGTCCGATCCAGTAGATCAAGGTCTAGGGTTTCCCTCGAAACACACCAATCGATTTGACATGACCTGCAATGACGATGGCTGGAGAAGGGAACAACGTGAGAGATGCCATCATCGTCTGCCAAGACCGCAGTCAAGCACGATTTTCGCCGGAAACAGCTTCATTCCGATCTCGCGACTGGCTGGAACTGCGTGGAGCCTCACCATGAAGACGTATGATGCCGCTATACGCCGACAAAGATCCTTCATCCCCTCACCGGACCATTGATCACATTGCGGACCATCCATGTGAAGTTCCGACGACAAATCTGGGTGGGATCTAGATCCGCAAACGCCACCATGCCTACCATCGCCAGAGAACCCGCTGGTTCCCGATGACCATGGTGGCAAGTTATGCAGTTGCACGACCAGGGGCGCCAACCTGCCCGCTGCGCGTATCGTGCGAACGAGCCTGACAGTAGATGGTAGGGGTACGAATGGAGAGGGCAGTGTCCTAGCTACGGCGAGGGTGCACACACGGATGTATGAGTTCGGGCCTCTCTCGTGGAGGTAAAAGCCCTACGTCTCAGTGCTCGGGAGCTTTATGTCGTGTGGAATGTGGAGATTACAATAGTTGCTAACCCTTGTGCAGGAGGCGAGGGGCGGCTTATATAGAGTTCGCTGCCCCTCATAACGGCTCCGCATAAAAGGGTCCGGTCGTGGGGTTTAAAGTCCACCGTTACAGGTAACATACGTAGTAAAGGATATTAATGACCATTGAACCAGCGTCTTCCCGTTGGGCTCTTGATGATGGCTCCTGGTCTTCTAGCGTCGAGTGAAAGCGAGATCTTCCGAGTGACACGCGACTGCCGAGTGAGAGCGGGAGTCTCCGAGTGGAATATTGTCGAGTGTCGTCTCCAGGGATCCACTCGGAAGTTCATGCTTGATCTTCAAGTCCTCCCATGTAGTGTCTTTAGGTAGGGTATGTGGACCGTGCCTAGGACCCTACCCCAGGTACATATCCTCATCATTAGCCCCCGAATGGATTGGGGTTTGAGTGGTGGAAGGAGGTATCTACATAGACCTTGAGTTAGTGCACTAGATCTTCCGAATGATACTTGGGATTTCCATGAAACTTATGTCGATTGAACTCTGAGCATTAGCATTCATTCAGGATCAACATGCAAAATCTTCCGAATGATATTCGGGGCTTCAACGAAACTTGCGTCGATCGAACTCTGAGCATTATCATTCATTTAGGATCGACATGCAAAATATTCCGAATGATATTCAAGGCTTCAACGAAACTTGTGTCGATTAAATTCTTCTCCACTCGCCCGGATCCATTCAGCCTTAAAGGCGTTCGAGTGGATGTTCAGCATTCGTTTTGGTCTGAGTGAGATGGCAACATCTTAGGAGGCAACGGGCCGGTCTGACAGACCCAGATTTTACGGGAGTCAAAATTTGGGAAGCGCGCGCGCCCGCACGATGATTACGCCACGATCAGGGCAAGTGGAGGCGCGACGCCTCGATTTTCATGCCGGTCGTATCACCACGTACCGGGCGCCGTCAGCGATTGGCGTGTGCGGTAACCTCGCGGGTCCACTGATCAGTAAGACACCCGACAGCGTATAAAGTCGTTGACGCAGCAGTTCGCACAGTACCTCCGCCAGTTCTTTCTCTCTTTTCCTCCGCTTTATCCGCTCTCAGCGCCCAACTCCGATCACTCTTGAGGAAAGCCGCCGCACCAGAGATGAAGAACTCAACGGAGAAGTTGGAGCGCGCGAAGAGGGGGGCGGCGAAGCTCAAGGGAAGGAAGCCCTCGACCGCCAGATTCACGCCGGCGGGCTGGATGCAGGGGGATTGGCTCCCCTCTGTCATCACCCACAAAGACATGGAGGGCCTCGTCTCCGACGGGCTTGTGGTGGACGGCGCTTGGAGGCTGCCGGGGGAGGAGCGCGAGCCAGAGCCGCGCGGTAGGGAGCGGGTCCTCCTCTTCTCCCATGTCAAGCGAGGTTTCTCTCTACCGCCCCATCCGTTCTTTAGGGGCTTCTTGAATTTTTTCGGTGCCCAACTGCACCACCTCTTGCCCAACACCATAGCTTATCTGTCTGCATTTGTCACTTTGTGCGAATGTTTCCTGGGCTGTGCTCCCCATTGGGGGCTGTTCAAACACCTCTTCATAGTCAGATCTTAGACTGTGAAGAAAGCCCTCACTTCTGACGGGAAGACCCATGTACTCCAGCTGTGCGGAGGGTAAGGAGTTCAGAAAAGAGCTCGTAGCTCCTTCCCAGCCATGACCTTCCCAGAATCTGTAAGGGGTTGGTAGTCGACCTGGTTTTACTACAAGGATGCGGCCTCACCAAGTATGTCGACTGGCCTTCCTCCCTATACACCCGACCGTCCGGCTGTCCCCAAGTCCCTGAAGGTGACTGAAGCGGAGCACGTCCAAGTGGGCATCTTGGTAGAAGCGGTGGTGCAACTGATCCAGGGCGGGGTGACCGGCATGGATCTGTTGGAGACGTTCTAGGTCGATGCATCCAGCCGCTCCAAGCCAGGGACCGTACCATGTGACATTATGCGGGCCCTGAGGACTCAACAAGAGTGCATCCTGAGGAAGTTCCTCAAAGATCTGTCGAGCAGTGGCTCCATAGCATCACCGGGGCCTGCGACAACCCCTTGGGAGCCAAGAGGATCTTGCCGTTCTCGGCTGAGAACCCGCCGAAGAACTTGGTGAGTTGTGTGATGTTGACTGATGTATTGTACTGTCGAGTGATATATTGAACTGACTTCTTCACTTGAATCATGTAGGAATGGACGCACATGCACTCGCCCGGTCCCAACGGGAACCATGTTGAAGACGGCATGGCGAGCGAGGGTGGTAGCGTGGATGGCGACGGTTCTTCCGACTCCGAGGAAGAATACGAGGACTCCGACGAGGAGGAATACGTTGAGTCACCCCCCCGCCACGAAAGCCGCACCAAGTCCCGCCAAGATCCGTCGGCTGTTGAGGACAGGGCTCCAGGCCCCGGCGAGAGGAATCTGAAGCGCAGCCGCCCCTCGACCGCCAAGCCGAGCAAGAAACTGGCCAAGCAGCCCAAGCCAGCTGTCACCAAGCCTTGCAAGGCACTGCGTCGCATGAGGGTGGTCGTGCCTGTCGTCTCCACGTAAGTATTTATTCCCCTACTTGTTCTGTTGACTGAAGTCCGGAATTGTATTTGACCGAATGCCACTCAATTCGTCAGAGCTGCTACATCTGTGTCTTCGCCTCATCGAGATGGAGGTGATGCAATGGATGTCGATACTGCTGACGCGGACACTTCTCATAGAGGTTAGGTAGTTGTTGGTTCGTCTGAATGGGACTCGACATATGCGGATGTTAACACTGTCGGTTGTCGTTGCAGAGGTCATTCGGGTGGAGGACGACGAGGAGCGACTGGCCAGTTCGCGCCCTCGCATCGTAGGAGTGTCATCGGCGCAAGCACTTCAGCGGTCGACTGGAGAATCTTCACAGGGGGGAGGTGGCTCGACACAACCCCGGGCTGAACCTGTAGTACCTCTGTCACATGCCCCTCCAACCGTCTCGACTGTTGTGGCGTCGACTCCGACTAGGCCCCCTCAGACTGCCTCAGCTGCTACTGCGACCACGCCGACCCCACCTGTGACGGCCTTCTCTCTGCATCACACCCCGGAAGATCAAACCGGAGCTGCAAAGGAAGCCATGATCCAGGCGGAGCAGCTCATGCTGAGTGCCAAGGAGGCGTACGAGGCCAGCAAACTGGCTTTTGACATTAGCGGAGCCCTCCGCACCAATGTCCGAGTAAGTTTGATTGTAAGTCCATTTTTGATTGAATTCTTGTCTTTTCTTGGCTGCCGTACACCCACTGGGTGATTGTCGTAGAATGTTTTTACTTTCTCCACTCGAATAGATCGGATCGTAGTTGAGTAGGATTGGGATTGGTAGTACGCGTGGTACTGATGTCACTCGACATGTCGAGTGTAGTTTCTGACGAGTTACTCGACGGATCAAGAGCTAACCGTCTCCGTGGGGGTGCTCTTAGCGCACCCACTGGGTGTAGTCACCGAGACCGCTGTTGAGTGTTTGCATCGGCTGGGGTCTTTCGAGTTTATTGTCGTACGCGTGGTACTAGTGTCACTTGACATGTTGAGTGTATCTTCTGACGAGTTACTCGACGGATCGAGAGTTAACCGTCTCAGTGGGGGCGCTCTTGGTGCACCCACTGGGTGTAGTCCCCGAGACCGTTGTCGAATGCTTGCATCGGAAGGGGTCTTTCGAGTTTATTGTTGTACGCGTGGTACTAGTGTCACTCGACATGTCGAGTGTATCTTCTGACGAGTTACTCGATGGATCGAGAGTTAACCGTGTGAGTGGGAGCACTCTTGGCGCACCCACTGGGTGTTGTCCCTGAGACCGTTGTCGAATGCTTGCATCGGCAGGGGTCTTTAGAGTTTATTATCGTACACGTGGTACTAGTGTCACTCAACATGTCGAGTGTACCTTCTGACGAGTTACTCGACGGATCGAGAGTTAACTGTCTCAGTGGGGGCGCTCTTAGCGCACCCACTGGATGTAGTCCCCGAGATCGCTGTCGAATGCTTGCATCAGCAGGGGGTCTTTATAGTTTATTACCGTACACGTGGTACTAGTGTCACTCGACATATCGAGTGTATCATCTGACGAGTTACTCGACGGATTGAGAGTTCACTATCTCAGTGGGGGCGCTCTTAGCGCACCCACTGGGTGTAGTCCCCGAGATCGCTGTCGAGTGTTTGCACCGGCAGGGGTCTTTATAGAGAGCTTTAAATTTGCTTACGGCGCGCGGAGCACCAGGACCACTTGACATGTCGAGTGGATTTTTTGCTGGAATTCTTTCAAGATGGTCATTCGCCGGTTTTAATAACTCAGTCGACTGTCCAAGAACCACTTGCTAATTGAACTCCTGTCTTTTGTTGGTTCCAGACGGCTTGCCAACTTGGTATGTAGTTCAAGAAGATGGAAGAGGAGAGGAACCAGTTGCAGGTGGACCTCGTGGTTGATAACAACGCCCTGGAGCGAGCACGTGCTGAGCTGAAGTCTCTAGAAGGTAATTACTGTCGACTGTCAGCATTCCCATCTTCACTCTTCGTGTTTTGAACCGAGTGCTCTCACTCGAACAGACGTGTGCAATGAAAACCATCGACTCCAAGCGCGTCTCAACAATGTTGTTTCTTTAGATTCCATGAAGAAGGCACTAGACGAGAAGGACAAAGAACTTGCCAATGCCCAACGGGTGGCTAGGGACAAAACTAAAGCTACAGACCAGAAGCTGGAGGCCGCCTAGAAGCTGGAACAGGAGAACACCAAACTCAAGCAGGAGCGCGCGAACCTCGTCAAGAGGGCCGAGCAGCTGAACAAGAGGAGCAATGGCCTGGAGAAGCATTTGGGCGAGTTCTTGAGGATGATGTATATTCTGCTCGACGGTAAGTATTTTTTGTTGACTAAGCTTTGTAAAATCTTTGAGGGTTGTAGTTCACCGATTCTCCTCCCGTTCCCCCTTCTTCAACAGAATTCTGCCAAGACTTTGAGAAGGAGACAGAGGAGTTTGAACCCAATCTGGATCCCACCAAGTCTCCCGTCGCTGACGCGGTGGCCCAGAACATTCTTCGACTCAATTTCCGGCTCCAGGGCATCCAGGCGTACCTTGTTCGACTGAAGTCTACAATGGAGAGGATCAACAAAGAGCTATGGCCTGAGGACACCCTCCAACTTGACCTCAACGCTATGATGGCTCGCCTGGACGAACTTCCAAGTCGAGTGCAGGCCTGGAAGAGGGTCCATTGCAGGGACGTGAAGGAGGAGAGGCTGAAGGAGCTTCAGGTGGTCAACACGAAGAAACTCTAGTTTGAAGATTTCATGGAGACCTTCATCGAAGCAGCCACCAGAATCGCCGATGGCATTGACCTAGACACCTTCGTTGAGCCTGCAAGTCCATCACCTGCTTGAAAAACCTTGTCTTTGAAAGAAACAATTAAATTTGCCTCGATATGTCGAGTGGATATGTATCTTTAAAAACTTCATTCAGGCCTTAGGCCTGAGCACATTTGCTTTCGTAAGAAACGTTTATCCGTGGTTTACCCTTTGGATTTTGTTCGTATTTGGCTTTCAATCATCTGTTCGACTGAGTTTGTTTTTAACTTAGGCGAAGCGTGTTCGCAGCTAAGCCCCCGGGTGTGAGGATTGCTCATCACTCGGAGTATGTTTGAACTTAGGCAAATGTCGATTTGCATCTAAGTTGTCGAGTGAATGGACTACCATCTACTCGATGGGGCTTTTAACTTACGCGAAAACGTGTTTTGCATCTAAGTCCCCGAGTGTGAGGATCACTCACCACTCGGAGTATATTTGAACTTAGGCGAATGTCGATTCGCATCTAAGTTGTCGAGTGAATGGATTACCAACGTCTCGATGAGTTTTTTAACTTAGGCGAAAACGTTTTTCGCAGCTAAGCCCCCGGGTGTGAGGATTGCTCATCACTCGGAGTATATTTGAACTTAGGCGAATGTCGATTCGCATCTAAGTTGTTGAGTGAATGGATTACCAACGTCTCGATGAGTTTTTTAACTTAGGCGAAAACGTTTTTCGCAGCTAAGCCCCCGGGTGTGAGGATTGCTCATCACTCGGAGTATATTTGAACTTAGGCGAATGTCGATTCGCATCTAAGTTGTCGAGTGAATGGATTACCATCTACTCGACTGGTTTTTTAACTTAGGCGAAAACGTGTTTCACAGCTAAGTCCCCAAGTATGAGCATCGCTCATCACTCGGAGTATATTTGAACTTAGGCGAATGTCAATTCGCATCGAAGTTGTCGAGTGAATGGATTACCATCTACTCGACGGGGCTTTTAACTTAGGCAAAAACGTGTTTTGCAGCTAAGTCCCCGAGTATGAGGATCGCTCACCACTCGGAGTATATTTGAACTTAGGCGCATGTCAATTCGCATCTAAGTTGTCGAGTAAATGGATTACCAACGTCTCGACGAGTTTCTTTTTGAACCTAAGCGAAGACGGGTTCGTAAATAGGCCATCGAGTGGATGGACTGCTATCCCCCCGACAGGGTTTTTAAACTTAGGCGAAACATGTTTCGTAGCTAAGCCCCCGAGTGTGAGGATTGCTCTTCACTCGAAGTATTTTCGAACTTAAGTGAACGTAGATTCGCAGCTAAGTTGTCGAATGAACATATTACCGTCCACTCGATGAGGTTTTTGACCCAAGCAAAGACGGATTCGCAAATAGGCCGTCGAGTGAATGGACTGCTATCCACCCGACAGGGTTTTTAACTTAGGCAAAACAAGTTTCGCAGCTAAGCCCCCGAGTGTGAGGATTGCTCGTCACTCGGAGTATTCCCAATAATGCAACTGCGCTAATGGAATCGACGAAGTGTTAATTGTAGAAACACGAATTGCATTGATGAAGTACTCTTATTACATGAGAAAACTCTTGTCTAAGTGTAAAATCGTCGAAGCAGGTCTGCATTCCAGGATCAGAGACATCTCATGCTCTTCCTCCAGAAGATCTACCCCATCTTGTCTGGCCTGTTCAGCTTCAGCCTCAGAATATAGCTCCACTCGGGGAGAATTGTGGGCCAAGTCACTCGGCAGTATAGCTTCTGCGCCATAGACAAGGAAGAAAGGGGTTCGTCCAGTCGACCGATTAGGTGTTATCCTCAACCCCCACAAAATAGATGGCAACTCTATTACCCACGCACCAACAACATGATCCAAATCGCGCATGATACGATGCTTCAGACCTTGCAGAATGAGACCATTAGCCCGCTCAACTTGCCCATCGGTTTGAGGATGTGCAACGGAAGCGTAATCCACTCAGGTGCCTTTGGAGTTACAGAATCTCCTGAATTCTTCCGAGTCAAAATTAGTGTCGTTGTCCATGATGATGCTGTGCCGGATGCCATATCGGATAATGATCTCCCTCATGAATGTGACCACCGTGCGGGAATTCAGCTTCTTGATGGGTTTGGCTTCAATCCACTTGGTGAATTTGTCGACTGCTACCAACAGGTGGGTGAATCCTCCATTTCCGGGTCGGAAGGGACCAACCATGTCGAGTCCCCAAACAACAAACGGCCAGGCGAGTGAAATTGTCTTCAGAGCAGACGCTGGCTTGTGTGATAGATTTGCATAGAACTGGCAGTCCTCGCAATGATCAACAATCTCCTTAGGCATCTCATTAGCTCGTGGCCAGTAAAAACCAGCTCGGTATGCTTTAGCGATGATCGCCCTTGAAGACGCATGGTGCCCGCAAGTTCCCGAGTGGATTTCATGTACAATCATTCGACCTTCTTCGGGGAGCTGAGTGACACCAGTCACACTCTCTCTGAATAGCTAATCTCCCATCACAGTGAAAGCCTTGGACCTACGCACAATCTGTCGAGCCTCTGCTTCCTCTTCAGGGAGCTCTTGTCTAAGGATATAGGCAATGTATGGCACAGTCCAGTCGGGAATGATAACTAGCACCTCCATGACCAGGTCAATTACAGCAGGAACATCAACTTCGGTCGAGTCAGAGGAGCTTAAAGCTTGTGGGGGCTCTTCAGTGAAGGGATCCTCTTGAATTGAAGGAGTATGCAAATGCTCCAGGAACACTCTGTTGGGGATGGGCCGTCGAGTGGAACCAATCTTGGAAAGCTCATCAGCTGCTTGATTTTTCAGTCGAGGAACATGGTGAAGTTCCAGACCTTCAAATTTCTTCTCCAGCTTCCGGACTGCATTACAGTATCCAGTCATAGCGGGGTTTCTAACATCCCACTCCTTCATCACTTGATTCACCACCAAATCTGAGTTGCCATAAACCATCAGACGCTTGACGCCGAGTGAGATAGCCATGCGCAACCCATACAAAAGTGCTTGATACTCTGCCTCATTGTTGGAGGAATCAAAGTGAATTTGCAAGACATAGCTGAGCTTGTCGCCTCTAGGGGATATCAAAACAACACTAGCAACGCACCCATTCAACATTTTGGATCCGTCGAAGAACATTGTCCAATGCGTCGAGTGAACTTGGATGGGTTGTTGCTGTTCGATCCACTCGCCCATGAAATCTGCCAATGCTTGGGACTTGATTGCCTTCTTGGCCTCGAATCTGATGTCAAAGTGTCCAAGCTCAGTTGCCCATTTGGCCACTCGACCTGATGCATCGCGATTATTGAAAATCTTGGATAAAGGAGCATCACTGACGACTGTGATCGAATGGTCTTGGAAATAATGTGCCACCTTCTTCGCTGACAGGTAAATACCATACGACAGCTTTTGATAGTGTGCGTATCTTTGCTTTGAGGGGGACAGTACTTCCGAGACATAATAAACTGGACGCTGGACTTTATAAGCTTTTCCATCCTCTTCTCGCTCGACAGTCAGCACTATACTGACGACCTGATTTGTGGCCGCGATGTACAGGAGCAAGGACTCTTTGCTGGCAGGAGCGGCAAGCACTGGCTGGGTGGAGACCAGGGCTTTGAGCTCAACATACGCTGCTTTGGCTTCAGGAGTCCAGTCGAATGTGTCGGAGTTCTTCAGTAATTGGTACAAGGGCAGAGCCTTCTCACCGAGACGAGAAATGAATCGACTCAATGCTGCCAAGCAACCTGTGAGCTTCTGAACATCGTGCACTCGCACGGGAGTCTTCATACGGGTAATGGCGCTGATCTTCTCGGGATTGATATCAATTCCTCGCTCGGAAACGAGAAAACCGAGCAACTTGCCGTTAGGGACACCGAAGGTACATTTAGCCGGATTCAGCTTTATGTCGAATTGCCTCAGATTGGCGAATGTCTCGGCCAAGTCAGCGAGAAGGTCGGAACCTTTGCGGGACTTGACCACTATATCGTCCATGTATGCCTCGACATTCCAAGGGATCTGGTCGAGTAAACATTTCTGAATCATGCGCATAAAAGTAGCGCCAGCATTTTTAAGACCATAAGGCATGGTGATGTAGCAAAAGCACCCAAACGGGGTGATGAAGGCTGTTTTTATTTCATCTGGGCCAAACAGACGGATCTGATGGTACTCAGAATAAGCATCCAAAAACGATAATCGCTCACACCTCGCTGTCGAGTCAACAATTTGATCTATGTGGGGGAGCGGAAAATGGTCTTTCGGACACACCTTATTGAGATGTTTGAAGTCAATGCACATGCGCAATGACTTATATTTCTTGGGCACCATCACAACATTCGAGAGCCACTCGGAGTGGTAAATCTCCCGAATGAACTTGGCTTGCAAGAGATGGGCCACTTCTTCGCCGATTGCCTTGCGCTTCTCCGCCGCGGATCGACGCAAATGCTCCCTGGCGGGCTTGGCTTTCGGATCCATTCGCAGCTGGTGCTCAGCCAGCTCCCTGGGAATCCCCGGCATGTCAGCAGGCTTCCATGCAAAGATATCCCAGGTCTCATGGAGGAACTGGATGAGCTCGTCTTCCTATTTACTGTCGAGTGTTGTTGAGATATTCATCAGGGCAGCAGTTGGATTCGTCAGGTGGATGCGCACCTTCTTCACTTCCCCTGCCGACTGAAATGCCGACTCGGAACCAGGCTTTTTCGTGAGGAGCAAATCAGCAGGGTCAGCGGTTTTCTTGTACTCCTCTAGCTCGACCATGGCCATCTGTTGCTTGGCGATCTTGGATCCTTGCTGGAGACACTCTTCGGCCCGTTGTCGATTGCTAGTGACTGTGATGACGCCCTTAGGGCCTGGCATTTTCAACTTGAGATACACGTAACATGGTCGGGCCATGAAACCTGCATAAGCGGGTCGACCCAAGATGGCATGGTAAGCACTCTTGAAATCCACGACTTCAAATGTCAATTTTTCTTTTCGGAAATTTTTGCTATCCCCGAACACCGCGTCCAATGCTATCTGATCGAGTGACTTGGCCTTCTTTCCTGGGATGACCCCATGAAAATGCATGTTGCTCTCGCTCAGACGGGACATCAGAATGCCCATCCCTTTCAGGGTATCCGCATATAGCATGTTCAGGCCGCTGCCGCCGTCCATGAGGACCTTTCTGAGTCGAGTCCCCTGCACCACCGGATCAACTACCAGAGCCTGTCGACCGGGAGTGGCCACATGAGTAGGATGGTCTGTCTGGTCAAATGTGACAACATATTGAGACCACTTGAGGTAGATGGGGGTGTTTGGCACATCCATGTTGATTTCTTTGTTGATGACTTTCAAACGACTCTTGCTCTCGACATCAGCAAAGATCACCAGTGTAGCAGTGACGTCCGGGAATGTTTCCTTCTCTTCATCTTCATCTTCTTTTTCAAGAGATTTCCCACTCGACTGGTCTCTCTTGAACTGCTGAATGAGGGTTCGACACTGTCGAGTGGTGTGCTTGGGCAAAATCAGGCTGCCTTCTGCATCTTTCTTCATGTAAATTACACACGGCTGATCCAAAATGTCAGTTCCTGACTAACCCTTCCCCTTCTTAGGGGCATACTGAGCCTTGGCCTTGCCCTTGTTCTCCGACTGAGTTGCCAGTGCCGCTGCCTCTGTCGGAGCTGGGTCTTCAGCCTTCCGCTCCTGTTTTCGATTGTTACCGCCACCAGACTTGTTAGCGACTGCCTTTCCTTTGCTGCTACGGAGGCGGTCTTCTTCCTCTCCATTGGCGTAGCGTGTGGCTATTTCCATCGTCTTGCCGAGTGAAATGTCACCAGTGCGCCCGAACTTCAGGTACAACTCTCTGTATCTCACACCGGCCTTGAAAGCACAAACAGCCTGGTGTTCTGACACATTCTCCACCGTATGATGCAGGGTGGACCATCGCTGAATATAGTCTCTTAAGGTTTCATTGGGCTTCTGGACGCAGTGCTGTAAGTCGAGCAGACCTGCTGAGCGCTTGCAAGTGCCTTCAAAGGTCCGGACAAACACTCATGCAAGATCCTCCCAACAATGTATGCTGGAAGGAGTCAAACGATTCAACCAAGCGTGAGCTAGACCATCCAACATGAGGGGCAGATGCTTCATTGCGACGTTGTCATTTCCGCCGCCAATCTGCACAGCCACTCGGTAATCATCTAACCAAGACTTTGGTTTTGTTTCGCTAGAAAACTTTCTGATCCCCGCTGCCATTCTGAAGTTGGGGGGAATCTCTACTCGGAACATCTCTGTCGAGTCCCTCTCTGTAGGCTCTGCTCTTGTCGATCCGCTTCTGAACAAGATAGGTGCGGGCGTCAAAGTCCACGTCCCGCTCATCACCGAAGGAGTGCCTGTCGCCCTGGCGCCGAGGCACGTACGGGCCACTCTGTGGAGGAGTGGGCATTCGACGGTGGTCTTCGCGGTGATGCTGATCTCTGTCTTGCCCTTCACGAAAATCGCCGCCTCGACGACGCAAGGGCGATCTAGTGCTGTGTGCCGACTAAACGGTCTCTGCCATGGGTGAATTGCTGTATATCTTGTGACGGGACTGAGAAACTGCTGAATTCCGATGCTGTGCTGCATCCAACAGCGCTCTGATCTGCAACAGCCCTCTACCAGCCTCTGACCGGGACGGCTGAATGGAATCTGCTATCCTAGCAGCAGCAACAACATTAAGCACATGAGTTCGGTATACCTTGACGCCATCATGAGATCCAGTCGGAAACAGCTGTCGATGACGTCGACTGGGGCGCAGCGGGCGCTGGCGGGCGCGTTCGTCCATCTCTGCCTGGAGCTCTTCCAGACGAATACGCGCAGCCTCCAAAGCTTGGGCCTCGGCCATCGCGACGACGATGGGGGTATGAAGGACCTCCTCATCACGATGCGGCTACACGTTCGACGGGCCTCCAGCCTCGCGCTTGCCACAACGGAAGCCATGCGGTGAACTCTGATGAGAGCCCGCCATCAAGACCTCCATTGCGGGATCGCAACTTTCGCACTCGGAAGGCATGTTGGACGGATCGGAATCCGACTCAAACACGTCATGAAGGGATTCGGCAGGCTCGAGTGCTGCAACCTGCGAAGAAGCTTGACGTGCCGCTGCGTGATCGATCCACCGCTGGAGTCACGAGCGGCCGGACCGCTTGCGGCCGCGAACGGCGAGAGGAGCCGACGCGTAGGGAGTCAACGACTGACGCATCAACACACTATAGGGACTCGCGCGGAAGTGCGCGACCCCACGGATCGGGAGGGCCTTGACATCGAGAGGCGCCTCCTGAAGCCATGCCGAATCATCGGCGATGAAGGTGAGCGCTCCGAAACGGATCTCGTGGCCCAGAGCAAAAACACTGCCGGAAGACATGTCGAAGGATGAAAATCACAACCTCGTCGGAAGTCGCTTAGACGCCTGCCCCACGGTGGGCGCCAGCTGTCGTGGGAACGAGCCTGACAGTAGATGGTAGGGGTACGACTGGAGAGGGCAGAGTCCTAGCTACGGCGAGGGTGTACACACGGATGTATGAGTTCGGGCCCCTCTCGTGGAGGTAACAGCCCTATGTCTCAGTGCTCGGGAGCTTTATGTCGTGTGAAATGTGGAGATTACAATAGTTGCTAACCCTTGTGCAGGAGAGGAGGGGCGGCCTATATAGAGTTCGCTACCCCTCATAACGGCTCCGCATCAAAGGGTCCGGCCGTGGGGTTTAAAGTCCGCCGTTACAGGTAACGTACGCAGTAAAGGCTATTAATGACCATTGAACCAGCGTCTGCCCGTTGGGCTCTTGATGATGGCTCCTGGTCTTCTAGCGTCAAGTGAAAGCGAGATCTTCCGAGTGACATGCGACTGCCGAGTGAGAGCGGGAGTCTCCGAGTGGAATACTGTCGAGTGTCTTTGAACGTCTCCAGGGATCCACTCGGAAGTTCATGCTTGATCTTCAAGTCCTCCCATGTAGTGTCCTTAGGTAGGGTATGTGGACCGTGCCTAGGAACCTACCCCAGGTATATATCCTCATCAACGCGCGTGCTCCTTTAGACTCGCCCCACCCGATCCGTGAGGGTCGTCGCCGTATCCAGCACCCCAGCCCCTTCGACACCGAGCATGCCGCAACCGTGGCCTATGCTTGTAGCAGTGTCGGAGGCGAGGCTGCATCGTGGTTGGATGCTGGGGCGCTTGAGATCGCCCCCGACGACGCATCGGGGAGGCGTTGCGGGGGGGGGGGGGGGGGGGGTTCACATGTTTCTGAGGTTAGCTGTATCTCACGAAATGGGTAGTCAACCCTTCGTTGGGACATGTCAACTCTCGGTACATTAATGTATACACGTTATTGTCATGTTATACAACTTAAGCAACGTGTAATAAACACTTGATGACCGTATCAGTGTCGTTATCCCCTTATGTTTTACTTTGATAACTTGAGTGTATATTCTTTGGAAAAGGCGGAACGGAGCCCCGGCCTCTATATTAAACTGATGCATGCAGCCATATTATTAAAAGCAGTACGAAAATAAAGTCTTAGATTCACAACGGACTCACAATCTGAGTATAAAAGGAAAGCTGCAAATAAAGCGCCACATCTGGTGAGACAAAAAAATAGACTATGGTGCCTATATACTTACCCTATTATTAGCTCGCCATCCAAATCGGTTGAAGATAGCCCGTGCGTCCGTCTCCCACCGGTTGCATCCAATAGCCAAAAGCCTCCTGGAGTCCGCATGAGTTAGTAACAACCACGTACGGATCCAAGTAGTGGTTCTGTAAATGACCTGCAAAAAATTAGTGAAGGTCTTCCCATTAAAAATCAAATCATTTATAGTGTTCATATATCATAGAATAATGCACAAATTCCAATCTAAATATGGTTTGCTACAGTTACGTCTACTCCACTCAGCCACGTCTCAAACAGTATAATAATACTTGCTGGTGGGTTGATGTTGAAGGCTATGTGTATGGTGCGGCATAGTTGTTTTTCTAAAGGACACGTGAGAAAGGGCTGTTTAATTGTTTCATTCTGATCAGAAAAGCAACATCTAGAACTGCCAACTCATCTTTTCTTTATCAAATTATCCTTGGTGATTACAACTTTCTTGTGTACAAATCACATGAATATTATAATTCTAAGAGGTACTTTAATTTTCCAAACATGTAATGATCTTGACAGTGGCCCAAAGTTAATTAAGTCCAGATACATCGATTTGAGTGAAAAGATACCATTTAGAGATATTTTCCAATGAATTTTGTTTGAATGATCAGATAATTAAACCTCCATCAACCGTCTGACCAAGTGCAACCAGGAATTCCAATGTGATCCCATTAGGGATCTCCTAAACTGGATATTAATAGGTATCGATTGTAATACTCTGGCGACGTAGTCTTCCTTACGTTGTACAATATTATATAAAGAAGCATATTGCAAAGCGAGGAGCGTATCCCCTAGCTACGTGTCCTCCCAGGTTCTAGTCGTGGTACCATTTCCAACTATGAACTTCACCCGCTGGAAATAGCTTACCTTCATCTCCATTAACCCCTTCCAGAAAGGTGAGTCGCTAGGTCTAGCTGTAACCTAGGCCAAAGTGTTAGAATGTAGGTACTTATTCCACAAGATTTGTACCCACATCCCTTCGGTCTGAGTAGATAACCTGTATAACCATTTCCTAAGCAGACATCTATTCTTCACTTCTAAACTCTCAAACTCATGACCCCCTTGGACTTTGGGTCTGCAAATAATATCCCACCGTGCCAATCTGTATTTCTTCTTAGCCTCATCACATTGCCAGAAGAAACGAGATGGATGAAAATCTAGTCTTTTCCGTACACCTACCCGTACTTCAAAAAAAGATAACATGAAAATTGGTAGACTGGTCAAAACCGAGTTTATCAACACTAATTGACCTCCATAATACATAAGATTGCCCTTCCAACAACTTAGTCTTTTTTCAAATCTATCTTCGATTCATTTAGATTCCTTATTGGTCAATCTGTTATGGTGGATGGGAATCCCTAGGTAGCTAAATTTAAGGATCCCAACTCACATCCGAACAGTTGTTTGTAATCATCTTGGTTCTCTTTTACTCTCCTAAAATAGAACAATTCACTTTTATTAAAATTTATTTTTAATCGAGACAACTACTCGAATAAACACAAGACAAGCTCCATGTTCCTAGATTTTGCCATATCATGTTCCATGAAAATGATTGTGTCGTCTGCTTACTGAAGTATGGCACTAGTAGAAAGCAGACCTTTCGTCCGCCTCATTAGTCTCGGTTGGCTTTTGAACTGGCACTAATGTGCTCATTAGTCCCGGTTCATGATGGGCATCATTAGTGCCGGTTCGTTCCGGACCTTTAGTGCCGGTTCATGCCATGAACCGGCACTAAAGGTGTGGTGGCAGGCTGGCGTCAGCCTGGGGCCCCAAGAACCTTTGGTCCCAGTTGGTGGCTCCAACCATGACTATAGGCTAACCTTTAGTCGCGGTTAGAGCCACCAACCGGGACTAAAGGTCCCCCTATATGAAACCCTTCGGTGCCAGCCCGAGCATAGTCCTCTCTGTTCTTACCCTTTCCTCTCCTCTCTATTCTTCCTCTCTTCCTCGAGATCATCCTCCATTTTTGCCAAAATTTGTCAAGTTTTGGAGGCATCCCATCCATCCAAGTGTTCACAAAGGTTAGCAACTTTGTCCTTTCATCTCTCATTGCTAGATTAGCTCTTGCAATGCTCTATAAGTATAGTAATTTATGGGTTTTAGTTTGTATATGGTAGTTTATTTGATTTATGCAATTTAAGCTCAAATTAACTTCTTACTTTGTATTTGTAGGTGTGGTTTACTTAGTGCCTTCCCGTCCCCGTCCTAACCACCGTCGATCGCCTGCACCGTCCCGTCGCCAGCACCACCTTGGTGAGCCTCTTGTTCTTATCCTTTTTATAAAAAAAACATGTTTGTAAGATTTAGTTAGTTACTTGTATAATTTTATTACCTATATGGTTGTTTGTTATACATAGTGGCATGGTTTTGAAATCCGTCCCCGTCGGCCCTAGTCCGGTTTATGATGCGGATGTGGTATATACTCTCTTTTATAACTCTTTGTTGCATTTCGTGTTTATGACAATTATACCAATCAAGTTGACATAGATATTTTTATCTAGGAGGTATGTGAACCGGAGATTCCAAGCGACATAGATATTCTTGTCAAGAAGTTAAATTTAGTTAAAAAAGAAAACCAGTATTTGAAAGAAAAAATGAAGAGTTGAAGAAGAGAAGATGAAGCTGGAGTTGTATGTTGGTGATGTCGTTGATGATCACAAGATCAAGATGGATGCAATGCGCTTGAAGATTAGAAAATTTAAAAGATATGCCATTGATAGTGAGGCTTGGTATCACTATGTTGTTGGATCAATTGTTACCTTAGTTGTGATGTTGACCGCATTTGTTGTTGCATTTAAATGCTTTAGCTAGAGAGTTTCTATGTTGTTTTATGAGAACAAGTGTGTATGAATTTTATGTACAAACTTGTATTAATTTGGTCTTTTCGGTGTTGTGTAATGAAGATGAGCTGGCAATGGATGTACGACAGCCGACACTCTCCCTAGTTCGTTAATGACGTGCATACTTTTCTGGTTGCGGCTGAGGCAAACAAGCGGTCGGATGGTTTTATGTATTGTCCATGTGCTGGCTGTAAGAATAATCGAATTTTCTCTAACTCAAGAACCATTCACGTCCACCTGTTTGAGTCCGGTTTCATGTCCGGCTATAACTGTTGGACCAAGCGCGAAGAAAGAGGGGTCCTAATGAAAGAGAATGAAGAAGAAGAGGATGACGATGGCTATCCTGGCCATGGGTTCCATGAATACAATGGTACAACAATGGGGGAAGAAGCTGAGCCGACAATGCGGGAAGGAGCTGAAGAAGAGGCATTAGATGAGATCGCTGATGATCTTGGTCGGGCCATTGCCGATGCAAAGAGAAACTGCGCAAGTGAGAAGGAGAAGCTGAAGTTGCAACGCATGTTAAAGGATCACAAAAAAGGGTTGTATCCAAATTGCGAAGATGACAATAAAAAGTTGGGTACCACACTGGAATTGCTGCAATGGAAGGCAGAGAATGTTGTATCTGACAAGGCATTTAAAAAGTTGTTCATAATGTTAAAGAAAAAGCTACCAAAGGACAACGAATTGCCAGAGAGTACGTACAAAGCAAAGAATGTTGCCTACCCTCTAGGATTAGAGGTCAAGAAGATACATGCATGCCCTAATGACTGCATCCTCTACCGCGGTGAGTACGAGGATCTGAATGCATGCCCGGTATGATGTGCATTGCGTCATAAGATCGTTCACGATGACCCTGGTGATGTTGAGGGCGAGCGCCCCTGGAAGAAGATTCCTGCCAAGGTGACGTGGTAGCTAAATGACCCTAAAATTGATAAGCACTACAAATAAACTCTGTAAAGGTTGAAAGTTGGCATGGTATCATCATTTCACCCACATAGGATGTGCTAAAAAATTGAGAGGGTTACGACAAAAGTTGGATGCACTTCGTGTACAGAATGGACAATCTCTTTCGAAGTATCAGGGTTTCAGACGAAAACTCGCCTGTTACAAAGGCATTTCATTTTTTAAACTTATTTCAACTCCGGACTTTTTGTGCGTTCAATATGCACCATTCGAAGACGGACCATTATTTTTCAACCCTATCTGACTTCATTTGCTATTTTTCATGCATTTACTGTTTTTTTAGCTAAATGACCCTGAAATTGATAAGCACTACAAATAACCTCTGAAAAGGTTGAAATTTGGTATGGTCTCATCATTTCACCCACACAGCATGTGCTAAAAAGTTGAGAGGGTTATGGCAAAAACTGGATGCACTTCGTATACAAAATGGACAATCTCTTTCGACGTATCAATGTTTGAGACGAAAATCGCCTGTTACAAAGACATTTCATTTTTTTAACTTATTTCAACTCGAGACCTTTTGTGCATTCAGTATGCACCATTCGAAGGCAGGCCATCAATTTTCAACCCTTTCTGACTTCATTTGCTATTTTTCATGCATTTACTGATTTTTTTAGCTAAATGACCCTGAAATTGATAAGTACTACAAATGACCTCTGAAAAGGTTGAAAGTTAGTATGGTATCATCATTTCACCCACATAGCATGTGCTAAAAAGTTGATAGGGTTATGGCAAAAACTGGATGGACTTCGTGTACAAAATGGGCAATCTTTTTCGAAGTATGCGGGTTTCAGACGAAAACTCATCTGTTACTAAGGCATTTCATTTTTTAAATAATCTAAGAATTACCAAATTGAATATAATGATAAAACACACTAATATTAAACAACATAAAAACGAATCAATGAAAAAACTACTTTTGAATTAAAGTTACTCACAAACTAATGATTCACACAAATTTCGAATAATTCAAATTTAAACTAGTCAAATTTGAAAACTACTAGCACTAACAGAAAGTTTATAAATTTTTTACCTAACGAAAAAAGATTCACAAAGAAACTCTAAATAAAGCAAAGAACAACTCAGAAACAAAAGAAAATAAATAAAGCAGAAAAAACAAAAACAAAAACAAAATATTAAAAGAAAGCCTGCCCACTGGGCCGCCACGGTCTGCATACGACTAGAAACCCAACCTCTTGTTGGTCCAGGACGCAGGCCCGTTTGACCTAGTAGGCCCCACAGAGCGGCAGAGATGCGGTAGGCCTGGAAAGCCTGTTTAAGAGAGGAGCTCGACACGGTAGCCGCGGCGGGGCTTATAAACCGGTGCGAGCTCCTCTCAACTAGCGAGGTGGGACTAAACATCCACCCCGCCACTCGCCTGGCACAAGGAGGCCTTTAGTCGTGGTTGGTGGCTCCAACCGTGAGTAAACACCCCCCTTTAGTCGCGGTTGGAGCCACCAACCGCGACTAAAGGGTTTCGCTTCCCGCCGCTTTGGCCGGTGAATTCACCTTTAGTCGCGGTTGGTGGCTCCAACCGTGCCTAAAGGGGGTCTTTAGTCGCGTTTCGAGCCACCAACCATGACTAAATGTCCTCCTGTATAAGCAACACTTGAACTTTTTTCATTTTCCCTTTGCTTTCTTCGTGTGTTTGACCACAGAGGAGATCGTCGCCCGCGCGGCCCCGGCGCACCGCCTGCCCCGACGCCGTCGCCGCCCCTGACACGCCGCCCACCCTGTCGCCGCCCCCGACGCGCTGCCCATGACGTTGCCGCCCTCGATGTGCCGCCCCCCGTCGCCACCCCCTCCTCGAGCTCGCGCGCCGTCACCGTCGCCGTCGCACTCGCCATCACCGACGATTCGCCTCGCCTCACCGGCCGTCGCCCCGCTGTGAGCCCCTGACTCGCCTCGCCTCTGGATTTTTTTGCTTAATTAGATGAATTTTAGATATATAGAAATGTTAGATGAAATTTAATTAGATGTTAATTAGATTAATTTTGAATGTTAATTAGATGTATAGAAATGTTAGATGAATTTTAGATATATAAATGTTATATAGGAATGTTAATTAGATGTATAAAAATTTGCATAGGAATGTTAGATAGGAATGTTAGATAGATATAAATGTTAATTAGATGTATAAAAATTTGCATAGAAATTATAGTTGAGAAATTTTTCGGAATTTTTTATTGAGAAAGGAATATTATTAGGGTAGTCATAACCTAGGAATTTTTTTCATAAAAATTTGTTCTCGGAGTCAACGATGCCTGGCCCCCATCCTCGTCGTCCACTCATTCCCGACGACGTCCTGCTTCAGAGGCTCCATGTTCGGAACTGGGCTTCGCCGGGCTGGCACTGGGAGGTGCTACCTTCAGGGGGCGCAGCTTGGTGAGAACCCGGGTCCCGTCGTCGATCCGAGGCTTCTTTGGTGGCGTTCATGTGGGACACTTTCGGTGCGGAGGCAGCCGGCCCCGTCGGAGGTGGTACGTCGCCGTGTCAGGGAGGAGGCCGAGCAGGTCCGTCGCTACATGGATGCGTTGGACATCAGATTCTTCAATACCTTGTAGGTTCTTCAGGATCTCATCCCAGCTATGATCCTGTCATAGTTCTTTCTCTTTGGGTGTCCATCGCCTGCTGCGCAAGACGTCAACTGGATCTACAGTAGTGATATTATATAATCAATAATATTTGAGATGTATTACTAATTATATTCGAGATGTATTCGAGATTATATTCGATAATATTCGAGACGATTTATTCGAGATTATATTCGATGATGCATATTATGTACTATGATTCAGTTTTCCTTATTGATTGCATGCATTCTAAATTGAATACTAAATTATTTTATCTTTCTTTTAGGTTAGTAAAATAAAAGCTATGGATAATACCGTCACCGGCCGACCTTTTTTCTAGGGAACCGACATAGTCTTCCAGGTCTGAATGAAATCAGCAAGTGTGAGTGCTTGGGAGACGTACCTTAGGCAAGACGTACCTTAGGCAGAGGGCCTTTCCATGGCCTCACCGCGGACGTCGTCATTCGCTGGTGTACCACCCGCCAGAATACCTCGACCTTGTTGGCATCGCCTAACGCTGCCCATGCAATATTGATCGCCGGAACAATACCGTCGATGCATCCCACCCGTAGGGATTCACAGACGTATTCCGAAGAAGTCAAAGAGTACTTCCCTGCCTTCTTTGCGGCAAAGTTCCGGCCATTTTCATGACCGGACTATTCAGAATTGCATCCGGCGATCGCCCAAAACCTGCTGCCCCTTTGGAGGGGATTTACTTTGGCCGCCGGTGCCTCACCTGCCTCAAATCCGTGGCGCTCGCCGCGATCTCCGCGGTTGCGTGCAGCCCCCATTGATGCAAGGCTGCTCGGCATCTTGTATTGTCCAAAAATATGGGAGAAATTTTCACTTCCCGAGCTTTGTACCAACTAGAAATGTATATGGCTATTTTAATATGAATATCAAGATAAACATAGTTTTTATAATTGTTTAAATGAGTACAAGATATTTTTTGATGAATAATTTCATCACATATCAAACTTGATCCTCAATAAATTGAGAAAATCCTTGTGTATCACCTGTCAATTTTAGAAATTAAACTTGAGTGTATGCCTTGAGAATGGACCTTTGAGCACTGGGTGTCTATAAATAGTCTTTTTGGTGAGCATCGTCATACAAGTAGTTGTAGTATAGAAGAATGCTTGGAAAAGAAACATACTGACGCGCATGCATAGTGAGAGCAGATCCATCCCCCCATTCACATGGTGTTAGCGCATGTGACAGTGCACATGCACAGATGCTTTGGCAGACCAGTACATTTTTTCCCGTGCAAAGAGCACCGAACCAAAGGTAAGCGGTTGGTTGAATGGACCAGCTAGTTGTTAATTACAAGTCTGTCTCCGTACGGATCGTCGCCGGCACTTATCTATGTACGGAGAAAAATGAAATAAATTACATTAGTGGATGATATGCTGCCGTACAGCTAGCAGTGGACATTTTCTCCTGGCTCGATAGCCCTGGTAGCTAGATCCAGTATATTATAGGTTAATCAGTAGCAGATATGAACTGCACCAGATATGTCCTCCGCAACCATAGTCCAAAGTTGTTGCACGAAGATCCAAACCAGGGAAAAAAAGGGCTGGTCCATACCTAACTTTGCCTGGCCTTTCTCAGGAAATTGAAGCAGGAAAGGGTAGGCTTCTTACAATATTCCAGGATCACATGCACCATCTATGGCCCTTGGTCCGTGCATGATCCGATGTGTCATTTCACGATTCGCTGGGATGACGAGACGAGAGGCAGAGTGGGGTACAAGTACTAGCATAGTATAACAGGTGATTCTTTCCAAACGGAACTCAGGTGACCAACTCCTCATACATCGCTCTCCCCCTCTCTCTCTCTCTCTGCTAGTAAATATCTCCGGTTAGCCGGCCGCCGTGGTTGCTCGATCAGTGCTTAGTTAACCTTTTGAATCTCCGGTCGTACGTGATGGTCCGGGGAAAGACAGTGATCGAGAAGATCGAAAACACCACAAGCCGGCAGGTGACCTTCTCCAAGAGGAAGGGTGGGCTGTTCAAGAAAGCACGGGAGCTGGGGGTGCTGTGTGATGCCCAGGTAGGGGTGCTCCTCTTCTCCAACACAGGACGCCTGTACGACTACTCCAACTCCAACTCCGGGTACGCTACTGTTTATAGATCTATATATCTGTACTTTCCGGGGTAAACAGTTAGATGAATAGCTGTTTTAGTTCATAATGTTCTATTGATTTATATATGCCCCTTAGTTATTTTCGATCATTTGGTACTGACGAGTGTATGATCTCTATCGGGTTGGATGTGTCTTCCTAAAATACAAGATCCAAATACCCACTGTATTTCTCTCCTTTTATCTGAGGATGTTTTGTTTGAGCCCAAAATCTAGAACAGCGGAGGCAAATCTGGCTAAAGAGCACGGACATGCCAGATAGACTGATTTTGCAAACTCGTCTCAAGCGACAGTTAAATAGTAATCCATATGAATTTAGGTCTCCATCAGGCAATTTTTCGAGCCAAATTCAATCCATTTATTCGTTCCAACATAGAACGTTGGTTCAAGGAGAGAATATATGAAACTAAAAGACTTAATGCTTTTTGGTATCTTGAATTCTTGATCAGTATTGTTCTCAATCTAAATTTTTGTTACTAACTTTCTGCTCCTAATTAGTTTTTTGGCGATATTTTACTTTCCTACTTCGCAGAGCATAGCGAAGTCCACTCGTCTCCTTTCTCTATATTGACGATCGAGAGATGTCACCATAGTAAAAGGATGAGCTGGAATTTCGCTTGCCTCACTTGTGTGAGATATGAGCAGGTCTGGTGGTATTTCCTGATATGTGTAACCTCAGTGAAGCTTGTGGGTTCACAGTGTTATTTGGTGACGCATTCATAACTTATCATTCATTTAGCAACCAAAGCATCACATATTGAAGAAAACATTGTATTTTACACACTTCAACATCATAGTGGGCATTCACACCTACAGAAATAATTAATTACATCATGTTATCTTCTTTTGAAGAATATTTTAAACCAGACATAAAAAAGTAAAAAACACATAATGATATTCTCTATTTCCCGCTCCAACTATATTAATTTACATACTATTCACACGGGTTGCATTATTTTCTCTGTCCAACTTATTTCTACTACTAACTTTGTGAAATATCTTTGTGGTTATTTTATGCTCTCTCAAATTCTTAACCTCCAAACTATCCTCAATTTCATCCCAAAATAATTTTTTGACAAGTGCTTTTTTATGAGAGATTGACAAGAACTTATGACTAACTCAAGACATTACTTCGTACATTTTTCCTTTTCTACTGGATGTTTACAAGTTTTAACACACTATTGCATGGTTCTGTCAAAAACAAAAACTATGTACTTTGTTAATTAATGTTGAAATGCATGTAAGATACAAATATATAACTATGTTTAATAATATTTAGGTTTATAATATGAAAACAACAACTTGTGTGGAAATATATATATCAAAATGTTACTCTTTGATTTTAGAAAAAATATATATGCACATACTATGCCAACACATTCATTCTAAACTGCGTCCCATATACATTGTGTAACAATGGAAACTATGGCCGTAGAATCATGTCAGGATGCACTGGCGCACATGTACCTCTCTTGGACAAAACTTCACAGAGTGTGCATTATTATATCCTTCACATTTGTAAGATAAGAGATTTCACTTTTCTTTAATGTTATCATATGTTATCTCTTGTTTACAGGATGAAATCACTAATTGAAAGATACCAGCAGGTTAAGGAAGGACAACAATTTATGAGTGCAAGCGCAGAAGCTAAGGTATGACTTTTGATCCGTATTTCTCAATAAGATAGCTAGTCATGTGGTTTATGTCTACTCCAATGCTCATTGAGTCTGTCCTTCATACACTCCTACTATCCCACGTTCATGCCATGCGGATTACCATACATGGCTTAGCTATCCAATTATACCACCCTAACTTTAGAAATATACCTTCTCAAACGGCAACAAAGAAGGAAATTAACACCAAGTATCATGACGGAAAGCGCACACCACAACAGCATGGTTTAGAAGCCACCATCATCATCAGACCACTGAATCATCTTCAGGAGAGAGATCCACATCATCCTTGCCAGTTTGGACATCTCTTGCCGCCACCATGGCGCCACCACTCTACACTCATCCGTCCAGATGTGAAGACTCTGGAAGAACTGTCGTGCGTAGAACCTGCCAACCAGGCATGACTCGGCGTAGCACCTGTCGACCAGGCATGACTTGACAGCTCCACCAAAGCTCCTTGCGAGACGAAGTCGCTCCACCTCCTGCCTTTGTCATCGAGCGCTGCTACACAAATGATGCTCCCAAAAGAAAAACGACACCACACTACCGCCATCATCCGATCTGGAAGACCAGATCCGAGAGTGCCCCCCCCCCCCCAAAATAGTGCCCACCAGCAGCAACAATTAAGGACCCACACAGTGCCCACCACCACTCAACCCTCAATGTGACGCCTTTAGGAATTTCACGACATCAAGGACGCCATCGCCGCCCAGTGGAGTTAGGTTTTTCACCCTAGAGGCAGGTAAGGGGGGAAGTTGAGGAGCAGACGTAGACCGACATATCCAAGAAGAAAAGCGGCACCCTTGAGCGTCATCATTGGTGCGGACGGCCGGGGCCGACCAAGGGGTTTCCCCCAGTCTGGATCTCCTCCACTAGCTTAACCAGTGGCCACCAGCCAGGGTCCCGACAAGCCACGCCGGCACCGCCAGGAACCCACAGGAGAGAAGCACACTGATCAGGACTGGAGGACAGCGGCTAGATCAGGCGTTGCCGACTGCCAAAGCAGCCACACCATGCCCTAGTCCACAGAAGATCCGTCGGTCGTCCGACCAGACCAGCGGCACCATGCCAGCGCCGCCGCTAGCCGCGGCATGGAGGGGCCTCGCCGGAAGGGTCGCCGCCCTAGATCCAATCTCTTTCCAACGCAAGGTGGAGTAGCAAGGGCCACGCCGCCGCAGTCCCCGGCTACGCCACGGGCTTGCCCCGCGCCATCCTCATGTGGCGGCGAGGGAGGAAGGGAGAGGAGGTGACTATGCCGATGGCGGGAGGGGGGTCGCCCCCGAGTTGCCCGAGAGCGCTAGACTCCAGGATGGATGGGAAGAGGGTTAACTTGTAAGTGCCTTAGATTTTCATTGTAGGGAGACAGGTAGCTGGGATGACACAAAAAAATCTTCCCTTTTCCAAAATTAAAGGAGACAATATTACGGGATATTACACAAAAGATAATAATATGTTAATGATATCTAAGGCACCGACTTGATCGGTTAGTGATTCATATACACACATTTTAAAGATTTGATCATGTTGTTTTTGCAATTCTACTGAATAGCTACTTCATTATTTCACATGTAACTGTACAGAACCCACTACAATATAGTTTGTCTTTTTCCGGTTGTTTTATTCTAAATTATAGAGCATACATACAATATTCTAGGACATTAACTGTTGCTATATGTATGTGCCTGCCCATTCATAGTTTTGGCAAGCAGAGGGAGAACGTCTGAGGCAGCAACTACATAACTTGCAAGAACATCATAGGTATGACAAGTAAATTTATGTGAGTGATGTACTAAAATTAATTAAGAATGAAATGGCTACTGATTTCGCATGTGCAATTATTTGAAATAGCATGAGCTCAAATCCTTAGATGTAATATTCATACTCGGAAAACAATGATAACTGTTATCTGCACTAAATTGTAAACCACTTCAGGCAGTTGTTGGGACAACATTTATCTGGCTTAGGTTTGGAAGACTTGAGGGGTTTAGAGAAGCAACTGGAAATGAGCCTGCATAACATTCAGCTAGCAAAGGTAATGCTTAATGATCCCATGATCGTGCATTTTTCTAGTGCCAATAACCATATTGTTCTTTCCAGGACCAACTTATGATCGATGAAATAGAAGAGTTCAATAAGAAGGTTAATTTGTGATTTCACAACTACAAGACTACTACCGCCGTATCAAAGAGGGTGGCCCGTTTTATTTTTAATTAGCCTAACCTATTTTAACTGCAGGGCAACCTCGCACACAAAGAAAATGTTGAGCTGCACAAGAAACTAAACATCATTCAACAAGAGAACATATATTTGCAAAATAAGGTGCGTAGGTATAAGAGTTCCACCCAGAAAAAACAAAATAAAATAAAGCGAGCATATAAGTGTTCTCCATAGATACTCCACAACGATATCTTACATCTTTGTAAATTGCCGTGCATGTTCAATTCAATTTTTCAGCTAAATGGGCAGCCCGAAGCAAATGGGGTGATTACAAGTTCTTCCAGCCAGTGCAGCATGGCTGCTGGAGATGGTGGAAATCCAGTTCGTTTGGAACTCAGCCAGCATCATCATGAAGAAAGGAATGAGGAACCAGAATCACCAACACTGTGGTATGGTGAAATTTATGTTCTCTAATTTGTCTTTGCCTATGAAATTATTAAGCCAAAGGAAACACATAAGCTAACACAGAGAGCAACCTCTGCTATTCAATGCATGCAACAGTCTTTGACTACCAGCAGACTGCTACACAAATAAGAGGCCAGAAGTTTCCACTAAAAGGTCTGTCAGATGATCGACCCGAGGATTGATGTGCCAATTCTGTTCTCAATCAAATGCTAGCTTTACTTTCCCTTATGTCCACCCATGAATTGTACATACAAAATTTGTTTGTGATATTTACAACTTGCTCCAGGTATTTTATTTTTCTTGTTCTCAAAATATGCTAGTACTTGTGGCTAGCAAAGGAACAAGAACATGATGATTGAATCCAGACTCTATAAACAAGCATTGTTATCCAGGAATACCAGTGCGTCGTAATTATACTTTTATAAGGAACCAGCATGCTGTGTTTGGTCTACAAAGTGCAAACCATTTTGGGTTTGCTTTCGTACATTTTTCTTCAGAAAATTAAAACATTCACTGCACAACAATTATAATATGGCCAAATGTATGAACACAAACCAATAAAAAGTTGTTCGTCAACAAAAGTTCAGTTGATAGATTCCACTGGCCGGCTTGCAATACCTTCCACAATATTGAGATCATCATTTTTTTTTGTGGCAAAATGTTGAGATCATCATTAACATTGAAAGAACTACAAAACACCACAACAGACAGGTCTCCAATTTTTCATGATTGCCATGGACAAAAGTTCACGCATCACTATTAGAGATTTATAGAAGACTACACATGGCAAACAGTTAAAAGGCTCATCGCACACAGAACAGTATTGTTTGTCACCAAAGGATCGTTCAGTCCTGTGGCTCTCATTGCACATGTGGTTTATCTAAGGTCCATGTATGATGTGCATGTGGACCTCAATCACACGGTTTGCCCAGTCCCAATATCGAGTACTTCAGATGACGGTGACATGATGATAACACCGCCGACGATCCACCCACGCAGTGCAAAGCTATCTTCCTCTAGCTAGTCTGCTCCGATTGATCCACCCGTGGATATTGCAACGCCAAATGAACACGCACGTACACAGCGGCCGGATGGCCGGAACACAACGCACGCACGCACGCACACGAAATATGGTTGATTGCCAAAGGGGAGTGACGCTCCTGTTGAATACTTTATTGGTTCACGGTTTGTTGATTACAAGAGGTAGGACTGCACTTATATACACGTATACAAGGCAAGCACCGAACCTATTCGGCATACAATTCTACTCGGACATAAACACGTACCATCCACACACCAGCCAATGGAGGAATCAAGTCGTGCTTAATTTCAACAATCACCTCCGTAAGCATAATGTCATCATGTCGCAGCTCGAACGCAGATCCTTCTTCGTATCTTCAAAACCTTCTCTAGATCCAAAGCATTGGTTAGGATGTCTGCTAGCTGATCATCGGTGCAAACGTGGTTGATCTTCATCTTAACCCTTTCCATGAAATCCTTTATATATTAATACATCGTATCAATGTGTTTGCTACTTTCACGCCGTACTGGATCCTCGTGTAAATCATTGTAAACTAGCAGTCAATGTTGAGCATATGTTGTTTCGGATCTCGATTCATGAGATCACTATGTAGCCTCCCTAGGGACACACCTTGAAATATCTCGACAACAGCTGCAATATACACCGTGTCATTTGAAGTCGAAGTCACAATTGTCTGTTTTTGGGATAACCAACTTACTATGTACCCATCGAGGAAATGTGCCTGGCCCGAGAAGCTTTTACGGTCGTCAACAAGTCATGTCATGTTGCTATCATTCTGGCGGAGCAGCTTCACTCTCTCCTACTTCTACTTTGTCGCATAGACACAACCGAAGTTTGTCGTCCTTCAAATATCTGAGTATATTCTTCATAGTGTCCAATGATTCATAGTTGGTGCTTCCATGATGTGACTCACAATCCCAACATAATAGCCTAAGTCCTAACTTGTGTTCAAGAGTCACCTCAAACATCCAACCACACTTCTATATTATGTTGGATCCACGAGGGGTTCCTTTCTCTTCTTGCTCACTTCAAGATGAGGGTCCATTGGAACTCCAATTGGATTGTAATCTTCCATGCCACAACTTTCAGTTACCTTCCTTATGTATGTCGCTTGGCATAGCATGACTCCCTCTGGTTTTTGTTGTACCTTGATCCTGATCTAGTAACTCAATAGCCATAGATCATCCATCTTAAAAAGCTCCTTCACTTGTAGATTAAACTTGGCAATCACATCTTCATTTTCAGTAATCAATAGGTCGTCGACTAAAATGCCAACTAGTAGACGATCCTTTCCTTTACAGCTCTTGTACATTGCATCTCCTAGTGGGTCTTCCTCAAATCCAAAAGTAATCAATGTCCGATCAAGTTACGTTCCACACCAGAGGGCCTTGCCATAGCATGTACAAGACTTTGCGTAGCTTCAGTACCTTGTGTTCTTGTCCCTTTTTTATGAATTTTTGTGGTTGGTTCACATAAACATCTTCTTCTAATGCTCTGTTATGAAATGTTTGGAATGGCAAGGCGGAGGGTGAGATGGCGGTCACTAGATGGGCAAGTTGGCCAAATAAAATGTTTGGAATGGAAATATGAAACATATTTAAAAAAGATTATTTGAAAGCCCTTGGCACAAGATATAAAAACAAAACTTAATTTTAACTTTTTATTGAAAAGATATAATCATTTTAAAATCGATTTTCCAAAGAAAAAGAACGTGCGTGAGGCACGCCGCGTCCCGCACCTATGTGCCACAAATCATCTCATGCATGCAACCCACGAACTATGAGTTGTTTTAGGCTTATAGCTCCTCTGCGACACATTTCAAGTGAATTGGAAGGAGTGCGACGTCGTTGACGAAAATAGCTATAGTGCAACGCTTCAGAAGCCAAAATAGCTAGGGCTCACTCGGGCGATTAAACTGGTCGACAACGGGAGTGAGATTATGTTTAAGACATGTGGGTCCCACTTGACAGAGCATCTAGTTACGGCCCCACTTGGTAGTGCATCAGGTGAGATGTGGCCCGTTGCTCCCTCCTTCCTCCTATTCGTTCTCGGCGGTGAGCCGACGACGGCGCCGGAGCTTTTTTTCTCGGTCACAGCAGCGGCGGAGCTGTCGTTCTCGGCGATGACGGTGGCTGTGGTGAGTAAATCCTGAACCCTTGTCCTATTCCCCTCCTTGTCGAGTTAGATCTCACCGCATCGAGCCCCCTCTGTTTCCTCTGTTTTTGGTCGATTTGATCCAGATTTGGATGCGGGGGATGGGGGAGGGGGCTGGCCTCGATGGAGCTGCCAGAGACAACAACGTCGACTAGGTATGTGCATCCTTTCCAACATATGCGATTTGTGCGTCATCTGGTTCCGCTAGCTGACACTGCCCACCATTGACAAACAGGGGTAGGACATTCGAATTCACTGTCGAATTCTTTCCTTCTAAGGCGAAGGTAGGTGATGGTAGCATGCGAGACATAGAGAGAGATACAATTGTGAAAGGGGAGGTTGAATGTGGAGAGATTGATCCTCAGGAAATACAGAGCATGGAAGAGAGGGCCATGAGAAATGTCGTGGAGAAATTTGGGGAGAGCATTTTTTGGGTTCCAGAGCAGGAGGTAGCATTGTTACGGGTTGATAATTGGAAGGGTGAGTATGTGACAATTGAGAATGGTGAAGAGATGGTTGATGAAATCGATCGGCAAGACGGTAGGGCAAGCAAATAGACTACCTTTCATGCAGAGCTCGTTGATCTGAAATCAGATTCTAAGGTTGGATATGTGCCTCAAAGTTGGCTTCACAGATGGTAGATGATGATTGGGCTTCATAGAGATAGATAACGCCCATGTTTATGGGTGAAGTGACAGTAATAGGGGGGGTTGATGAAGATGTAGAAGAGGGTTGTGATGGTGCTGAAAGGGTTGTTTGTCTTGATTGGAATTCACTACAATTAGAAGACACTACTGATTTGGTCATTGCACCAATGGCTGACACTAAGATGGCCAATTTTTTTGGCATTCCACTAGATCCAGTAGATGATCAAGATGAGGAAGAGAGGGATGAATCTAGTTTGCCTAACGATGCTAACAGAGATGCTTGTGAAGATGTGGATGGACAACTGATGAAAGATGCTGCAGATGATGTAGATTATGCACATGATGATGAGCTTGTAAGTGTGTATGACAAAGAAAATCCTGTTATTGAAGTAGGCAAGTTGTTCCCAAGTATGCAGGAGTTTAGGATGTGTTTCAAGACTTATGCAGTCAAACATGAGTTTGATGCCAAGACTATGTGGACTGACAGAAATTAATTTTATGCAAGGTGCAGTGGTTTTGATGGAAGCGTCAGGCCTTGCAAGTGGTACATATCTGCTAGAATTCAACCTGATGGAAGTACCATCAGGGTTAATCAAATCCCAAATGCACATACTTGTATTACAAGTTCACAGAGAGTATCAACCATGACATCACAACTTTGGATTGCAGAAAAGATCACTCCAATTTTAGCCAAGAAACGAAACACTACAACAAAGAAACTTAAAGTGGACTTGGAAAAGACATACCCCATTAAGGTGAAGTATACCACAGTGTGGAAAGAAAAACAGAGGGCAATGAAAGCATTATATGGTGATTGGGCAAATACTTTTAGGATGTTTTAAAACTTCAAAGCAGAGGTGGAAAAGAGGTCACCTGGTTGTGTTGTGGAGATAGATACTAAGATAACAGAGGATGGTAGAGTTCTTTTCTCCAAGTTCTTTATGACTTTAAAGCTTTGCATAGATGGCTTCAAAGCAGGGTGCCGTCCATATTTGAGTATAGACTCATCTTTTTTGACTGGCAAATGGAATGGTCAATTGGCAGCATGCAATGCTTTAGATGGACACAACTGGATGTTCCCTGTTGCTATTGGATTGTTTCAGTCAGAGACAGAGGTTTCATGGACATGGTTCATGATGCTGTTGAAAAGATGCATAGGGCCAGTGTCACCTTTGGCAGTACACATAGATGCATGTAAAGGGATAGAAAATGCAGTGAAGATTGTTTTTCCTCATTGTGAGCAGAGGGAGTGCTTCGGACATATGTGGATTAATTTGATCAAAAAATTCAGAGGGGAAGAATTTGGGAGAATGTGGCCAGCAGCAAGATCTTACACCAAACAAACACATTCATATCATCTTGATAAGATAAAAGCAGCATGCAGTGAGTTTGGTCCATGGTTGAACACCTATCATTCTCTATTGTGTTACATGTAAGGATTTAATAGTGCCATCAAGTGTCATCATATGAACAATAACTTGGCAGAAAGTTTTAACAACAAGATAAAGCAGTTAAAGAACTTGCCTGTGCATGACATGGTTGACCAGATCAGGATTATGATCATGCGCATGTCGGAAATGAGAAGAAGGATTGGTGATTGTCTGCAAGGGGATAAGCTTCCTGCAGTGGTACAACAAGTGGTGAACAGGAACAGGAATCTTACACATTTGTGTGTTGAAAAATCTTCATTGTGGGGTGCTGAAGTTATAGATACCAAGACTGGAAGGAGGCATGTTGTTAACACTGAGTTGCATGAGTGCACTTGTCTCGAGTGGCAACACACCGGGAAACCATGTGACCATGCCCTACTTTTCTTGGCATCCCAACCCAAGATAAACATGCACCCATATTTGCATGAATGTTACTCAGTGGCAAGATTCAAGGCTGCATATGCAACTCCAATTCCAGCACTTACAGATCAGTCTCAGTGGCCTGAAGTGGAAATTGAATTTTCCATGTGTCCTCCCCTAACAAAAAGAAAAGCTGGCAGGCTTAAAGAGAGTAGATTCAAGGCATGGTTTGAGAAAGGTGGGAGTAGTAAAAAGGGAAAGGGGAAGAAGGATGCAAAGTCAAAAAGGTCCCGAAAAGGTAACAAAAACTGATGCAAGTTGTGCCAGGAACTTGGGCACCGAAAAGGATCTCCAAAATGTCGTTACACTCTTGAAAGGCCAAAGTATGTTTACGTTTGTGTTTTTTTAATTTGGGTGTTGCATTTAATTACTAGCTAAATTACAAGCTTTGTTTTCCAGGAGGAAGCGTGGCGGTCAACCCCTTGTTGTTGAAGATTGTTGGGCAATCAAAAAGGCAAGAATCAATGGCTGTAGAAAGAAGAGAAGTTTTGGTGATGAACCAGAGTTGGATGATGCTGCGGTGCAAAATGAGCAAGAGTTAGTTGATGTTGTGATGCAAAATGATCAAGATTTGGATGATGTTGTGGTGCAAAATGAGGTAGTCTCTGATCTTGTGATGCATCATGACCAACATTTGGATGATGATTTGGTGCAGAATGTGGTGCAAATTGAAGCTGTTGCGCAGATGTTCTGCAAACTGAAACTGAAGATGTTCTGCAAACTGAAACTGAAACTGAAGATGTTTTGCAAACTGAAGCTGTTGCGGCAGATGTGATGCAAACTGAACCTATATTGCAAGTTGTATTACCAATTGAAGCTACTGGAGTTGTTGTTGTGCAAACTGAGCCACATGTAGATGTTGTGGTGCCAACTCCAGCTGTCCTAGCTAGTCCAGTTATGAAAATCAAGAGTTTGAGTGAACTAGGTGTCGTACGATCAAAAACTGCTAAGAAGAAGAAGAAATCGAGTGCTAAAAAAAGAAGTGAAAACTTCATTTGTCAAACTTGTGTAATGGTGATGTGTGTTGTAGAATAACAAACTTGCCTCAATTTGTGTAAACCGGTATTTGTGTAATGCTATTTAAATTCTGGCCGAATTTCAAATTTGACCCAAAATTCAAATTCAAATTTGTTTAGTATGTGATATTGATGTTACAATGCTTTAATATTAGTCATATGCGTGTTAAGAGAACAATCCGAGCAATTATTGTTGATGTGAAAAACTAGTCATGACAAATGTGCTCCAAATGAGCTCCAAAGCTAGGCTAAACACCCCATTCCTAAGCAATTTTTTTGACCTTTTCTAAATGGTCCAAAAATCAAAACTTGACATCTAATTTGCAAATGTAGGGTCCATCCCAATATGAGATCATTTGGATAAACTATGACAAGATTAGCCCTAACCCCTAGCTTGAATCACATGCAACCTCGTTCATGATAGCTATGTTTTGTGAAGGTTTTTTTCATGAAAATACCCATAGACCAAGTTTCTTATTTTTCCCAGCAAGTCACTCACATAATATGATGATGGGTGCAAGTTTCATATTTTTTGATTTTTTTTGAATTAGTTATGCTCAACCCTAGCTTGAATCCCATGCAACCACTAGTAGAAAACAGACCTTTTGTCCCAAGCATTAGTCCCGGTCTGGTTACGAGCCGGTACTAAAGACGGTATTAGTCCCGGTTCGTGCCGGCTCCAACGGCTAGGAGCAGGGCAACCTTTAGTACCGGCTCGTGAGCAATATTTAGTACCGGTTCATGTCACGAGCCAGTACTAAAGGGGCGTGGCAGGCTTTTGGTCAGACTTGGGCCCCGCGTGCACCTTTAGTACCGGCTGGTGACACCAACCGGTACTAAAGGGCAACCTTTAGTACTGGCTGGTGTCACCAGCCAGTACTAAAGACTTCCTACATATACGGTAATTTTTAGATTTTATATGATTTTAGTTTCAAAAATACTAGAGGTTTATAAAAGCTTTTAGAGTTTCTTTTTGCTATTAGAGTTTTATAAAAGCTTTTTAGTTGATTCCTTTTGATATTGAAGAATATTATAGTTCATAAAATAATATTATATTTATATTTTTAGTTCATTCTTTTTGCTGGATGCACTTCGTGTACAAAACAGACAGTCTCTTTCGAAATATGAGGGTTTCAGACGGAAACTCATCGGTTACAAAAGACATTTCATTTTCTTGAATTTATTTGAACTCCAGATTTGTGTGTGTTCAAAATGCACCATTCAAAGCCACATCATCAATTTTCAACCCCTTCTGACTTCATTTCTTATTTTTCATGCAGTTATTGATTTTTTTGAGCTAAATGACCCTGAAATTGAAAAGCACTACAAATGAACTCTGAAAGGTTGAAAGTTGGTATGGTATCATCATTCACCCACATAGCATGTGCTAAAGAGTTGAGAGGGTTACGTCAAAAGCTATATGCACTTCATGTACAAAACGGACAGTCTCTTTCGACGTATCAGGGTTTCGGCACAAACTCATCTGTTATAAAAGGCATTTTTTTTTCTTGAACTGATTTGAACTGTAAGCTTTTTGTGTGTTCAAAATGCACCATTCAAATCCACATCATCAATTTTCAACCCTTTCTGACTTCATTTGGTATTTTTCATGCACTTACTAATTTTGTTGAGCTAAATGACCCTGAAATTGAAAACCTCTACAAATGAACTCAGAAAAGGTTGAAAGTTGGCATGGTATCCTCATTTCACCCACATAGCATGTGCTAAAATGTTGAGAGGGTTACGACAAAAGTTGGATGCACTTCGTGTACAAAACGGATAGTCTCTTTCGAAGTATCAGGGTTTCTGACGGAAACTCATCGGTTACAAAAGAAATTTTATTTTTTGAATTTAATTGAACACCAGGTTTTTTGTGTGTTCAAAACGCACCATTCAAAGCCACATAATCAATTTTCAACCCCTTCCGACTTCATTTGTTATGTTTCACGCAGTTATTGATTTTTTTTGAGCTAAATGACCCTGAAATTGAAAAGCATTACAAATGAACTCTGAAAAGGTTGAAAGTTGGCATGGTATCATCATTTCACCCACATAGCATGTGCTAAAGATTTGAGAGGGTTATGGCAAAAGATGGATGCACTTCGTGTACAAAACGGACAGTCTCTTTCGAAGTATCAGGGTTTCGGACATAAACTCATCTGTTACAAAAGGCATTTCATTTTCCTGAACTTATTTGAACTCCAAGCTTTTTGTGTGTTCAAAATGCACCATTAAAAGCCACATCATCAATTTTCAACCCTTTCTGACTTCATTTGGTATTTTTCATGGACTTACTAATTTTGTTGAGCTAAATGACCCTGAAATTGAAAAGCTCTACAAATGAACTTTGAAAAGTTTGAAAGTTGGCATGGTATCATCATTTCACCCACATAGCATGTGCTAAAATGTTGAGAGGGTTACGTCAAAAGGTGGATGCACTTCGTGTACAAACCGGACAGTCTCTTTCGAAGTATCAGGGTTTCGGACATAAACTCATTTGTTACAAAAAGGCATTTGATTTTCTTGAACTTATTTGGACTCCAGGCTTTTTGTGTGTTCAAAATGCACCATTCAAAGCCACATCATAAATTTTCAACCCTTTCTGACTTAATTTGTTATTTTTCATGCAGTTATTGATTTTTTAAGCTAAATGACCCTGAAATTGAAAAGCACTACAAATGAACTCTGAAAGGTTGAAAGTTGGCATGGTATCATCATTTCACCCACATAGCATGTGTTAAAGAGTTGAGAGGGTTACGTCAAAAGGTGGATGCACTTCGTGTACAAAACGGACAGTCTCTTTCGACGTATCAGGGTTTCGGCAGATAAACTCATCTGTTATAAAAGGCATTTCTTTTTCTTGAACTGATTTGAACTGTCAGCTTTTTGTGTGTTCAAAATGCACCATTCAAAGCCACATCATCAATTTTCAACCATTTCTGACTTCATTTGGTATTTTTCATGCACTTACTAATTTTGTTGAGCTAAATGACCCTGAAATTGAAAAGCTCTACAAATGAACTCTGAAAGGTTGAAAGTTGGCATGGTATCATCATTTCACCCACATAGCATGTGTTAAAGAGTTGAGAGGGTTACGTCAAAAGCTGGATGCACTTCGTGTACAAAACGGACAGTCTCTTTCGACGTATCAGGGTTTCGGCACATAAACTCATCTATTATAAAAGGCATTTCTTTTTCTTGAACTGATTTGAACTATAAGCTTTTTGTGTGTTCAAAATGCACCATTCAAAGCCACATCATCAATTTTCAACCCTTTCTGGCTTCATTTGGTATTTTTCATGCACTTACTAATTTTGTTGAGCTAAATGACCCTGAAATTGAAAAGCTCTATAAATGAACTCTGAAAAGGTTGAAAGTTGGCATGGTATCATCATTTCACCCACATAGCATGTGCTAAAATGTTGAGAGGGTTACGACAAAAGTTGGATGCACTTCGTGTACAAAACGGGCAGACTCTTTCGAAGTATCAGGGTTTCTGACGGAAACTCATCGGTTACAAAAGAAATTTTATTTTCTTGAATTTAATTGAACTCCAGGTTTTTTGTGTGTTCAAAACGCACCATTCAAAGCCACATAATCAATTTTCAACCCCTTCCGACTTCATTTGTTATTTTTCACGCAGTTATTGATTTTTTTGAGCTAAATGACCCTGAAATTGAAAAGCATTACAAATGAACTCTGAAAAGGTTGAAAGTTGGCATGGTATCATCATTTCACCCACATAGCATGTGCTAAAAAGTTTAGAGGGTTAACGCAAAAGCTGGATGCACTTCGTATACAAAACGTACAGTCTCTTTCGAAGTATCAGGGTTTCGGACATAAACTCATCTGTTACAAAAAGGCATTTCATTTTCTTGAACTTATTTGGACTCCAGGCTTTTTGTGTGTTCAAAATGCACCATTCAAAGCCACATCATAAATTTTCAAACCTTTCTGACTTAATTTGTTATTTTTCATGCAGCTATTGAATTTTTTGAGCTAAATGACCCTGAAATTGAAAAGCACTACAAATGAACTCTGAAAGGTTGAAAGTTGGCATGGTATCATCATTTCACCCACATAGCATGTGTTAAAGAGTTGAGAGGGTTACGTCAAAAGCTAGATGCACTTCATGTACAAAACGGACAGTCTCTTTCGACGTATCAGGGTTTCGGCACATAAACTCATCTGTTATAAAAGGCATTTCTTTTTCTTGAACTGATTTGAACTGTAAGCTTTTTGTGTGTTCAAAATGCACCATTCAAAGCCACATCATCAATTTTCAACCCTTTCTGACTTCATTTGGTATTTTTCAGGCACTTACTAATTTTGTTGAGCTAAATGACCCTGAAATTGAAAAGCTCTACAAATGAACTCTGAAAAGGTTGAAAGTTGGCATGGTATCATCATTTCACCCACATAGCATGTGCTAAAATGTTGAGAGGGTTACGAAAAAAGTTGGATGCACTTCATGTACAAAACGGAGAGTCTCTTTCGAAGTATCAGGGTTTTTGATGGAAACTCATCGGTTACAAAAGAAATTTTATTTTCTTGAATTTAATTGAACTCCAGGTTTTTTGTGTGTTCAAAACGCACCATTCAAAGCCACATAATCAATTTTCAACCCCTTCCGACTTCATTTGTTATTTTTCACGTAGTTATTGATTTTTTTTGAGCTAAATGACCCTGAAATTGAAAAGCATTACAAATGAACTCTGAAAAGGTTGAAAGTTAGCATGGTATCATCATTTCACCCACACAGCATGTGCTAAAGAGTTTAGAGGGTTATGGCAAAAGATGGATGCACTTCGTGTACAAACCGGACAGTCTCTTTCGAAGTATCAGGGTTTCGGACATAAACTCATCTGTTACAAAAAGGCATTTGATTTTCTTGAACTTATTTGGACTCCAGGCTTTTTGTGTGTTCAAAATGCACCATTCAAAGCCACATCATAAATTTTCAACCCTTTGTGACTTAATTTGTTATTTTTCATGCAGTTATTGATTTTTTTAAGCTAAATGACCCTGAAATTGAAAAGCACTACAAATGAACTCTGAAAGGTTGAAAGTTGGCATGGTATCATCATTTCACCCACATAGCATGTGTTAAAGAGTTGAGAGGGTTACGTCAAAAGGTGGATGCACTTCGTGTACAAAACGGACAGTCTCTTTCGACGTATCAGGGTTTCGGCAGATAAACTCATCTGTTATAAAAGGCATTTCTTTTTCTTGAACTGATTTGAACTGTAAGCTTTTTGTGTGTTCAAAATGCACCATTCAAAGCCACATCATCAATTTTCAACCCTTTCTGACTTCATTTGGTATTTTTCATGCACTTACTAATTTGGTTGAGCTAAATGACCCTGAAATTGAAAAGCTCTACAAATGAACTCTGAAAAGGTTGAAAGTTGGCATGGTATCATCATTTCACCCACATAGCATGTGCTAAAATGTTGAGAGGGTTACGACAAAAGTTGGATGCACTTCGTGTACAAAACGGACAGTCTCTTTCGAAGTATGAGGGTTTCGGCACATAAACTCATCTGTTATAAAAGGCATTTCTTTTTCTTGAACTGATTTGAACTGTAAGCTTTTTGTGTGTTCAAAATGCACCATTCAAAGCCACATCATCAATTTTCAACCCTTTCTGACTTCATTTGGTATTTTTCATGCACTTACTAATTTTGTTGAGCTAAATGACCCTGAAATTGAAAAGCTCTATAAATGAACTCTGAAAAGGTTGAAAGTTGGCATGGTATCATCATTTCACCCACATAGCATGTGCTAAAATGTTGAGAGGGTTACGACAAAAGTTGGATGCACTTCGTGTACAAAACGGGCAGACTCTTTCGAAGTATCAGGGTTTCTGACGGAAACTCATCGGTTACAAAAGAAATTTTATTTTCTTGAATTTAATTGAACTCCAGGTTTTTTGTGTGTTCAAAACGCACCATTCAAAGCCACATAATCAATTTTCAACCCCTTCCGACTTCATTTGTTATTTTTCACGTAGTTATTGATTTTTTTTGAGCTAAATGACCCTGAAATTGAAAAGCATTACAAATGAACTCTGAAAAGGTTGAAAGTTGGCATGGTATCATCATTTCACCCACACAGCATGTGCTAAAGAGTTTAGAGGGTTATGGCAAAAGATGGATGCACTTCGTGTACAAACCGGACAGTCTCTTTCGAAGTATCAGGGTTTCGGACATAAACTCATCTGTTACAAAAAGGCATTTGATTTTCTTGAACTTATTTGGACTCCAGGCTTTTTGTGTGTTCAAAATGCACCATTCAAAGCCACATCATAAATTTTCAACCCTTTCTGACTTAATTTGTTATTTTTCATGCAGTTATTGATTTTTTTAAGCTAAATGATCCTGAAATTGAAAAGCACTACAAATGAACTCTGAAAGGTTGAAAGTTGGCATGGTATCATCATTTCACCCACATAGCATGTGTTAAAGAGTTGAGAGGGTTACGTCAAAAGGTGGATGCACTTCGTGTACAAAACGGACAGTCTCTTTCGACGTATCAGGGTTTCGGCAGATAAACTCATCTGTTATAAAAGGCATTTCTTTTTCTTGAACTGATTTGAACTGTAAGCTTTTTGTGTGTTCAAAATGCACCATTCAAAGCCACATCATCAATTTTCAACCCTTTCTGACTTCATTTGGTATTTTTCATGCACTTACTAATTTTGTTGAGCTAAATGACCCTGAAATTGAAAAGCTCTACAAATGAACTCTGAAAAGGTTGAAAGTTGGCATGGTATCATCATTTCACCCACATAGCATGTGCTAAAATGTTGAGAGGGTTACGACAAAAGTTGGATGCACTTCGTGTACAAAACGGACAGTCTCTTTCGAAGTATGAGGGTTTCGGCACATAAACTCATCTGTTATAAAAGGCATTTCTTTTTCTTGAACTGATTTGAACTGTAAGCTTTTTGTGTGTTCAAAATGCACCATTCAAAGCCACATCATCAATTTTCAACCCTTTCTGACTTCATTTGGTATTTTTCATGCACTTACTAATTTTGTTGAGCTAAATGACCCTGAAATTGAAAAGCTCTATAAATGAACTCTGAAAAGGTTGAAAGTTGGCATGGTATCATCATTTCACCCACATAGCATGTGCTAAAATGTTGAGAGGGTTACGACAAAAGTTGGATGCACTTCGTGTACAAAACGGGCAGACTCTTTCGAAGTATCAGGGTTTCTGACGTAAACTCATCGGTTACAAAAGAAATTTTATTTTCTTGAATTTAATTGAACTCCAGGTTTTTTGTGTGTTCAGAACGCACCATTCAAAGCCACATAATCAATTTTCAACCCCTTCCGACTTCATTTGTTATTTTTCACGCAGTTATTGATTTTTTTTGAGCTAAATGACCCTGAAATTGAAAAGCATTACAAATGAACTCTGAAAAGGTTGAAAGTTGGCATGGTATCATCATTTCACCCACATAGCATGTGCTAAAAAGTTTAGAGGGTTAACGCAAAAGCTGGATGCACTTCGTATACAAAACGTACAGTCTCTTTCGAAGTATGAGGGTTTCGGACATAAACTCATCTGTTACAAAAAGGCATTTCATTTTCTTGAACTTATTTGGACTCCAGGCTTTTTGTGTGTTCAAAATGCACCATTCAAAGCCACATCATAAATTTTCAACCCTTTCTGACTTAATTTGTTATTTTTCATGCAGCTATTGATTTTTTTGAGCTAAATGACCCTGAAATTGAAAAGCACTACAAATGAACTCTGAAAGGTTGAAAGTTGGCATGGTATCATCATTTCACCCACATAGCATGTGTTAAAGAGTTGAGAGGGTTACGTCAAAAGCTAGATGCACTTCATGTACAAAACGGACAGTCTCTTTCGACGTATCAGGGTTTCGGCACATAAACTCATCTGTTATAAAAGGCATTTCTTTTTCTTGAACTGATTTGAACTGTAAGCTTTTTGTGTGTTCAAAATGCACCATTCAAAGCCACATCATCAATTTTCAACCCTTTCTGACTTCATTTGGTATTTTTCATGCACTTACTAATTTTGTTGAGCTAAATGACCCTGAAATTGAAAAGCTCTACAAATGAACTCTGAAAAGGTTGAAAGTTGGCATGGTATCATCATTTCACCCACATAGCATGTGCTAAAATGTTGAGAGGGTTACGACAAAAGTTGGATGCACTTCGTGTACAAAACGGAGAGTCTCTTTCGAAGTATCAGGGTTTTTGATGGAAACTCATCGGTTACAAAAGAAATTTTATTTTCTTGAATTTAATTGAACTCCAGGTTTTTTGTGTGTTCAAAACGCACCATTCAAAGCCACATAATCAATTTTCAACCCCTTCCGACTTCATTTGTTATTTTTCACGTAGTTATTGATTTTTTTTGAGCTAAATGACCCTGAAATTGAAAAGCATTACAAATGAACTCTGAAAAGGTTGAAAGTTAGCATGGTATCATCATTTCACCCACACAGCATGTGCTAAAGAGTTTAGAGGGTTATGGCAAAAGATGGATGCACTTCGTGTACAAACCGGACAGTCTCTTTCGAAGTATCAGGGTTTCGGACATAAACTCATCTGTTACAAAAAGGCATTTGATTTTCTTGAACTTATTTGGACTCCAGGCTTTTTGTGTGTTCAAAATGCACCATTCAAAGCCACATCATAAATTTTCAACCCTTTCTGACTTAATTTGTTATTTTTCATGCAGTTATTGATTTTTTTAAGCTAAATGACCCTGAAATTGAAAAGCACTACAAATGAACTCTGAAAGGTTGAAAGTTGGCATGGTATCATCATTTCACCCACATAGCATGTGTTAAAGAGTTGAGAGGGTTACGTCAAAAGGTGGATGCACTTCGTGTACAAAACGGACAGTCTCTTTCGACGTATCAGGGTTTCGGCAGATAAACTCATCTGTTATAAAAGGCATTTCTTTTTCTTGAACTGATTTGAACTGTAAGCTTTTTGTGTGTTCAAAATGCACCATTCAAAGCCACATCATCAATTTTCAACCCTTTCTGACTGCATTTGGTATTTTTCATGCACTTACTAATTTTGTTGAGCTAAATGACCCTGAAATTGAAAAGCTCTACAAATGAACTCTGAAAAGGTTGAAAGTTGGCATGGTATCATCATTTCACCCACATAGCATGTGCTAAAATGTTGAGAGGGTTACGACAAAAGTTGGATGCACTTCGTGTACAAAACGGACAGTCTCTTTCGAAGTATGAGGGTTTCGGCACATAAACTCATCTGTTATAAAAGGCATTTCTTTTTCTTGAACTGATTTGAACTGTAAGCTTTTTGTGTGTTCAAAATGCACCATTCAAAGCCACATCATCAATTTTCAACCCTTTCTGACTTCATTTGGTATTTTTCATGCACTTACTAATTTTGTTGAGCTAAATGACCCTGAAATTGAAAAGCTCTATAAATGAACTCTGAAAAGGTTGAAAGTTGGCATGGTATCATCATTTCACCCACATAGCATGTGCTAAAATATTGAGAGGGTTACGACAAAAGTTGGATGCACTTCGTGTACAAAACGGGCAGACTCTTTCGAAGTATCAGGGTTTCTGACGGAAACTCATCGGTTACAAAAGAAATTTTATTTTCTTGAATTTAATTGAACTCCAGGTTTTTTGTGTGTTCAAAACGCACCATTCAAAGCCACATAATCAATTTTCAACCCCTTCCGACTTCATTTGTTATTTTTCACGCAGTTATTGATTTTTTTTGAGCTAAATGACCCTGAAATTGAAAAGCATTACAAATGAACTCTGAAAAGGTTGAAAGTTGGCATGGTATCATCATTTCACCCACATAGCATGTGCTAAAAAGTTTAGAGGGTTAACGCAAAAGCTGGATGCACTTCGTATACAAAACGTACAGTCTCTTTCGAAGTATGAGGGTTTCGGACATAAACTCATCTGTTACAAAAAGGCATTTCATTTTCTTGAACTTATTTGGACTCCAGGCTTTTTGTGTGTTCAAAATGCACCATTCAAAGCCACATCATAAATTTTCAACCCTTTCTGACTTAATTTGTTATTTTTCATGCAGCTATTGATTTTTTTGAGCTAAATGACCCTGAAATTGAAAAGCACTACAAATGAACTCTGAAAGGTTGAAAGTTGGCATGGTATCATCATTTCACCCACATAGCATGTGTTAAAGAGTTGAGAGGGTTACGTCAAAAGCTAGATGCACTTCATGTACAAAACGGACAGTCTCTTTCGACGTATGAGGGTTTCGGCACATAAACTCATCTGTTATAAAAGGCATTTCTTTTTCTTGAACTGATTTGAACTGTAAGCTTTTTGTGTGTTCAAAATGCACCATTCAAAGCGACATCATCAATTTTCAACCCTTTCTGACTTCATTTGGTATTTTTCATGCACTTACTAATTTTGTTGAGCTCAATGACCCTGAAATTGAAAAGCTCTACAAATGAACTCTGAAAAGGTTGAAAGTTGGCATGGTATCATCATTTCACCCACATAGCATGTGCTAAAATGTTGAGAGGGTTACGACAAAAGTTGGATGCACTTCGTGTACAAAACGGGCAGACTCTTTCGAAGTATCAGGGTTTCTGACGGAAACTCATCGGTTACAAAAGAAATTTTATTTTCTTGAATTTAATTGAACTCCAGGTTTTTTGTGTGTTCAAAACGCACCATTCAAAGCCACATAATCAATTTTCAACCCCTTCCGACTTCATTTGTTATTTTTCACGCAGTTATTGATTTTTTTTGAGCTAAATGACCCTGAAATTGAAAAGCATTACAAATGAACTCTGAAAAGGTTGAAAGTTGGCATGGTATCATCATTTCACCCACATAGCATGTGCTAAAAAGTTTAGAGGTTTACCGCAAAAGCTGGATGCACTTCGTATACAAAACGTACAGTCTCTTTCGAAGTATCAGGGTTTCGGACATAAACTCATCTGTTACAAAAAGGCATTTCATTTTCTTGAACTTATTTGGACTCCAGGCGTTTTGTGTGTTCAAAATGCACCATTCAAAGCCACATCAACCCTTTCTGACTTAATTTGTTATTTTTCATGCCGCTATTGATTTTTTTGAGCTAAATGACCCTGAAATTGAAAAGCACTACAAATGAGCTCTGAAAGGTTGAAAGTTGGCATGGTATCATCATTTCACCCACATAGCATGTGTTAAAGAGTTGAGAGGGTTACGTCAAAAGCTGGATGCACTTCATGTACAAAACGGACAGTCTCTTTCGACGTATCAGGGTTTCGGCACATAAACTCATCTGTTATAAAAGGCATTTCTTTTTCTTGAACTGATTTGAACTGTAAGCTTTTTGTGTGTTCAAAATGCACCATTCAAAGCCACATCATCAATTTTCAACCCTTTCTGACTTCATTTGGTATTTTTCATGCACTTACTAATTTTGTTGAGCTAAATGACCCTGAAATTGAAAAGCTCTATAAATGAACTCTGAAAAGGTTGAAAGTTGGCATGGTATCATCATTTCACCCACATAGCATGTGCTAAAATGTTGAGAGGGTTACGACAAAAGTTGGATGCACTTCGTGTACAAAACGGATAGTCTCTTTCGAAGTATCAGGGTTTCTGACGGAAACTCATCGGTTAAAAAAGAAATTTTATTTTCTTGAATTTAATTGAACTCCAGGTTTTTTGTGTGTTCAAAACGCACCATTCAAAGCCACATAATCAATTTTCAACCCCTTCCGACTTCATTTGTTATTTTTCACGCAGTTATTGATTTTTTTTGAGCTAAATGACCCTGAAATTGAAAAGCATTACAAATGAACTCTGAAAAGGTTGAAAGTTGGCATGGTATCATCATTTCACCCACATAGCATGAGCTAAAAAGTTTAGAGGGTTAACGCAAAAGCTGGATGCACTTCGTGTACAAAACGGACAGTCTCTTTCGAAGTATGAGGGTTTCGGACATAAACTCATCTGTTACAAAAAGGCATTTCATTTTCTTGAACTTATTTGGACTCCAGGCTTTTTGTGTGTTCAAAATGCACCATTCAAAGCCACATCATAAATTTTCAACCCTTTCTGACTTAATTTGTTATTTTTCATGCAGCTATTGATTTTTTTGAGCTAAATGACCCTGAAATTGAAAAGCACTACAAATGAACTCTGAAAGGTTGAAAGTTGGCATGGTATCATCATTTCACCCACATAGCATGTGTTAAAGAGTTGAGAGGGTTACGTCAAAAGCTAGATGCACTTCATGTACAAAACGGACAGTCTCTTTCGACGTATCAGGGTTTCGGCACATAAACTCATCTGTTATAAAAGGCGTTTCTTTTTCTTGAACTGATTTGAACTGTAAGATTTTTGTGTGTTCAAAATGCACCATTCAAAGCCACATCATCAATTTTCAACCCTTTCTGACTTCATTTGGTATTTTTCATGCACTTACTAATTTTGTTGAGCTAAATGACCCTGAAATTGAAAAGCTCTACAAATGAACTCTGAAAAGGTTGAAAGTTGGCATGGTATCATCATTTCACCCACATAGCATGTGCTAAAATGTTGAGAGGGTTACGACAAAAGTTGGATGCACTTTGTGTACAAAACGGAGAGTCTCTTTCGAAGTATCAGGGTTTTTGATGGAAACTCATCGGTTACAAAAGAAATTTTATTTTCTTGAATTTAATTGAACTCCAGGTTTTTTGTGTGTTCAAAACGCACCATTCAAAGCCACATAATCAATTTTGAACCTCTTCCGACTTCATTCGTTATTTTTCACGTAGTTATTGATTTTTTTTGAGCTAAATGACCCTGAAATTGAAAAGCATTACAAATGAACTCTGAAAAGGTTGAAAGTTAGCATGGTATCATCATTTCACCCACACAGCATGTGCTAAAGAGTTGAGAGGGTTATGGCAAAAGATGGATGCACTTCGTGTACAAACCGGACAGTCTCTTTCGAAGTATCAGGGTTTAGGACATAAACTCATCTGTTACAAAAAGGCATTTGATTTTCTTGAACTTATTTGGACTCCAGGCTTTTTGTGTGTTCAAAATGCACCATTCAAAGCCACATCATAATTTTTCAACCCTTTCTGACTTAATTTGTTATTTTTCATGCAGTTATTGATTTTTTTAAGCTAAATGACCCTGAAATTGAAAAGCACTACAAATGAACTCTGAAAGGTTGAAAGTAGGCATGGTATCATCATTTCACCCACATAGCATGTGTTAAAGAGTTGAGAGGGTTACGTCAAAAGGTGGATGCACTTCGTGTACAAAACGGACAGTCTCTTTCGACGTATCAGGGTTTCGGTAGATAAACTCATCTGTTATAAAAGGCATTTCTTTTTCTTGAACTGATTTGAACTGTAAGCTTTTTGTGTGTTCAAAATGCACCATTCAAAGCCACATCATCAATTTTCAACCCTTTCTGACTTCATTTGGTATTTTTCATGCACTTACTAATTTTGTTGAGCTAAATGACCCTGAAATTGAAAAGCTCTACAAATGAACTCTGAAAGGTTGAAAGTTGGCATGGTATCATCATTTCACCCACATAGCATGTGTTAAAGAGTTGAGAGGGTTACGTCAAAAGCTGGATGCACTTCGTGTACAAAACGGACAGTCTCTTTCGACGTATCAGGGTTTCGGCACATAAACTCATCTGTTATAAAAGGCATTTCTTTTTCTTGAACTGATTTGAACTGTAAGCTTTTTGTGTGTTCAAAATGCACCATTCAAAGCCACATCATCAATTTTCAACCCTTTCTGACTTCATTTGGTATTTTTCATGCACTTACTAATTTTGTTGAGCTAAATGACCCTGAAATTGAAAAGCTCTATAAATGAACTCTGAAAAGGTTGAAAGTTGGCATGGTATCATCATTTCACCCACATAGCATGTGCTAAAATGTTGAGAGGCTTACGACGAAAGTTGGATGCACTTCGTGTACAAAACGGACAGTCTCTTTCGAAGTATCAGGGTTTCTGACGGAAACTCATCGGTTACAAAAGAAATTTTATTTTCTTGAATTTAATTGAACTCCAGGTTTTTTGTGTGTTCAAAACGCACCATTCAAAGCCACATAATCAATTTTCAACCCCTTCCGACTTCATTTGTTATTTTTCACGCAGTTATTGATTTTTTTTGAGCTAAATGACCCTGAAATTGAAAAGCATTACAAATGAACTCTGAAAAGGTTGAAAGTTGGCATGGTATCATCATTTCACCCACATAGCATGTGCTAAAAAGTTTAGAGGGTTACCGCAAAAGCTGGATGCACTTCGTATACAAAACGTATAGTCTCTTTCGAAGTATCAGGGTTTCGGACATAAACTCATCTGTTACAAAAAGGCATTTCATTTTCTTGAACTTATTTGGACTCCAGGCGTTTTGTGTGTTCAAAATGCACCATTCAAAGCCACATCAACCCTTTCTGACTTAATTTGTTATTTTTCATGCCGCTATTGATTTTTTTGAGCTAAATGACCCTGAAATTGAAAAGCACTACAAATGAGCTCTGAAAGGTTGAAAGTTGGCATGGTATCATCATTTCACCCACATAGCATGTGTTAAAGAGTTGAGAGGGTTACGTCAAAAGCTGGATGCACTTCATGTACAAAACGGACAGTCTCTTTCGACGTATCAGGGTTTCGGCACATAAACTCATCTGTTATAAAAGGCATTTCTTTTTCTTGAACTGATTTGAACTGTAAGCTTTTTGTGTGTTCAAAATGCACCATTCAAAGCCACATCATCAATTTTCAACCCTTTCTGACTTCATTTGGTATTTTTCATGCACTTACTAATTTTGTTGAGCTAAATGACCCTGAAATTGAAAAGCTCTACAAATGAACTCTGAAAAGGTTGAAATTTGGCATGGTATCATCATTTCACCCACATAGCATGTGCTAAAAAGTTGAGAGAGTTACGACAAAAGTTGGATGCACTTCGTGTACAAAACGGATAGTCTCTTTCGAAGTATCAAGGTTTCTGACGGAAACTCATCGGTTACAAAAGAAATTTTATTTTCTTGAATTTAATTGAACTCCAGGTTTTTTGTGTGTTCATAACGCACCATTCAAAGCAACATAATAAATTTTCAACCCCTTCCGACTTCATTTGTTATTTTTCACGCAGTTATTGATTTTTTTTGAGCTAAATGACCCTGAAATTGAAAAGCATTACAAATGAACTCTGAAAAGGTTGAAAGTTGGCATGGTATCATCATTTCACCCACATAGCATGTGCTAAAGAGTTGAGAGGGTTATGGCAAAATATGGATGCACTTCGTGTACAAAACGGACAGTCTCTTTCAAAGTATCAGGGTTTCGGACATAAACTCATCTGTTACAAAAAGGCTTTTGATTTTCTTGAACTTATTTGGACTCCAGGCTTTTTGTGTGTTCAAAATGCACCATTCAAAGCCACATCATCAATTTTCAACCCTTTCTGACTTAATTTGTTATTTTTCATGCAGCTATTGATTTTTTTGAGCTAAATGACCCTGAAATTGAAAAGCACTACAAATGAACTCTGAAAGGTTGAAATTTGGCATGGTATCATCATTTCACCCACATAGCACGTGTTAAAGAGTTGAGAGGGTTACGTCAAAAGCTGGATGCACTTCATGTACAAAACGGACAGTCTCTTTCGACGTATCAGGGTTTCGGCACATAAACTCATCTGTTATAAAAGGCATTTCTTTTTCTTGAACTGATTTGAACTGTAAGCTTTTTGTGTGTTCAAAATGCACCATTCAAAGCCACATCATCAATTTTCAACAATTTCTGACTTCATTTGGTATTTTTCATGCACTTACTAATTTTGTTGAGCTAAATGACCCTGAAATTGAAAAGCTCTACAAATGAACTCTGAAAAGGTTGAAAGTTGGCATGGTATCATCATTTCACCCACATAGCATGTGCTAAAATGTTGAGAGGGTTACGACAAAAGTTGGATGCACTTCGTGTACAAAACGGATAGTCTCTTTCGAAGTATCAGGGTTTCTGACGGAAACTCATCGGTTACAAAAGAAATTTTATTTTCTTGAATTTAATTGAACTCCAGGTTTTTTGTGTGTTCAAAACGCACCATTCAAAGCCACATAATAAATTTTCAACCCCTTCCGACTTCATGTGTTATTTTTCACGCAGTTATTGATTTTTTTTGAGCTAAATGACCCTGAAATTGAAAAGCATTACAAATGAACTCTGAAAAGGTTAAAAGTTGGCATGGTATCATCACTTCACCCACATAGCATGTGCTAAAGAGTTGAGAGGGTTATGGCAAAAGATGGATGCACTTCGTGTACAAAACGGACAGTCTCTTTCGAAGTATCAGGGTTTCGGACATAAACTCATCTGTTACAAAAAGGCTTTTGATTTTCTTGAACTTATTTGGACTCCAGGCTTTTTGTGTGTTCAAAATGCACCATTCAAAGCCACATCATCAATTTTCAACCCTTTCTGACTTAATTTGTTATTTTTCATGCAGCTATTTATTTTTTTGAGCTAAATGACCCTGAAATTGAAAAGCACTACAAATGAACTCTGAAAGGTTGAAATTTTGCATGGTATCATCATTTCACCCACATAGCATGTGTTAAAGAGTTGAGAGGGTTACATCAAAAGCAGGATGCACTTCATGTACAAAACGGACAGTCTCTTTCGATGTATCAGGGTTTCGGCACATAAACTCATCTGTTATAAAAGGCATTTCTTTTTCTTGAACTGATTTGAACTGTAAGCTTTTTGTGTATTCAAAATGCACCATTCAAAGCCACATCATCAATTTTCAACCCTTTCTGACTTCATTTGGTATTTTTCATGCACTTACTAATTTTGTTGAGCTAAATGACCCTGAAATTGAAAAGCTCTATAAATGAACTCTGAAAAGGTTGAAAGTTGGCATGGTATCATCATTTCACCCACATAGCATGTGCTAAAATGTTGAGAGGCTTACGACGAAAGTTGGATGCACTTCGTGTACAAAACGGACAGTCTCTTTCGAAGTATCAGGGTTTCTGACGGAAACTCATCGGTTACAAAAGAAATTTTATTTTCTTGAATTTAATTGAACTCCAGGTTTTTTGTGTGTTCAAAACGCACCATTCAAAGCCACATAATAAATTTTCAACCCCTTCCGACTTCATTTGTTATTTTTCACGCAGTTATTGATTTTTTTTGAGCTAAATGACCCTGAAATTGAAAAGCATTACAAATGAACTCTGAAAAGGTTGAAAGTTGGCATGGTATCATCATTTCACCCACATAGCATGTGCTAAAAAGTTTAGAGGGTTACCGCAAAAGCTGGATGCACTTCGTATACAAAACGTACAGTCTCTTTCGAAGTATCAGGGTTTCGGACATAAACTCATCTGTTACAAAAAGGCATTTCATTTTCTTGAACTTATTTGGACTCCAGGCGTTTTGTGTGTTCAAAATGCACCATTCAAAGCCACATCAACCCTTTCTGACTTAATTTGTTATTTTTCATGCCGCTATTGATTTTTTTGAGCTAAATGACCCTGAAATTGAAAAGCACTACAAATGAGCTCTGAAAGGTTGAAAGTTGGCATGGTATCATCATTTAACCCACATAGCATGTGTTAAAGAGTTGAGAGGGTTACGTCAAAAGCTGGATGCACTTCATGTACAAAACGGACAGTCTCTTTCGACGTATCAGGGTTTCGGCACATAAACTCATCTGTTATAAAAGGCATTTCTTTTTCTTGAACTGATTTGAACTGTAAGCTTTTTGTGTGTTCAAAATGCACCATTCAAAGCCACATCATCAATTTTCAACCCTTTCTGACTTCATTTGGTATTTTTCATGCACTTACTAATTTTGTTGAGCTAAATGACCCTGAAATTGAAAAGCTCTATAAATGAACTCTGAAAAGGTTGAAAGTTGGCATGGTATCATCATTTCACCCACATAGCATGTGCTAAAATGTTGAGAGGGTTACGACAAAAGTTGGATGCACTTCGTGTACAAAACGGATAGTCTCTTTCGAAGTATCAGGGTTTCTGACGGAAACTCATCGGTTACAAAAGAAATTTTATTTTCTTGAATTTAATTGAACTCCAGGTTTTTTGTGTGTTCAAAACGCACCATTCAAAGCCACATAATAAATTTTCAACCCCTTCCGACTTCATTTGTTATTTTTCACGCAGTTATTGATTTTTTTTGAGCTAAATGACCCTGAAATTGAAAAGCATTACAAATGAACTCTGAAAAGGTTGAAAGTTGGCATGGTATCATCATTTCACCCACATAGCATGTGCTAAAAAGTTTAGAGGGTTAACGCAAAAGCTAGATGCACTTCGTGTACAAAACGGACAGTCTCTTTCGAAGTATGAGGGTTTCGGACATAAACTCATCTGTTACAAAAAGGCATTTCATTTTCTTGAACTTATTTGGACTCCAGGCTTTTTGTGTGTTCAAAATGCACCATTCAAAGCCACATCATAAATTTTCAACCCTTTCTGACTTAATTTGTTATTTTTCATGCAGCTATTGATTTTTTTGAGCTAAATGACCCTGAAATTGAAAAGCACTACAAATGAACTCTGAAAGGTTGAAAGTTTGCATGGTATCATCATTTCACCCACATAGCATGTGTTAAAGAGTTGAGAGGGTTACGTCAAAAGCTAGATGCACTTCATGTACAAAACGGACAGTCTCTTTCGACGTATCAGGGTTTCGGCACATAAACTCATCTGTTATAAAAGGCATTTCTTTTTCTTGAACTGATTTGAACTGTAAGATTTTTGTGTGTTCAAAATGCACCATTCAAAGCCACATCATCAATTTTCAACCCTTTCTGACTTCATTTGGTATTTTTCATGCACTTACTAATTTTGTTGAGCTAAATGACCCTGAAATTGAAAAGCTCTACAAATGAACTCTGAAAAGGTTGAAAGTTGGCATGGTATCATCATTTCACCCACATAGCATGTGCTAAAATGTTGAGAGGGTTACGACAAAAGTTGGATGCACTTCGTGTACAAAACGGAGAGTCTCTTTCGAAGTATCAGGGTTTTGATGGAAACTCATCGGTTACAAAAGAAATTTATTTTCTTGAATTTAATTGAACTCCAGGTTTTTTGTGTGTTCAAAACGCACCATTCAAAGCCACATATCAATTTTCAACCCTTCCGACTTCATTCGTTTTTTTCACGTAGTTATTGATTTTTTTTGAGCTAAATGACCCTGAAATTGAAAAGCATTACAAATGAACTCTGAAAAGGTTGAAAGTTGCATGGTATCATCATTTCACCCACACAGCATGTGCTAAAGTTAGAGGGTTATGCAAAAGTGGATGCACTTCGTGTACAAACGGACAGTCTCTTTCGAAGTATCAGGGTTTCGGACATAAACTCATCTGTTACAAAAAGGCATTTGATTTTCTTGAACTTATTTGGACTCCAGGCTTTTTGTGTGTTCAAAATGCACCATTCAAAGCCACATCATAATTTTTCAACCCTTTCTGACTTAATTTGTTATTTTTCATGCAGTTATTGATTTTTTTAAGCTAAATGACCCTGAAATTGAAAAGCACTACAAATGAACTCTGAAAGGTTGAAAGTAGGCATGGTATCATCATTTCACCCACATAGCATGTGTTAAAGAGTTGAGAGGGTTACGTCAAAAGGTGGATGCACTTCGTGTACAAAACGGACAGTCTCTTTCGACGTATCAGGGTTTCGGTAGATAAACTCATCTGTTATAAAAGGCATTTCTTTTTCTTGAACTGATTTGAACTGTAAGCTTTTTGTGTGTTCAAAATGCACCATTCAAAGCCACATCATCAATTTTCAACCCTTTCTGACTTCATTTGGTATTTTTCATGCACTTACTAATTTTGTTGAGCTAAATGACCCTGAAATTGAAAAGCTCTACAAATGAACTCTGAAAGGTTGAAAGTTGGCATGGTATCATCATTTCACCCACATAGCATGTGTTAAAGAGTTGAGAGGGTTACGTCAAAAGCTGGATGCACTTCGTGTACAAAACGGACAGTCTCTTTCGACGTATCAGGGTTTCGGCACATAAACTCATCTGTTATAAAAGGCATTTCTTTTTCTTGAACTGATTTGAACTGTAAGCTTTTTGTGTGTTCAAAATGCACCATTCAAAGCCACATCATCAATTTTCAACCCTTTCTGACTTCATTTGGTATTTTTCATGCACTTACTAATTTTGTTGAGCTAAATGACCCTGAAATTGAAAAGCTCTATAAATGAACTCTGAAAAGGTTGAAAGTTGGCATGGTATCATCATTTCACCCACATAGCATGTGCTAAAATGTTGAGAGGCTTACGACGAAAGTTGGATGCACTTCGTGTACAAAACGGACAGTCTCTTTCGAAGTATCAGGGTTTCTGACGGAAACTCATCGGTTACAAAAGAAATTTTATTTTCTTGAATTTAATTGAACTCCAGGTTTTTTGTGTGTTCAAAACGCACCATTCAAAGCCACATAATCAATTTTCAACCCCTTCCGACTTCATTTGTTATTTTTCACGCAGTTATTGATTTTTTTTGAGCTAAATGACCCTGAAATTGAAAAGCATTACAAATGAACTCTGAAAAGGTTGAAAGTTGGCATGGTATCATCATTTCACCCACATAGCATGTGCTAAAGAGTTGAGAGGGTTATCGCAAAAGATGGATGCACTTCGTGTACAAAACGGACAGTCTCTTTCGAAGTATCAGGGTTTCGGACATAAACTCATCTGTTACAAAAAGGCTTTTGATTTTCTTAGAACTTATTTGGACTCCAGGCTTTTTGTGTGTTCAAAATGCACCATTCAAAGCCACATCAAATTTCAACCCTTTCTGACTTAATTTGTTATTTTTCATGCAGCTATTGATTTTTTTGAGCTAAATGACCCTGAAATTGAAAAGCACTACAAATGAACTCTGAAAGGTTGAAATTTGGCATGGTATCATCATTTCACCCACATAGCATGTGTTAAAGAGTTGAGAGGGTTACGTCAAAAGCTGGATGCACTTCATGTACAAAACGGACAGTCTCTTTCGACGTATCAGGGTTTCGGCACATAAACTCATCTGTTATAAAAGGCATTTCTTTTTCTTGAACTGATTTGAACTGTAAGCTTTTTGTGTGTTCAAAATGCACCATTCAAAGCCACATCATCAATTTTCAACCCTTTCTGACTTCATTTGGTATTTTTCATGCACTTACTAATTTTGTTGAGCTAAATGACCCTGAAATTGAAAAGCTCTACAAATGAACTCTGAAAAGGTTGAAAGTTGGCATGGTATCATCATTTCACCCACATAGCATGTGCTAAAATGTTGAGAGGGTTACGACAAAAGTTGGATGCACTTCGTGTACAAAACGGATAGTCTCTTTCGAAGTATCAGGGTTTCTGACGGAAACTCATCGGTTACAAAAGAAATTTTATTTTCTTGAATTTAATTGAACTCCAGGTTTTTTGTGTGTTCAAAACGCACCATTCAAAGCCACATAATAAATTTTCAACCCCTTCCGACTTCATTTGTTATTTTTCACGCAGTTATTGATTTTTTTTGAGCTAAATGACCCTGAAATTGAAAAGCATTACAAATGAACTCTGAAAAGGTTGAAAGTTGGCATGGTATCATCATTTCACCCACATAGCATGTGCTAAAGAGTTGAGAGGGTTATGGCAAAAGATGGATGCACTTCGTGTACAAAACGGACAGTCTCTTTCGAAGTATCAGGGTTTCGGACATAAACTCATCTGTTACAAAAAGGCTTTTGATTTTCTTGAACTTATTTGGACTCCAGGCTTTTGTGTGTTCAAAATGCACCATTCAAAGCCACATCATCAATTTTCAACCTCTTTCTGACTTAAGTTTGTTATTTTTCATGCAGCTATTGATTTTTTTGAGCTAAATGACCCTGAAATTGAAAAGCACTACAAATGAACTCTGAAAGGTTGAAATTTTGCATGGTATCATCATTTCACCCACATAGCATGTGTTAAAGAGTTGAGAGGGTTACGTCAAAAGCTGGATGCACTTCATGTACAAAACGGACAGTCTCTTTCGACGTATCAGGGTTTCGGCACATAAACTCATCTGTTATAAAAGGCATTTCTTTTTCTTGAACTGATTTGAACTGTAAGCTTTTTGTGTGTTCAAAATGCACCATTCAAAGCCACATCATCAATTTTCAACCCTTTCTGTACTTCATTTGGTATTTTTCATGCACTTACTAATTTTGTTGAGCTAAATGACCCTGAAATTGAAAAGCTCTATAAATGAACTCTGAAAAGGTTGAAAGTTGGCATGGTATCATCACTTTCACCCACATAGCATGTGCTAAAATGTTGAGAGGGTTACGACAAAAGTTGGATGCACTTCGTGTACAAAACGGACAGTCTCTTTCGAAGTATCAGGGTTTCTGACGGAAACTCATCGGTTACAAAAGAAATTTTATTTTCTTGAATTTAATTGAACTCCAGGTTTTGTGTGTGTTCAAAACGCACCATTCAAAGCCACATAATAAATTTTCAACCCTCTTCCGACTTCATTTGTTATTTTTCACGCAGTTATTGATTTTTTTTGAGCTAAATGACCCTGAAATTGAAAAGCATTACAAATGAACTCTGAAAAGGTTGAAAGTTGGCATGGTATCATCATTTCACCCACATAGCATGTGCTAAAAGTTGAGAGGGTTAACGCAAAAGCTGGATGCACTTCGTATACAAAACGTACAGTCTCTTTCGAAGTATCAGGGTTTCGGACATAAACTCATCTGTTACAAAAGGCATTTCTTTTTCTTGAACTTATTTGGACTCCAGGCTTTTTGTGTGTTCAAAATGCACCATTCAAAGCCACATCATCAATTTTCAACCCTTTCTGACTTAATTTGTTATTTTTCATGCAGCTATTGATTTTTTTGAGCTAAATGACCCTGAAATTGAAAAGCACTACAAATGAACTCTGAAAGGTTGAAAGTTGGCATGGTATCATCATTTCACCCACATAGCATGTGTTAAAGAGTTGAGAGGGTTACGTCAAAAGCTGGATGCACTTCATGTACAAAACGGACAGTCTCTTTCGACGTATCAGGGTTTCGGCACATAAACTCATCTGTTATAAAAGGCATTTCTTTTTCTTGAACTGATTTGAAATGTAAGCTTTTTTGTGTTCAAAATGCACCATTCAAAGCCACATCATCAATTTTCAACCCTTTCTGACTTCATTTGGTATTTTTCATGCACTTACTAATTTTGTTGAGCTAAATGACCCTGAAATTGAAAAGCTCTACAAATGAACTCTGAAAAGGTTGAAAGTTGGCATGGTATCATCATTTCACCCACATAGCATGTGCTAAAATGTTGAGAGGGTTACGACAAAAGTTGGATGCACTTCGTGTACAAAACGGACAGTCTCTTTCGAAGTATCAGTGTTTCTGACGGAAACTCATCGGTTACAAAAGAAATTTTATTTTCTTGAATTTAATTGAACTCCAGGTTTTTTGTGTGTTCAAAACGCACCATTCAAAGCCACATAATCAATTTTCAACCCCTTCCGACTTCATTTGTTATTTTTCACGCAGTTATTGATTTTTTTTGAGCTAAATGACCCTGAAATTGAAAAGCATTACAAATGAACTCTGAAAAGGTTGAAAGTTGGCATGGTATCATCATTTCACCCACATAGCATGTGCTAAAAAGTTTAGAGGGTTAATGCAAAAGCTGGATGCACTTCGTATACAAAACGTACAGTCTCTTTCGAAGTATCAAGGTTTCAGACATAAACTCATCTGTTACAAAAAGGCATTTCATTTTCTTGAACTTATTTGGACTCCAGGATTTTGTGTGTTCAAAATGCACCATTCAAAGCCACATCATAAATTTTCAACCCTTTCTGACTTAATTTGTTATTTTTCATGCAGCTATTGATTTTTTTGAGCTAAATGACCCTGAAATTGAAAAGCACTACAAATGAACTCTGAAAGGTTGAAAGTTGGCATGGTATCATTATTTCACCCACATAGCATGTGTTAAAGAGTTGAGAGGGTTACGTCAAAAGCTGGATGCACTTCATGTACAAAATGGACAGTCTCTTTCGACGTATCAGGGTTTCGGCACATAAACTCATCTGTTATAAAAGGCATTTCTTTTTCTTGAACTGATTTGAACTGTAAGCTTTTTGTGTGTTCAAAATGCACCATTCAAAGCCACATCATCAATTTTCAACCCTTTCTGACTTCATTTGGTATTTTTCATGCACTTACTAATTTTGTTGAGCTAAATGACCCTGAAATTGAAAAGCTCTACAAATGAACTCTGAAAAGGTTGAAAGTTGGCATGGTATCATCATTTCACCCACATAGCATGTGCTAAAATGTTGAGAGGGTTACGACAAAAGTTGGATGCACTTCGTGTACAAAACGGATAGTCTCTTTCGAAGTATCAGGGTTTCTGACGGAAACTCATCGGTTACAAAAGAAATTTTATTTTCTTGAATTTAATTGAACTCCAGGTTTTTTGTGTGTTCAAAACGCACCATTCAAAGCCACATAATAAATTTTCAACCCCTTCCGACTTCATTTGTTATTTTTCACGTAGTTATTGATTTTTTTTGAGCTAAATGACCCTGAAATTGAAAAGCATTACAAATGAACTCTGAAAAGGTTGAAAGTTGGCATGGTATCATCGTTTCACCAACATAGCATGTGCTAAAGAGTTGAGAGGGTTATGGCAAAAGATGGATGCACTTCGTGTACAAAACGGACAGTCTCTTTCGAAGTATCAGGGTTTCGGACATAAACTCATCTGTTACAAAAAGGCTTTTGATTTTCTTGAACTTATTTGGACTCCAGGCATTTTGTGTGTTCAAAATGCACCATTCAAAGCCACATCATCAATTTTCAACTCTTTCTGACTTAGTTTGTTATTTTTCATGCAGCTATTGATTTTTTTGAGCTAAATGACCCTGAAATTGAAAAGCACTACAAATGAACTCTGAAAGGTTGAAATTTTGCATGGTATCATCATTTCACCCACATAGCATGTGTTAAAGAGTTGAGAGGGTTACGTCAAAAGCTGGATGCACTTCATGTACAAAACGGACAGTCTCTTTCGACGTATCAGGGTTTCGGCACATAAACTCATCTGTTATAAAAGGCATTTCTTTTTCTTGAACTGATTTGAACTGTAAGCTTTTTGTGTGTTCAAAATGCACCATTCAAAGCCACATCATCAATTTTCAACCCTTTCTGTCTTCATTTGGTATTTTTCATGCACTTACTAATTTTGTTGAGCTAAATGACCCTGAAATTGAAAAGCTCTATAAATGAACTCTGAAAAGGTTGAAAGTTGGCATGGTATCATCACTTCACCCACATAGCATGTGCTAAAATGTTGAGAGGGTTACGACAAAAGTTGGATGCACTTCGTGTACAAAACGGACAGTCTCTTTCGAAGTATCAGGGTTTCTGACGGAAACTCATCGGTTACAAAAGAAATTTTATTTTCTTGAATTTAATTGAACTCCAGGTTTTGTGTGTGTTCAAAACGCACCATTCAAAGCCACATAATAAATTTTCAACCTCTTCCGACTTCATTTGTTATTTTTCACGCAGTTATTGATTTTTTTTGAGCTAAATGACCCTGAAATTGAAAAGCATTACAAATGAACTCTGAAAAGGTTGAAAGTTGGCATGGTATCATCATTTCACCCACATAGCATGTGCTAAAAAGTTTAGAGGGTTAACGCAAAAGCTGGATGCACTTCGTATACAAAACGTACAGTCTCTTTCGAAGTATCAGGGTTTCGGACATAAACTCATCTGTTATAAAAGGCATTTCTTTTTCTTGAACTTATTTGGACTCCAGGCTTTTTGTGTGTTCAAAATGCACCATTCAAAGCCACATCATCAATTTTCAACCCTTTCTGACTTAATTTGTTATTTTTCATGCAGCTATTGATTTTTTTGAGCTAAATGACCCTGAAATTGAAAAGCACTACAAATGAACTCTGAAAGGTTGAAAGTTGGCATGGTATCATCATTTCACCCACATAGCATGTGTTAAAGAGTTGAGAGGGTTACGTCAAAAGCTGGATGCACTTCATGTACAAAACGGACAGTCTCTTTCGACGTATCAGGGTTTCGGCACATAAACTCATCTGTTATAAAAGGCATTTCTTTTTCTTGAACTGATTTGAAATGTAAGCTTTTTTGTGTTCAAAATGCACCATTCAAAGCCACATCATCAATTTTCAACCCTTTCTGACTTCATTTGGTATTTTTCATGCACTTACTAATTTTGTTGAGCTAAATGACCCTGAAATTGAAAAGCTCTACAAATGAACTCTGAAAAGGTTGAAAGTTGGCATGGTATCATCATTTCACCAACATAGCATGTGCTAAAATGTTGAGAGGGTTACGACAAAAGTTGGATGCACTTCGTGTACAAAACGGACAGTCTCTTTCGAAGTATCAGTGTTTCTGACGGAAACTCATCGGTTACAAAAGAAATTTTATTTTCTTGAATTTAATTGAACTCCAGGTTTTTTGTGTGTTCAAAACGCACCTTTCAAAGCCACATAATCAATTTTCAACCCCTTCCGACTTCATTTGTTATTTTTCACGCAGTTATTGATTTTTTTTGAGCTAAATGACCCTGAAATTGAAAAGCATTACAAATGAACTCTGAAAAGGTTGAAAGTTGGCATGGTATCATCATTTCACCCACATAGCATGTGCTAAAAAGTTTAGAGGGTTAACGCAAAAGCTGGATGCACTTCGTATACAAAACGTACAGTCTCTTTCGAAGTATCAAGGTTTCAGACATAAACTCATCTGTTACAAAAAGGCATTTCATTTTCTTGAACTTATTTGGACTCCAGGATTTTTGTGTGTTCAAAATGCACCATTCAAAGCCACATCATAAATTTTCAACCCTTTCTGACTTAATTTGTTATTTTTCATGCAGCTATTGATTTTTTTGAGCTAAATGACCCTGAAATTGAAAAGCACTACAAATGAACTCTGAAAGGTTGAAAGTTGGCATGGTATCATTATTTCACCCACATAGCATGTGTTAAAGAGTTGAGAGGGTTACGTCAAAAGCTGGATGCACTTCATGTACAAAATGGACAGTCTCTTTCGACGTATCAGGGTTTCGGCACATAAACTCATCTGTTATAAAAGGCATTTCTTTTTCTTGAACTGATTTGAACTGTAAGCTTTTTGTGTGTTCAAAATGCACCATTCAAAGCCACATCATCAATTTTCAACCCTTTCTGACTTCATTTGGTATTTTTCATGCACTTACTAATTTTGTTGAGCTAAATGACCCTGAAATTGAAAAGCTCTACAAATGAACTCTGAAAAGGTTGAAAGTTGGCATGGTATCATCATTTCACCCACATAGCATGTGCTAAAATGTTGAGAGGGTTACGACAAAAGTTGGATGCACTTCGTGTACAAAACGTATAGTCTCTTTCGAAGTATCAGGGTTTCTGACGGAAACTCATCGGTTACAAAAGAAATTTTATTTTCTTGAATTTAATTGAACTCCAGGTTTTTTGTGTGTTCAAAACGCACCATTCAAAGCCACATAATAAATTTTCAACCCCTTCCGACTTCATTTGTTATTTTTCACGTAGTTATTGATTTTTTTTGAGCTAAATGACCCTGAAATTGAAAAGCATTACAAATGAACTCTGAAAAGGTTGAAAGTTGGCATGGTATCATCGTTTCACCAACATAGCATGTGCTAAAGAGTTGAGAGGGTTATGGCAAAAGATGGATGCACTTCGTGTACAAAACGGACAGTCTCTTTCGAAGTATCAGGGTTTCAGACATAAACTCATCTGTTACAAAAAGGCTTTTGATTTTCTTGAACTTATTTGGACTCCAGGCTTTTTGTGTGTTCAAAATGCACCATTCAAAGCCACATCATCAATTTTCAACCCTTTCTGACTTAATTTGTTATTTTTCATGCAGCTATTGATTTTTTTGAGCTAAATGACCCTGAAATTGAAAAGCACTACAAATGAACTCTGAAAGGTTGAAAGTTGGCATGGTATCATCATTTCACCCACATAGCATGTGTTAAAGAGTTGAGAGGGTTACGTCAAAAGCTGGATGCACTTCATGTACAAAACGGACAGTCTCTTTCGACGTATCAGGGTTTCGGCACATAAACTCATCTGTTATAAAAGGCATTTCTTTTTCTTGAACTGATTTGAACTGTAAGTTTTTGTGTGTTCAAAATGCACCATTCAAAGCCACATCATCAATTTTCAACCCTTTCTGACTTCATTTGGTATTTTTCATGCACTTACTAATTTTGTTGAGCTAAATGACCCTGAAATTGAAAAGCTCTACAAATGAACTCTGAAAAGGTTGAAAGTTGGCATGGTATCATCATTTCACCCACATAGCATGTGCTAAAATGTTGAGAGGGTTACGACAAAAGTTGGATGCACTTCGTGTACAAAACGAATAGTCTCTTTCGAAGTATCAGGGTTTCTGACGGAAACACATCGGTTACAAAAGAAATTTTATTTTATTGAATTTAATGGAACTCCAGGTTTTTTGTGTGGTCAAAACGCACCATTCAAAGCCACATAATCAATTTTCAACCCCTTCCGACTTGCTTTGTTATTTTTCACGCAGTTATTGATTTTTTTTGAGCTAAATGACCCTGAAATTGAAAAGCATTACAAATGAACTCTGAAAAGGTTGAAAGTTGGCATGGCATCATCATTTCACCCACATAGAATGTGCTAAAGAGTTGAGAGGGTTATGGCAAAAGATGGATGCACTTAGTGTACAAAACGGACAGTCTCTTTCGAAGTATCAGGGTTTCGGACATAAACTCATCTGTTACAAAAAGGCTTTTGATTTTCTTGAACTTATTTGGACTCCAGGCTTTTTTTGTGTTCAAAATGCACCATTCAAAGCCACATCATCAATTTTCAACCCTTTCTGACTTCATTTTGTATTTGTCATGCACTTACTAATTTTTTTGAGCTAAATGACCCTAAATTGAAAAGCACTACAAATGAACTCTGAAAAGGTTGAAAGTTGGCATGGTATCATCATTTCACCCACATAGCATGTGCTAAAGAGTTTAGAGGGTTACGACAAAATCTGGATGCACTTCGTGTACAAAATGGACAGTCTCTTTCGAAGTATCAGGGTTTCGGCACATAAACTTATCTGTTACAAAAGGCATTTCATTTTCTTGAACTTATTTGAACTCCAAGCTTTTTGTGTGTTCAAAATGCACCATTCAAAGCCACGTCATCAATTTTCAACCCTTTCTGACTTCATTTGGTATTTTTCATGCATTTACTAATTTTTTTAAGCTAAATGACCCTGAAATTGAAAAGCTCTACAAATGAACTCTGAAAAGGTTGAAAGTTGGCATGGTATCATCATTTCACCCACATAGCATGTGCTAAAATGTTGAGAGGGTTACGACAAAAGTTGTATGCACTTCGTGTACAAAACGGACAGTCTCTTTCGACGTATGAGGGTTTCGGACGGAAACTCATCGGTCACAAAAGAAATTTAAATTTCTTGAATTTACTTGAACTCCAGGTTTTGTGTGTGCTCAAAATGCACAATTCGAAGCCACATAATCAATTTTCAACCCCTTCAGACTTCATTTGTTATTTTTCACGCAGTTATTGATTTTTTGAGCTAAATGACCCTAAAATTGAAAAGCATTACAAATGAACTCTGAAAAGGTTGAAAGTTGGCATGGTATCATCATTTCACCCACATAGCATGTGCTAAAGAGTTGAGAGGGTTATGGCAAAAGATGGATGCACTTCGTGTACAAAACGGACAGTCTCTTTCGAAGTATCAGGGTTTCGGCACATAAACTCATCTGTTACCAAAGGCATTTCATTTTCCTGAACTTATTTGAACTCCAAGCTTTTTGTGTGTTCAAAATGCACCATTCAAAGCCACATCATCAATTTTCAACCCTTTCTGACTTCATTTGGTATTTTTCATGCACTTACTATTTTTTTTGACCTAAATGACCCTGAAATTGAAAAGCACTACAAATGAACTCGGAAAAGGTTGAAAGTTGGCATGGTATCATCCTTTCACCCACATAGCATGTGCTAAAAAGTTGAGAGGGTTACGGCAAAAGCTGGATGGACTTCGTGTACAAAACGGACAATCTCGTTCGAAATATGAGGGTTTCGGACGGAAACTCATCGGTTACAAAAGACATTTCATTTTCTTGAATTTATTTGAACTCCAGGTTTTTTGTGTGTTTCAAATGCACCATTCAAAGCCACATCATCAATTTTCAAACTCTTCTGACTTCATTTGTTATTGTTCATGCAGCTATTGAGTTTTTTTGAGCTAACTGACCCTGAAATTGAAAAGGACTAAAACGAATTCTGAAAAGGTTGAAAGTTGGCATGGTATCATCATTTCACCCACATAGCATGTGCTAAAAAGTTTAGAGGGTTATGGCAAAAGCTGGATGGACTTCGTATACAAAACGTACAGTCTCTTTCGAAGTATCAGGGTTTCGGACATAAACTTATCTGTTACAAAAAGGCATTTCAGTTTCTTGAAGTTATTTGAACTCCAGGCTTTTTGTGTGTTCAAAATTCACCATTCAAAGCCACATCATGAATTTTCAACCCTTTCTGACTTCATTTGTTATTTTTCATGCAGTTATTGATTTTTTTGAGCTAAATGACCCTGAAATTGAAAAGCTATACAAATGAACTCTGAAAAGGTTGAAAGTTGGCATGGTATCATCATTTCACCCACATAGCATGTGCTAAAGAGTTTAGAGGGTTACTGCAAAAGCTGGATGCACTTCGTGTACAAAACGGACAGTCTCTTTCGAAGTATTAGGGTTTCGGCACATAAACTCATCTGTTACAAAAGGCATTTCATTTTCTTGAACTTATTTGAACTCCAAGCTTTTTGTCTGTTCAAAATGCACCATTCAACGCCACATCATCAATTTTCAACCCTTTCTGACTTCATTTGGTATTTTTCATGCACTTACTAATTTTTTTGAGCTAAATGACCCTGAATTTGAAAATCTCTACAAATGAACTCTAAAAAGGTTGAAAGTTGGCATGGTATCATCATTTCACCCACATAGCATGTGCTAAAAAGTTTAGAGGGTTATGGCAAAAGCTGGATGGACTTCGTATACAAAACGTACAGTCTCTTTCGAAGTATCAGGGTTTCGGACATAAACTCATCTGTTACAAAAAGGCATTTCAGTTTCTTGAAGTTATTTGAACTCCAGGCTTTTTGTGTGTTCAAAATTCACCATTCAAAGCCACATCATGAATTTTCAACCCTTTCTGACTTCATTTGTTATTTTTCATGCAGTTATTGATTTTTTTGAGCTAAATGACCCTGAAATTGAAAAGCACTACAAATGAACTCTGAAAAGGTTGAAAGTTGGCATGGTATCATCATTTCACCCACATAGCATGTGCTAAAGACTTTAGAGGGTTACTGCAAAAGCTGGATGCACTTCGTGTACAAAACGGACAGTCTCTTTCGAAGTATCAGGGTTTCGGCACATAAACTCATCTGTTACAAAAGGCATTTCATTTTCTTGAACTTATTTGAACTCCAAGCTTTTTGTGTGTTTCAAATGCACCATTCAAAGCCACATCATCAATTTTCAACCCTTTCTGACTTCATTTGTTATTTTTCATGCACTTACTTGTTTTTTTGAGCTAAATGACCCTGAAATTGAAAAGCTCTACAAATGAACTCTGAAAAGGTTGAAAGTTGGCATGGTATCATCATTTCACCCACACAGCATGTGCTAAAAAGTCGAGAGGGTTACGGCTAAAGCTGGATGCACTTCGTGTACAAAACGGATAGTCTCTTTCGAAATATGAGGGTTTCGGACGGAAACTCATCGGTAACAAAAGACATTTCATTTTCTTGAATTTATTTGAACTCCAGGTTTTTTGTGTGTTCAAAATGCACCATTCAAAGCCACATCATCAATTTTCATCCCCTTCTGACTTCATTTGTTATTTTTCATGCACTTATTGATTTTCTTGAGCTAAATGACCCTGAAATTGAAAAGCACTAAAACAAACTCTGAAAAGGTTGAAAGTTGGCATGGTACCATCATTTCACCCACATAGCATGTGCTAAAAAGTTGAGACGGTTACGGCAAAGGCTGGATGCACTTCGTATACAAAACGAACAGTCTCTTTGGAAGTATCAGGGTTTCGAACATAAAGTCATCTGTTACAAAAAGGCATTTCATTTTCTTGAACTTATTTGAACTCCAGGATTTTTGTGTGTTCAAAATATACCATTCAAAGCCACATCATCAATTTGCAACCCTTTCTCCCTTCATTTGTTATTTTTCATGCAGTTATTGATTTTTTTGAGCTAAGTGACCCTGAAATTGAAAAGGCCTGCAAATGAACTCTGAAAAGGTTGAAAGTTGGCATGGTATCATCATTTCACCCACATAGCATGTGCTAAAAAGTTGAGACGGTTACGGCAAAGGCTGGATGCACTTCGTATACAAAACGAACAGTCTCTTTCGAAGTATCAGGGTTTCGAACATAAAGTCATCTGTTACAAAAAGGCATTTCATTTTCTTGAACTTATTTGAACTCCAGGCTTTTTGTGTGTTCAAAATACACCATTCAAAGCCACATCATCAATTTTCAACCCTTTCTCCCTTCATTTGTTATTTTTCATGCAGTTATTGATTTTTTTCAGCTAAGTGACCCTGAAATTGAAAAGGCCTACAAATGAACTCTGAAAAGGTTGAAAGTTGGCATGGTATCATCATTTCACCCACATAGCATGTGCTAAAAAGTTGAGAGGGTTACGGAAAAGGCTGGATGCACATCGTCTACAAAACGAACAGTCTCTTTCGAAGTATCAGGGTTTCGCACATAAACTCATCTGTTACAAAAAGGCATTTCATTTTCTTGAACTTATTTGAACTCCAGGCTTTTTGTGTGTTCAAAATTCACCATTCAAAGCCACGTCATCAATTTTCAACCCTTTCTGACTTCATTTGTTATTTTTCATGCACTTATTGATTTTTTTGAGCTAAATGACCCTGAAATTGAAAAGCACTAAAACGAACCCTGAAAAGGTTAAAAGTTGGCATGGTATCATCATTTCACCCACAGAGCCTGTGCTAAAAAGTTGAGATGGTTACGACAAAGGCTGGATGCACTTCGTATACAAAACGTAAAGTCTCTTTCGAAGTACCAGGGTTTCGGACATAAACTCATCTGTTACAAAAGAGATTTAAATTTCTTGAATTTACTGGAACTCCAGGTTTTTTTGTGTGTTCAAAATTCACCATTCAAACCCACATCATCAATTTTCAACCCTTTTTGACTTCATTTGGTATTTTTCATGCACATACTAATTTTTTTGAGCTAAATGACCCTGAAATTGAAAAGCACTACAAATGAACTCTGAAAAGGTTGAAAGTTGGCATGGTATCATCATTTCACCCACATAGCATGTGCTAAAAAGTTGAGAGGGTTACGGCAAAGGCTGGATGCACTTCATGTACAAAACGAACAGTCTCTTTCGAAATATGAGGGTTTCGGACGGAAACTCATCGGTTACAAAAAGGCATTTCATTTTCTTGAACTTATTTGAACTCTAGGCTTTTTGTGTGTTCAAAATTCACCATTCAAAGCCACATCATCAATTTTCAACCCTTTCTGACTTCAGTTGTTATTTTTCATGCAGTTATTGATTTTTTTGAGCTACATGACCCTGAAATTGAAAAACACTACAAATGAACTCTGAAAAGGTTGAAAGTTGGCATGGTATCATCATTTCACCCACATAGCATGTGCTAAAGAGTTGAGAGGGTTACGGCAAAGGCTGGATGCACTTCGTATACGAAACGTAGTCTCTTTCGAAGTATCAGGGTTTCGGACATAAACTCATCTGTTACAAAAAGGCATTTCATTTTCTTGAACTTATTTGAACTCGAGGCTTTTTGTGTGTTCAAAATTCACCATTCAAAGCGACATCATCAATTTTCAACCCTTTCTGACTTCATTTGTTATTTTTCATGCAGTTATTGATTTTTTTGAGCTAAATGACCCTGAAATTGAAAAACAGTACAAATGAACTCTGAAAAGGTTGAAAGTTGGCATGGTATCATCATTTCACCCACATAGCATGTGCTAAAGAGTTTAGAGGGTTACGACAAAAGCTGGATGCACTTCGTGTACAAAACGGACAGTCTCTTTCGAAGTATCAGGGTTTCGGCACATAAACTCATCTGCTACAAAAGGCATTTCATTTTATTTAATTTATTTGAACTCCAAGATTTTTGTGTGTTCAAAATTCACCATTCAAAGCCACATCATCCATTTTCAACCCTTTGTGACTTCATTTGGTATTTTTCATGCACTTACTAATTTTTTTGATCTAAATGACCCTGAAATTGAAAATCTCTAAAAATGAACTCTGAAAAGGTTGAAAGTTGGCATGGTATCATCATTTCACCCACATAGCATGTGTGCTAAAATGTTGAGAGGGTTACGACAAAAGTTGAATGCACTTTGTGTACAAAACGGACAGTCTCTTTCGAAGTAGCAAGGTTTCGGCACATAAACTCATCTGCTACAAAAGGCATTTCATTTTCTTTAACTTATTTGAACTCCAAGCTTTTTTTGTGTTCAAAATGCACCATTCAAAGACACATCATCCATTTTCAACCCTTTCTGACTTCATTTGGTATTTTTCATGCACTTACTAATTTTTTTGAGCTAAATGGCCCTGAAATTGAAAAGCTCTACAAATGAACTCTGAAAAGGTTGAAAGTTGGCATGGTATCATCATTTCACCCACATAGCATGTGCTAAAATGTTGAGAGGGTTACGACAAAAGTTGGATGCACTTCGTGTACAAAACGGACAGTCTCTTTCGAAGTAGCAGGGTTTCGGACGGAAACTCATCAGTAACAAAAGAAATTTTAATTTCTTGAATTTACTTGAACTCCAGGTTTTTTGTGTGTTCAAAATGCACCATTCAAAGCCACATAATCAATTTTCAACCCCTTCCGACTTCATTTGTTATTTTTCACGCAATTATTGATTTTTTTGAGCTAAATGACCCTGAAATTGAAAAGCATTACAAATGAACTCTGAAAAGGTTGAAACTTGGCATGGTATCATCATTTCACCCAAATAGCATGTGCTAAAGACTTGAGAGGCTTATGGCAAAAGATGGATGCACTTCGTGTACAAAACGGATAGTCTCTTTCGAAGTATCAGGGTTTTGGCACATAAACTCATCTGTTACAAAAGGCATTTCATTTTCTTGAACTTATTTGAACTCCAAGCTTTTTGTGTGTTCAAAATGCACCATTCAAAGCCAGATAATCAATTGTCAACCCTTTCTGACTTCATTTGGTATTTTTCATGCACTTACTAATTTTTTTGAGCTAAATGACCCTGAAATTGAAAAGCACTACAAATGAACTATGAAAAGGTTGAAAGTTGGCATGGTATCATCATTTCACCCACATAGCATGTGCTAAAAAGTTGAGAGGGTTACGACAAAAGCTGGATGCACTTCATGTACAAAACAGACATTCTCTTTTGAAATATGAGGGTTTCGAACGGAAACTCATCGGTTACAAAAGACATTTCATTTTCTTGAATTTATTTGAACTCCAGGTTTTTTGTGTGTTCAAAATGCACCATTCAAAGCCACATCATCAATTTTCAACCCCTTCTGACTTCATTTGTTATTTTTCATGCAGTTATTGATTTTTTTAGCTAAATGACCTTGAAATTGAAAAGCACTAAAACGAACTCTGAAAAGGTTGAAAGTTGGCATGGTATCATCATTTCACCCACATAGAATGTGCTAAAAAGTTGAGAGGGTTACGACAAAGGCTAGATGCACTTCGTATACAAAACGTACAGTCTCTTTAGAAGTATCAGGGTTTCGGACATAAACTCATCTGTTACAAAAAGGCATTTCATTTACTTGAACTCATTTGAACTCTAGGCTTTTTGTGTGTTAAAAATTCACCATTCAAAGCCATATCATCAATTCTCAACCCTTTCTCACTTCATTTGTTATTTATAATGCAGTTATTGATTTTTTTGAGCTACATGACCCTGAAATTGAAAAACACTACAAATGAACTCTGAAAAGGTTGAAAGTTGGCATGGTATCATCATTTCACCCACATAGCATGTGCTAAAGAGTTTAGAGGGTTACTGCAAAAGCTGGCTGCACTTCGTGTACAAAACGGACAGTCTCTTTCGAAGTATCAGGGTTTCGGCACATAAGCTCATCTGTTACAAGAGGCATTTCATTTTCTTGAACTTTTTTGAACTCCAAGCTTTTTGTGTGTTCAAAATGCACCATTCAATGCCACATCATCAATTTTCAACCCTTTCTGACTTCATTTGGTATTTTTCATGCACTTACTAATTTTTTTGAGCTAAATGACAGTGAAATTGAAAAGCTCTACAAATGAACTCTGAAAAGGTTGAAAGTTGGCATGGTATCATCATTTCACCCACATAGCATGTACTAAAATTTTGAGAAGGTTACGACAAAAGTTGGATGCACTTCGTGTACAATACGGACAGTCTCTTTCGAAGTATCAGGGTTTCGAACGGAAACTCATCGGTTACAAAAGACATTTTATTTTCTTGAATTTCCTTGAACTCCAGGTTTTTTGTGTGTTCAAAATGCACCATTCAAAGCTAGATAATCAATTTTCAACCCCTTCTGACTTCATTTGTTGTTTTACACGCAGTTATTGATTTTTTGAGCTAAATGACCCTGAAATTGAAAAGCATTACAAATGAACACTGAAAAGGTTGAAAGTTGGCATGGTATCATCATTTCACCCACATAGAATGTGCTAAAGAGTTGAGAGGGTTATGGCAAAAGCTGGATGCACTTCGTGTACAAAACGAACGATGTCCTTCGAAGTATCAGGGTTTCGGCACATAAACTCATCTGTTACAAAAGGCATTTCATTTTCTTGAACTTATTTGAACTCCACGCTTTTTGTGTGTTCATAATGCACCATTCAAAGCCACATCATCAATTTTCAACCCATTGTGACTTCATTTGTTATTTTTCATGCACTTACTAATTTTGTTGAGCTAAATGACCCTGAAATTGAAAACCTCTACAAATGAACTCAGAAAAGGTTGAAAGTTGGCATGGTATCCTCATTTCACCCACATAGCATGTGCTAAAAAGTTGAGAGGGTTACGAGAAAAGCTGGATGCACTTCGTGTACAAAACATACAGTCTCTTTCGAAATATGAGGGTTTCGGACGGAAACTCATCGGTTACAAAAGACATTTCATTTTCTTGAATTTATTTGAACTCCAGGTTTTGTGTGTGTTCCAAATGCACCATTCAAAGCCGCATCATCAATTTTCAACCCCTTCAAACTTCATTTGTTATTTTTCATGCAGTTATTGATTTTTTTGTGCTAAATGACCCTAAAATTGAAAAGCACTAAAACGAACTTTGAAAAGGTTGAAACTTGGCATGGTATCATCATTTCACCCACATAGCATGTGCTAAAAAGTTGAGAGGGTTACGGCAAAGGCTGGATGCACTTCGTATACAAAACGAATAGTATCTTTCGAAGTATCAGGGTTTCGGACATAAAGTCATCTGTTACAAAAAGGCATTTCATTTTCTTGAACTTATTTGAACTCCAGGCTTTTTGTGTGTTCAAAATACACCATTCAAAGCCACATCATCAATTTTCAACCCTTTCTCACTTCATTTGTTATTTTTCATGCAGTTATTGATTTTTTTGAGCTAAGTGACCCTGAAATTGAAAAGCCCTACAAATGAACTCTGAAAAGGTTGAAAGTTGGCATGGTATCATCATTTCACCCACATAGCATGTGCTAAAAAGTTGAGAGCGTTACGAAAAAGGCTGGATGCACTTCGTATACAAAACGAACAGTCTCTTTCGAAGTATCAGGGTTTCGGACATAAACTCATCTGTTACAAAAAGGCATTTCATTTTCTTGAACTTATTTGAACTCGAGGCTTTTTGTGTGTTCAAAATTCACCATTCGAAGCGACATCATCAATTTTCAACCCTTTCTGACTTCATTTGTTATTTTTCATGCAGTTATTGATTTTTTGAGCTAAATGACCCTGAAATTGAAAAACAGTACAAATGAACTCTGAAAAGGTTGAAAGTTGGCATGGTATCATCATTTCACCCACATAGCATGTGCTAAAGAGTTTAGAGGGTTACGACAAAAGCTGGATGCACTTCGTGTACAAAACGGACAGTCTCTTTCGAAGTATCAGGGTTTCGGCACATAAACTCATCTGCTACAAAAGGCATTTCATTTTATTTAATTTATTTGAACTCCAAGATTTTTGTGTGTTCAAAATTCACCATTCAAAGCCACATCATCCATTTTCAACCCTTTCTGACTTCATTTGGTATTTTTCATGCACTTACTAATTTTTTTGAGCTAAATGACCCTGAAATTGAAAAGCTCTAAAAATGAACTCTGAAAAGGTTGAAAGTTGGCATGGTATCATCATTTCACCCACATAGCATGTGTGCTAAAATGTTGAGAGGGTTACGACAAAAGTTGGATGCACTTTGTGTACAAAACGGACAGTCTCTTTCGAAGTAGCAAGGTTTCGGCACATAAACTCATCTGCTACAAAAGGCATTTCATTTTCTTTAACTTATTTGAACTCCAAGGTTTTTTGTGTTCAAAATGCACCATTCAAAGACACATCATCCATTTTCAACCCTTTCTGACTTCATTTGGTATTTTTCATGCACTTACTAATTTTTTTGAGCTAAATGGCCCTGAAATTGAAAAGCTCTACAAATGAACTCTGAAAAGGTTGAAAGTTGGCATGGTATCATCATTTCACCCACATAGCATGTGCTAAAATGTTGAGAGGGTTACGACAAAAGTTGGATGCACTTCGTGTACAAAACGGACAGTCTCTTTCGAAGTAGCAGGGTTTCGGACGGAAACTCATCAGTAACAAAAGAAATTTTAATTTCTTGAATTTACTTGAACTCCAGGTTTTTTGTGTGTTCAAAATGCACCATTCAAAGCCACATAATCAATTTTCAACCCCTTCCGACTTCATTTGTTATTTTTCACGCAATTATTGATTTTTTTGAGCTAAATGACCCTGAAATTGAAAAGCATTACAAATGAACTCTGAAAAGGTTGAAACTTGGCATGGTATCATCATTTCACCCAAATAGCATGTGCTAAAGACTTGAGAGGCTTATGGCAAAAGATGGATGCACTTCGTGTACAAAACGGATAGTCTCTTTCGAAGTATCAGGGTTTTGGCACATAAACTCATCTGTTACAAAAGGCATTTCATTTTCTTGAACTTATTTGAACTCCAAGATTTTTGTGTGTTCAAAATGCACCATTCAAAGCCAGATAATCAATTGTCAACCCTTTCTGACTTCATTTGGTATTTTTCATGCACTTACTAATTTTTTTGAGCTAAATGACCCTGAAATTGAAAAGCACTACAAATGAACTATGAAAAGGTTGAAAGTTGGCATGGTATCATCATTTCACCCACATAGCATGTGCTAAAAAGTTGAGAGGGTTACGACAAAAGCTGGATGCACTTCATGTACAAAACAGACATTCTCTTTTGAAATATGAGGGTTTCGAACGGAAACTCATCGGTTACAAAAGACATTTCATTTTCTTGAATTTATTTGAACTCCAGGTTTTTTGTGTGTTCAAAATGCACCATTCAAAGCCACATCATCAATTTTCAACCCCTTCTGACTTCATTTGTTATTTTTCATGCAGTTATTGATTTTTTTAGCTAAATGACCTTGAAATTGAAAAGCACTAAAACGAACTCTGAAAAGGTTGAAAGTTGGCATGGTATCATCATTTCACCCACATAGAATGTGCTCAAAAGTTGAGAGGGTTACGACAAAGGCTAGATGCACTTCGTATACAAAACGTACAGTCTCTTTAGAAGTATCAGGGTTTCGGACATAAACTCATCTGTTACAAAAAGGCATTTCATTTACTTGAACTTATTTGAACTCTAGGCTTTTTGTGTGTTAAAAATTCACCATTCAAAGCCATATCATCAATTCTCAACCCTTTCTCACTTCATTTGTTATTTATAATGCAGTTATTGATTTTTTTGAGCTACATGACCCTGAAATTGAAAAACACTACAAATGAACTCTGAAAAGGTTGAAAGTTGGCATGGTATCATCATTTCACCCACATAGCATGTGCTAAAGAGTTTAGAGGGTTACTGCAAAAGCTGGCTGCACTTCGTGTACAAAACGGACAGTCTCTTTCGAAGTATCAGGGTTTCGGCACATAAGCTCATCTGTTACAAGAGGCATTTCATTTTCTTGAACTTTTTTGAACTCCAAGCTTTTTGTGTGTTCAAAATGCACCATTCAATGCCACATCATCAATTTTCAACCCTTTCTGACTTCATTTGGTATTTTTCATGCACTTACTAATTTTTTTGAGCTAAATGACAGTGAAATTGAAAAGCTCTACAAATGAACTCTGAAAAGGTTGAAAGTTGGCATGGTATCATCATTTCACCCACATAGCATGTACTAAAATTTTGAGAAGGTTACGACAAAAGTTGGATGCACTTCGTGTACAATACGGACAGTCTCTTTCGAAGTATCAGGGTTTCGAACGGAAACTCATCGGTTACAAAAGACATTTTATTTTCTTGAATTTCCTTGAACTCCAGGTTTTTTGTGTGTTCAAAATGCACCATTCAAAGCTAGATAATCAATTTTCAACCCCTTCTGACTTCATTTGTTGTTTTACACGCAGTTATTGATTTTTTGAGCTAAATGACCCTGAAATTGAAAAGCATTACAAATGAACACTGAAAAGGTTGAAAGTTGGCATGGTATCATCATTTCACCCACATAGAATGTGCTAAAGAGTTGAGAGGGTTATGGCAAAAGCTGGATGCACTTCGTGTACAAAACGAACGATGTCCTTCGAAGTATCAGGGTTTCGGCACATAAACTCATCTGTTACAAAAGGCATTTCATTTTCTTGAACTTATTTGAACTCCACGCTTTTTGTGTGTTCATAATGCACCATTCAAAGCCACATCATCAATTTTCAACCCATTGTGACTTCATTTGTTATTTTTCATGCACTTACTAATTTTGTTGAGCTAAATGACCCTGAAATTGAAAACCTCTACAAATGAACTCAGAAAAGGTTGAAAGTTGGCATGGTATCCTCATTTCACCCACATAGCATGTGCTAAAAAGTTGAGAGGGTTACGAGAAAAGCTGGATGCACTTCGTGTACAAAACATACAGTCTCTTTCGAAATATGAGGGTTTCGGACGGAAACTCATCGGTTACAAAAGACATTTCATTTTCTTGAATTTATTTGAACTCCAGGTTTTGTGTGTGTTCCAAATGCACCATTCAAAGCCGCATCATCAATTTTCAACCCCTTCAAACTTCATTTGTTATTTTTCATGCAGTTATTGATTTTTTTGTGCTAAATGACCCTAAAATTGAAAAGCACTAAAACGAACTTTGAAAAGGTTGAAAGTTGGCATGGTATCATCATTTCACCCACATAGCATGTGCTAAAAAGTTGAGAGGGTTACGGCAAAGGCTGGATGCACTTCGTATACAAAACGAACAGTATCTTTCGAAGTATCAGGGTTTCGGACATAAAGTCATCTGTTACAAAAAGGCATTTCATTTTCTTGAACTTATTTGAACTCCAGGCTTTTTGTGTGTTCAAAATACACCATTCAAAGCCACATCATCAATTTTCAACCCTTTCTCACTTCATTTGTTATTTTTCATGCAGTTATTGATTTTTTTGAGCTAAGTGACCCTGAAATTGAAAAGCCCTACAAATGAACTCTGAAAAGGTTGAAAGTTGGCATGGTATCATCATTTCACCCACATAGCATGTGCTAAAAAGTTGAGAGCGTTACGAAAAAGGCTGGATGCACTTCGTATACAAAACGAACAGTCTCTTTCGAAGTATCAGGGTTTCGGACATAAACTCATCTGTTACACAAAGGCATTTCATTTTCTTGAACTTATTTGAACTCGAGGCTTTTTGTGTGTTCAAAATTCACCATTCGAAGCGACATCATCAATTTTCAACCCTTTCTGACTTCATTTGTTATTTTTCATGCAGTTATTGATTTTTTGAGCTAAATGACCCTGAAATTGAAAAACAGTACAAATGAACTCTGAAAAGGTTGAAAGTTGGCATGGTATCATCATTTCACCCACATAGCATGTGCTAAAGAGTTTAGAGGGTTACGACAAAAGCTGGATGCACTTCGTGTACAAAACGGACTGTCTCTTTCGAAGTATCAGGGTTTCGGCACATAAACTCATCTGCTACAAAAGGCATTTCATTTTATTTAATTTATTTGAACTCCAAGATTTTTGTGTGTTCAAAATTCACCATTCAAAGCCACATCATCCATTTTCAACCCTTTCTGACTTCATTTGGTATTTTTCATGCACTTACTAATTTTTTTGAGCTAAATGACCCTGAAATTGAAAAGCTCTAAAAATGAACTCTGAAAAGGTTGAAAGTTGGCATGGTATCATCATTTCACCCACATAGCATGTGTGCTAAAATGTTGAGAGGGTTACGACAAAAGTTGGATGCACTTTGTGTACAAAACGGACAGTCTCTTTCGAAGTAGCAAGGTTTCGGCACATAAACTCATCTGCTACAAAAGGCATTTCATTTTCTTTAACTTATTTGAACTCCAAGGTTTTTTTGTGTTCAAAATGCACCATTCAAAGACACATCATCCATTTTCAACCCTTTCTGACTTCATTTGGTATTTTTCATGCACTTACTAATTTTTTTGAGCTAAATGGCCCTGAAATTGAAAAGCTCTACAAATGAACTCTGAAAAGGTTGAAAGTTGGCATGGTATCATCATTTCACCCACATAGCATGTGCTAAAATGTTGAGAGGGTTACGACAAAAGTTGGATGCACTTCGTGTACAAAACGGACAGTCTCTTTCGAAGTAGCAGGGTTTCGGACGGAAACTCATCAGTAACAAAAGAAATTTTAATTTCTTGAATTTACTTGAACTCCAGGTTTTTTGTGTGTTCAAAATGCACCATTCAAAGCCACATAATCAATTTTCAACCCCTTCCGACTTCATTTGTTATTTTTCACGCAATTATTGATTTTTTTGAGCTAAATGACCCTGAAATTGAAAAGCATTACAAATGAACTCTGAAAAGGTTGAAACTTGGCATGGTATCATCATTTCACCCAAATAGCATGTGCTAAAGACTTGAGAGGCTTATGGCAAAAGATGGATGCACTTCGTGTACAAAACGGATAGTCTCTTTCGAAGTATCAGGGTTTTGGCACATAAACTCATCTGTTACAAAAGGCATTTCATTTTCTTGAACTTATTTGAACTCCAAGCTTTTTGTGTGTTCAAAATGCACCATTCAAAGCCAGATAATCAATTGTCAACCCTTTCTGACTTCATTTGGTATTTTTCATGCACTTACTAATTTTTTTGAGCTAAATGACCCTGAAATTGAAAAGCACTACAAATGAACTATGAAAAGGTTGAAAGTTGGCATGGTATCATCATTTCACCCACATAGCATGTGCTAAAAAGTTGAGAGGGTTACGACAAAAGCTGGATGCACTTCATGTACAAAACAGACATTCTCTTTTGAAATATGAGGGTTTCGAACGGAAACTCATCGGTTACAAAAGACATTTCATTTTCTTGAATTTATTTGAACTCCAGGTTTTTTGTGTGTTCAAAATGCACCATTCAAAGCCACATCATCAATTTTCAACCCCTTCTGACTTCATTTGTTATTTTTCATGCAGTTATTGATTTTTTTAGCTAAATGACCTTGAAATTGAAAAGCACTAAAACGAACTCTGAAAAGGTTGAAAGTTGGCATGGTATCATCATTTCACCCACATAGAATGTGCTCAAAAGTTGAGAGGGTTACGACAAAGGCTAGATGCACTTCGTATACAAAACGTACAGTCTCTTTAGAAGTATCAGGGTTTCGGACATAAACTCATCTGTTACAAAAAGGCATTTCATTTACTTGAACTTATTTGAACTCTAGGCTTTTTGTGTGTTAAAAATTCACCATTCAAAGCCATATCATCAATTCTCAACCCTTTCTCACTTCATTTGTTATTTATAATGCAGTTATTGATTTTTTTGAGCTACATGACCCTGAAATTGAAAAACACTACAAATGAACTCTGAAAAGGTTGAAAGTTGGCATGGTATCATCATTTCACCCACATAGCATGTGCTAAAGAGTTTAGAGGGTTACTGCAAAAGCTGGCTGCACTTCGTGTACAAAACGGACAGTCTCTTTCGAAGTATCAGGGTTTCGGCACATAAGCTCATCTGTTACAAGAGGCATTTCATTTTCTTGAACTTTTTTGAACTCCAAGCTTTTTGTGTGTTCAAAATGCACCATTCAATGCCACATCATCAATTTTCAACCCTTTCTGACTTCATTTGGTATTTTTCATGCACTTACTAATTTTTTTGAGCTAAATGACAGTGAAATTGAAAAGCTCTACAAATGAACTCTGAAAAGGTTGAAAGTTGGCATGGTATCATCATTTCACCCACATAGCATGTACTAAAATTTTGAGAAGGTTACGACAAAAGTTGGATGCACTTCGTGTACAATACGGACAGTCTCTTTCGAAGTATCAGGGTTTCGAACGGAAACTCATCGGTTACAAAAGACATTTTATTTTCTTGAATTTCCTTGAACTCCAGGTTTTTTGTGTGTTCAAAATGCACCATTCAAAGCTAGATAATCAATTTTCAACCCCTTCTGACTTCATTTGTTGTTTTACACGCAGTTATTGATTTTTTGAGCTAAATGACCCTGAAATTGAAAAGCATTACAAATGAACACTGAAAAGGTTGAAAGTTGGCATGGTATCATCATTTCACCCACATAGAATGTGCTAAAGAGTTGAGAGGGTTATGGCAAAAGCTGGATGCACTTCGTGTACAAAACGAACGATGTCCTTCGAAGTATCAGGGTTTCGGCACATAAACTCATCTGTTACAAAAGGCATTTCATTTTCTTGAACTTATTTGAACTCCACGCTTTTTGTGTGTTCATAATGCACCATTCAAAGCCACATCATCAATTTTCAACCCATTGTGACTTCATTTGTTATTTTTCATGCACTTACTAATTTTGTTGAGCTAAATGACCCTGAAATTGAAAACCTCTACAAATGAACTCAGAAAAGGTTGAAAGTTGGCATGGTATCCTCATTTCACCCACATAGCATGTGCTAAAAAGTTGAGAGGGTTACGAGAAAAGCTGGATGCACTTCGTGTACAAAACATACAGTCTCTTTCGAAATATGAGGGTTTCGGACGGAAACTCATCGGTTACAAAAGACATTTCATTTTCTTGAATTTATTTGAACTCCAGGTTTTGTGTGTGTTCCAAATGCACCATTCAAAGCCGCATCATCAATTTTCAACCCCTTCAAACTTCATTTGTTATTTTTCATGCAGTTATTGATTTTTTTGTGCTAAATGACCCTAAAATTGAAAAGCACTAAAACGAACTTTGAAAAGGTTGAAAGTTGGCATGGTATCATCATTTCACCCACATAGCATGTGCTAAAAAGTTGAGAGGGTTACGGCAAAGGCTGGATGCACTTCGTATACAAAACGAACAGTATCTTTCGAAGTATCAGGGTTTCGGACATAAAGTCATCTGTTACAAAAAGGCATTTCATTTTCTTGAACTTATTTGAACTCCAGGCTTTTTGTGTGTTCAAAATACACCATTCAAAGCCACATCATCAATTTTCAACCCTTTCTCACTTCATTTGTTATTTTTCATGCAGTTATTGATTTTTTTGAGCTAAGTGACCCTGAAATTGAAAAGCCCTACAAATGAACTCTGAAAAGGTTGAAAGTTGGCATGGTATCATCATTTCACCCACATAGCATGTGCTAAAAAGTTGAGAGCGTTACGAAAAAGGCTGGATGCACTTCGTATACAAAACGAACAGTCTCTTTCGAAGTATCAGGGTTTCGGACATAAACTCATCTGTTACAAAAAGGCATTTCATTTTCTTGAACTTATTTGAACTCGAGGCTTTTTGTGTGTTCAAAATTCACCATTCGAAGCGACATCATCAATTTTCAACCCTTTCTGACTTCATTTGTTATTTTTCATGCAGTTATTGATTTTTTGAGCTAAATGACCCTGAAATTGAAAAACAGTACAAATGAACTCTGAAAAGGTTGAAAGTTGGCATGGTATCATCATTTCACCCACATAGCATGTGCTAAAGAGTTTAGAGGGTTACGACAAAAGCTGGATGCACTTCGTGTACAAAACGGACAGTCTCTTTCGAAGTATCAGGGTTTCGGCACATAAACTCATCTGCTACAAAAGGCATTTCATTTTATTTAATTTATTTGAACTCCAAGATTTTTGTGTGTTCAAAATTCACCATTCAAAGCCACATCATCCATTTTCAACCCTTTCTGACTTCATTTGGTATTTTTCATGCACTTACTAATTTTTTTGAGCTAAATGACCCTGAAATTGAAAAGCTCTAAAAATGAACTCTGAAAAGGTTGAAAGTTGGCATGGTATCATCATTTCACCCACATAGCATGTGTGCTAAAATGTTGAGAGGGTTACGACAAAAGTTGGATGCACTTTGTGTACAAAACGGACAGTCTCTTTCGAAGTAGCAAGGTTTCGGCACATAAACTCATCTGCTACAAAAGGCATTTCATTTTCTTTAACTTATTTGAACTCCAAGGTTTTTTTGTGTTCAAAATGCACCATTCAAAGACACATCATCCATTTTCAACCCTTTCTGACTTCATTTTGTATTTTTCATGCACTTACTAATTTTTTTGAGCTAAATGGCCCTGAAATTGAAAAGCTCTACAAATGAACTCTGAAAAGGTTGAAAGTTGGCATGGTATCATCATTTCACCCACATAGCATGTGCTAAAATGTTGAGAGGGTTACGACAAAAGTTGGATGCACTTCGTGTACAAAACGGACAGTCTCTTTCGAAGTAGCAGGGTTTCGGACGGAAACTCATCAGTAACAAAAGAAATTTTAATTTCTTGAATTTACTTGAACTCCAGGTTTTTTGTGTGTTCAAAATGCACCATTCAAAGCCACATAATCAATTTTCAACCCCTTCCGACTTCATTTGTTATTTTTCACGCAATTATTGATTTTTTTGAGCTAAATGACCCTGAAATTGAAAAGCATTACAAATGAACTCTGAAAAGGTTGAAACTTGGCATGGTATCATCATTTCACCCAAATAGCATGTGCTAAAGACTTGAGAGGCTTATGGCAAAAGATGGATGCACTTCGTGTACAAAACGGATAGTCTCTTTCGAAGTATCAGGGTTTTGGCACATAAACTCATCTATTACAAAAGGCATTTCATTTTCTTGAACTTATTTGAACTCCAAGCTTTTTGTGTGTTCAAAATGCACCATTCAAAGCCAGATAATCAATTGTCAACCCTTTCTGACTTCATTTGGTATTTTTCATGCACTTACTAATTTTTTTGAGCTAAATGACCCTGAAATTGAAAAGCACTACAAATGAACTATGAAAAGGTTGAAAGTTGGCATGGTATCATCATTTCACCCACATAGCATGTGCTAAAAAGTTGAGAGGGTTACGACAAAAGCTAGATGCACTTCGTGTACAAAACAGACATTCTCTTTTGAAATATGAGGGTTTCGAACGGAAACTCATCGGTTACAAAAGACATTTCATTTTCTTGAATTTATTTGAACTCCAGGTTTTGTGTGTGTTCCAAATGCACCATTCAAAGCCACATCATCAATTTTCAACCCCTTCTGACTTCATTTGTTATTTTTCATGCAGTTATTGATTTTTTTAGCTAAATGACCTTGAAATTGAAAAGCACTAAAACGAACTCTGAAAAGGTTGAAAGTTGGCATGGTATCATCATTTCACCCACATAGAATGTGCTAAAAAGTTGAGAGGGTTACGGCAAAGGCTAGATGCACTTCGTATACAAAACGTACAGTCTCTTTCAAAGTATCAGGGTGTCGGACATAAACTCATCTGTTACAAAAAGGCATTTCATTTACTTGAACTTATTTGAACTCTAGGCTTTTTGTGTGTTAAACATTCACCATTCAAAGCCACATCATCAATTCTCAACCCTTTCTCACTTCATTTGTTATTTATCATGCAGTTATTGATTTTTTTGAGCTACATGACCCTGAAATTGAAAAACACTACAAATGAACTTTGAAAAGGTTGAAAGTTGGCATGGTATCATCATTTCACCCACATAGCATGTGCTAAAGAGTTTAGAGGGTTACTGCAAAAGCTGGATGCACTTCGTGTACAAAACGGACAGTCTCTTTCGAAGTATCAGGGTTTCGGCACATAAGCTCATCTGTTACAAGAGGCATTTCATTTTCTTGAACTTATTTGAACTCCAAGCTTTTTGTGTGTTCAAAATGCACCATTCAATGGCACATCATCAATTTTCAACCCTTTCTGACTTCATTTGGTATTTTTCATGCACTTACTAATTTTTTTGAGCTAAATGACAGTGAAATTTAAAAGCTCTACAAATGAACTCTGAAAAGGTTGAAAGTTGGCATGGTATCATCATTTCACCCACATAGCATGTACTAAAATTTTGAGAGGGTTACGACAAAAGTTGGATGCACTTCGTGTACAATACGGACAGTCTCTTTCGAAGTATCAGGGTTTCGAACGGAAACTCATCGGTTACAAAAGACATTTTATTTTCTTGAATTTCCTTGAACTCCAGGTTTTTTGTGTGTTCAAAATGCACCATTCAAAGCTAGATAATCAATTTTCAACCCCTTCTGACTTCATTTGTTATTTTTCACGCAGTTATTGATTTTTTGAGCTAAATGACCCTGAAATTGAAAAGCATTACAAATGAACACTGAAAAGGTTGAAAGTTGGCATGGTATCATCATTTCACCCACATAGAATGTGCTAAAGAGTTGAGAGGGTTATGGCAAAAGCTGGATGCACTTCGTGTACAAAACGAACGATGTCCTTCGAAGTATCAGGGTTTCGGCACATAAACTCATCTGTTACAAAAGGCATTTCATTTTCTTGAACTTAATTGAACTCCACGCTTTTTGTGTTATCAAAATGCACCATTCAAAGCCACATCATCAATTTTCAACCCATTGTGACTTCATTTGTTATTTTTCATGCACTTACTATTTTTTTTGAGCTAAATGACCCTGAAATTGAAAAGCACTACAAATGAACTCTGAAAAGGTTGAAAGTTGGCATGGTATCATCATTTCGCCCACATAGCATGTGCTAAAAAGTTGAGAGGGTTACGAGAAAAGCTGGATGCACTTCGTGTACAAAACATACAGTCTCTTTCGAAATATGAGGGTTTCGGACGGAAACTCATCGGTTACAAAAGACATTTCATTTTCCTGAATTTATTTGAACTCCAGGTTTTGTGTGTGTTCCAAATGCACCATTCAAAGCCACATCATCAATTTTCAACCCCTTCAAACTTCATTTGTTATTTTTCATGCAGTTATTGATTTTTTTGTGCTAAATGACCCTAAAATTGAAAAACACTAAAACGAACTTTGAAAAGGTTGAAAGTTGGCATGTTATCATCATTTCACCCACATAGCATGTGCTAAAAAGTTGAGAGGGTTACGGCAAAGGCTGGATGCACTTCGTATACAAAACGAACAGTATCTTTCGAAGTATCAGGGTTTCGGACATAAAGTCATCTGTTACAAAAAGGCATTTCATTTTCTTGAACTTATTTGAACTCCAGGCTTTTTGTGTGTTCAAAATACACCATTCAAAGCCACATCATCAATTTTCAACCCTTTCTCACTTCATTTGTTATTTTTCATGCAGTTATTGATTTTTTTGAGCTAAGTGACCCTGAAATTGAAAAGCCCTACAAATGAACTCTGAAAAGGTTGAAAGTTGGCATGGTATCATCATTTCACCCACATAGCATGTGCTAAAAAGTTGAGAGCGTTACGAAAAAGGCTGGATGCACTTCGTATACAAAACGAACAGTCTCTTTCGAAGTATCAGGGTTTCGGACATAAACTCATCTGTTACAAAAAGGCATTTCATTTTCTTGAACTTATTTGAACTCCAGGCTTTTTCTGTGTTCAAAATTCACCATTCAAAGCCACATCATCAATTTTCAACCCTTTCTGACTTCATTTGGTATTTTTCATGCTGTTATTGATTTTTTTCCAGCTAAATGACCCTGAAATTGAAAAGCACTAAAACGAACTCTGAAAAGGTTAAAAGTTGGCATGGTATCATCATTTCACCCACATAGCATGTGCTAAAAAGATGAGAGGGTTACGGCAAAGGCTGGATGCACTTCGTATGCAAAACGTACAATCTCTTTCGAAGTACCAGGGTTTCGGACATAAACTCATCTGTTACAAAAGAAATTTAAATTTCTTGAATTTACTTGAACTCCAGGCTTTTTGTGTGTTCAAAATTCACCATTCAAAGCCACATCATCAATTTTCAACCCTTTCTTACTTTATTTGGTATTTTTCCTGCACTTACTAATTTTTTTGAGCTAAATGACCCCAAAATTGAAAAGCACTACAAATGAACTATGAAAAGGTTAAAAGTTGGCATGGTATCATCATTTCACCCACATAGCATGTGCTAAAAAGCTGAGAGGGTTACGACAAAAGCTGGAGGCACTTCTTGTACAAAACGGACAACCTCTTTCGAAATATGAGGGTTTCAGACGGAAACTCATCGGTTACAAAAGACATTTCATTTTCTTGAATTTATTTGAACTCCAGGTTTTTTGTGTGTTCAAAATGCACCATTCAAAGCCACATCATCAATTTTCAACCCCTTCTGACTTCATTTGTTATTTTTCATGCAGTTATTGATTTTTTTGAGCTAAATGACCCTGAAATTGAAAAGCACTAAAACGAACTCTGAAAAGGTTGAAAGTTGGCATGGTATCATCATTTCACCCACATAGCATGTGCTAAAGAGTTGAGAGGGTTACGGCAAAGGCTGGATGCACTTCGTATACGAAACGTACAGTCTCTTTCGAAGTATCAGGGTTTCGGACATAAACTCATCTGTTACAAAAAGGCATTTCATTTTCTTGAAATTATTTGAACTCCACGCTTTTTGTGTGTTCAAATTTCACCATTCAAAGCCACATCATCAATTTTCAACCCTTTCTGACTTCATTTGTTATTTTTCATGCAATTATTGATTTTTTTGAGCTAAATGACCTTGAAATTGAAAAACACTACAAATGAACTCTAAAAAGGTTGAAAGTTGGCATGGTATCATCATTTCACCCACATAGCATGTGCTAAAGAGTTTAGAGGGTTACGGCAAAAGCTGGATTCACTTCGTGTACAAAACGGACAATCTCTTTCGAAGTATCTGGGTTTCGGCACATAAACTCATCTGCTACAAAAGGCATTTCATTTTCTTTAACTTATTTGAACTCCAAGATTTTTGTGTGTTCAAAATGAATCATTCAAAGCCACATCATCAATTTTCAACCCTTTCTGACTTCATTTGGTATTTTTCATGCACTTACTAATTTTTTGAGCTATATGACCCTGAAATTGAAAAGCTCTACAAATGAACTCTGAAAAGGTTGAAAGTTGGCATGGTATCATCATTTCACCCAAATAGCATGTGCTAAAATGTTGAGAGGGTTACGGCAAAAGTTGGATGCACTTCGTGTACAAAACGGACAGTCTCTTTTGAAGTAGCAGGGTTTCGGACGGAAACTCATCAGTTACAAAAGAAATTTTAATTTCTTGAATTTACGTGAAATCCAGGTTTTTTGTGTGTTCAAAATGCAGCATTCAAAGCCACATAATCAATTTTCAACCCCTTCTGACTTCATTTGTTATTTTTCACGCAGTTATTGATTTTTTTTGGAGCTAAATGACCCTGAAATTGAAAAGCATTACAAATGAACTCTGAAAAGGTTGAAAGTTGGCATGGTATCATCATTTCACCCACATAGCATGTGCTAAAGAGTTGAGAGGGTTATGGCAAAAGATGGATGCACTTCGTGTACAAAACGGACAGTCTCTTTCGAAGTATCATGGTTTCGGCACATAAACTCATCTGTTACAAAAGGCATTTCATTTTCTTTAACTTATTTGAACTCCAAGCTTTTTGTGTGTTCAAAATGCACCATTCAAAGCCACAACATCAATTTTCAACCCTTTCTGACTTAATTTGGTATTTTTCATGCACTTACTAATTTTTTTGAGCTAAATGACCCTGAAATTGAAAAACACTACAAATGAACTATGAAAAGGTTGAAAGTGGGCATGGTATCATCATTTCACCCACATAGCATGTGCTAAAAACCTGAGAGGGTTACGACAAAAGCTGGATGCACTTCGTGTACAAAACGGACAGTCTCTTTCGAAATATGAGGGTTTCGGACGGAAATTCATCGGTTACAAAAGACATTTCATTTTCTTGAATTTATTTGAACTCCAGGTTTTTTGTGTGTTCAAAATGCACCATTCAAAGCCACATCATCAATTTTCAACCCATTCTGACTTCATTTGTTATTTTTCATGCAGTTATTGATTTTTTTGAGCTAAATGACCCTGAAATTGAAAAGCACTAAAACGAACTCTGAAAAGGTTGAAAGTTGGCATGGTAACATCATTTCACCCACATAGCATGTGCTAAAGAGTTGAGAGGGTTACGGCAAAGGCTGGATGCACTTCGTATACAAAACGTACAGCCTCTTTCGAAGTATCAGGGTTTCGGACATAAACTCATCTGTTACAAAAAGGCATTTCATTTTCTTGAAATTATTTGAACTCCAGGCTTTTTGTGTGTTCAAATTTCACCATTCAAAGCCACATCATCAATTTTCAACCCTTTCTGACTTCATTTGTTATTTTTCATGCAATTATTGATTTTTTTGAGCTAAATGACCCTGAAATTGAAAAACACTACAAATGAACTCTAAAAAGGTTGAAAGTTGGCATGGTATCATCATTTCACCCACATAGCATGTGATAAAGAGTTTAGAGGGTTACGGCAAAAGCTGGATGCACTTCTTGTACAAAACGGACAATCTCTTTCGAATTATCTGGGTTTCGGCACATAAACTCATCTGCTACAAAAGGCATTTCATTTTCTTTAACTTATTTGAACTCCAAGATTTTTGTGTGTTCAAAATGAACCATTCAAAGCCACATCATCAATTTTCAACCCTTTCTGACTTCATTTGGTATTTTTCATGCACTTACTAATTTTTTTGAGCTAAATGACCCTGAAATTGGAAAGCTCTACAAATGAACTCTGAAAAGGTTGAAAGTTGGCATGGTATCATCATTTCACCCACATAGCATGTGCTAAAATGTTGAGAGGGTTACGACAAAAGTTGGATGCACTTCGTGTACAAAACGGACAGTCTCTTTTGAAGTAGCAAGGTTTCGGACGGAAACTCATCAGTTACAAAAGAAATTTTAATTTCTTGAATTTACGTGAAATCCAGGTTTCTTGTGTGTTCAATATGCAGCATTCAAAGCCACATAATCAATTTTCGACCCCTTCTGACTTCATTTGTTATTTTTCACGCAGTTATTGATTTTTTTTTTGAGCTAAATGACCCTGAAATTGAAAAGCATTACAAATGAACTCTGAAAAGGTTGAAAGTTGGCATGGTATCATCATTTCACCCACATAGCATGTGCTAAAGAGTTGAGAGGGTTATGGCAAAAGATGGATGCACTTCGTGTACAAAACGGACAGTCTCTTTCGAAGTATCACAGTTTCGGCACATAAACTCATCTGTTACAAAAGGCATTTCATTTTCTTTAACTTATTTGAACTCCAAGCTTTTTGTGTGTTCAAAATGCACCATTCAAAGCCACAACATCAATTTTCAACCCTTTCTGACTTCATTTGGTATTTTTCATGCACTTACTAATTTTTTTGAGCTAAATGACCCTGAAATTGAAAAGCACTACAAATGAACTATGAAAAGGTTGAAAGTTGGCATGGTATCATCATTTGACCCACATAGCATGTGCTAAAAAGTTGAGAGGGTTACGGCAAAGGCTGGATGCACTTCGTATACAAAACGTACAGTCTCTTTCGAAATATGAGGGTTTTGGACGGAAACTCATCGGTTACAAAAGACATTTCATTTTCTTGAATTTACTTGAACTCCAGGTTTTTTGTGTGTTCAAAATGCACCATTCAAAGCCACATCATCAATTTTCAACCCCTTCTGACTTCATTTGTTATTTTTCATGCAGTTATTGATTTTTTTTAGCTAAATGACCCTGAAATTGAAAAGCACTAAAACGAACTCTGAAAAGGTTGAGAGTTGGCATGGTATCATCATTTCACCCACATAGGATGTGCTAAAAAGTTGATAGGGTTACGGCAAAGGCTGGATGCACTTCGTATACAAAACGTACAGTCTCTTTCGAAGTATATGGGTTTCGGACATAAACTCATCTGTTACAAAAAGACATTTCATTTTCTTGAAATTATTTGAACTCTAGGCTTTTTGTGTGTTCAAAATTCACCATTCAAAGCCACACCATCAAATTTCAACCCTTTCTAACTTCATTTGTTATTTTTCATGCAGTTATTGATTTTTTTGAGCTAAATGACCCTGAAATTGAAAAACACTACAAATGAACTCTGAAAAGGTTGAAAGTTGTCATGGTATCATCATTTCAAAAAAATAGCATGTGCTAAAGAGTTTAGAGGGTTACTGCAAAAGTTTGATGCACTTCGTGTACAAAACGGATAGTGTCTTTCGAAGTATCAGGGTTTCGGCACATAAACTCATCTGTTACAAAAGGCATTTCATTTTCATGAACTTATTTGAACTCCAAGCTTTTTGTGTGTTCAAAATGCACCATTCAACGCCACATCATCAATTTTCAACCCTTTTTGACTTCATTTGGTATTTTTCATGCACTTACTCATTTTTTTGAGCTAAATAACCCTGAAATTGAAAAGCTCTACAAATGAACTCTAAAAAGGTTGAAAGTTGGCATGGTATCATCATTTCACCCACAGCATGTACTAAAATGTTGAGAGGGGTACGACAAAAGTTGGATGCACTTCGTGTACAAAACGGACAGTGTCTTTCGAAGTATCAGGGTTTCGGACGGAAACTCATCGGTTACAAAAGGCATTTTATTTTCTTGAATTTCCTTGAACTCCAGGTTTTTTGTGTGTTCAAAATGCACCATTCAAAGCCACATCATCAATTTTCAACCCTTTCTGACTTCATTTGTTATTTTTCATGCAGTTATTGATTTTTTTGAGCTAAATGACCCTGAAATTGAAAAGCACTACAAATGAACTCTGAAAAGGTTAAAAGTTGGCATGGTATCATCATTTCACCCACATAGCATGTGCTAAAATGTTGAGAGGGTTACGGCAAAAGCTGGATGCACTTCGTGTACAAAACGGACAATCTCTTTCGAAGTATCTGGGTTTCGCCACATAAACTCATCTGCTACAAAAGGCATTTCATTTTCTTTAACTTATTTGAGCTCCAAGATTTTTGTGAGTTCAAAATGCACCATTCAAAGCCACATCATCAATTTTCAACCCTTTCTGACTTCATTTGGTATTTCTCATGCACTTACTAATTTTTTGGAGCTAAATGACCCTGAAATTGAGAAGCACTAGAAATGAACTATGAAACGGTTGAAAGTTGGCATGGTATCATCATTTCACCCACATAGCATGTCCTAAAAACCTGAGAGGGTTACGACAAAAGCTGGATGCACTTCGTGTACAAAACGGACAGTCTCTTTCGAAATATGAGGGTTTCGGACGGAAACTCATCGGTTACAAAAGACATTTCATTTTCTTGAATTTATTTGAACTCCAGGTTTTTTGTGTGTTCAAAATGCACCATTCAAAGCCACATCATCAATTTTCAACCCATTCTGACTTCATTTGTTATTTTTCATGCAGTTATTGATTTTTTTTGAGCTAAATGACCCTGAAATTGAAAAGCACTAAAACGAACTCTGAAAAGGTTGAAAGTTGGCATGGTAACATCATTTCACCCACATAGCATGTGCTAAAGAGTTGAGAGGGTTACGGCAAAGGCTGGATGCACTTCGTATACAAAACGTACAGTCTCTTTCGAAGTATCAGGGTTTCGGACATAAACTCATCTGTTACAAAAAGGCATTTCATTTTCTTGAAATTATTTGAACTCCAGGCTTTTTGTGTGTTCAAATTTCACCATTCAAAGCCACATCATCAATTTTCAACCCTTTCTGACTTCATTTGTTATTTTTCATGCAATTATTGATTTTTTTGAGCTAAATGACCCTGAAATTGAAAAACACTACAAATGAACTCTAAAAAGGTTGAAAGTTGGCATGGTATCATCATTTCACCCACATAGCATGTGCTAAAGAGTTTAGAGGGTTACGGCAAAAGCTGGATGCACTTCGTGTACAAAACGGACAATCTCTTTCGAAGTATCTCGGTTTCGGCACATAAACTCATCTGCTACAAAAGGCATTTCATTTTCTTTAACTTATTTGAACTCCAAGATTTTTGTGTGTTCAAAATGAACCATTCAAAGCCACATCATCAATTTTCAACCCTTTCTGACTTCATTTGGTATTTTTCATGCACTTACTAATTTTAATGAGCTAAATGACCCTGAAATTGAAAAGCTCTACAAATGAACTCTGAAAAGGTTGAAAGTTGGCATGGTATCATCATTTCACCCACATAGCATGTGCTAAAATGTTGAGAGGGTTACGACAAAAGTTGGATGCACTTCGTGTACAAAACGGACGGTCTCTTTTGAAGTAGCAGGGTTTCGGACGGAAACTCATCAGTTACAAAAGAAATTTTAATTTCTTGAATTTACGTGAAATCCAGGTTTCTTGTGTGTTCAATATGCAGCATTAAAAGCCACATAATCAATTTTCAACCCCTTCTGACTTCATTTGTTATTTTTCACGCAGTTATTGATTTTTTTTTGAGCTAAATGACCCTGAAATTGAAAAGCATTACAAATGAACTCTGAAAAGGTTGAAAGTTGGCATGGTATCATCATTTCACCCACATAGCATGTGCTAAAGAGTTGAGAGGGTTATGGCAAAAGATGGATGCACTTCGTGTACAAAACGGATAGTCTCTTTCGAAGTATCACAGTTTCGGCACATAAACTCATCTGTTACAAAAGGCATTTCATTTTCTTTAACTTATTTGAACTCCAAGCTTTTTGTGTGTTCAAAATGCACCATTCAAAGCCACAACATCAATTTTCAACCCTTTCTGACTTCATTTGGTATTTTTCATGCACTTACTAATTTTTTTGAGCTAAATGACCCTGAAATTGAAAAGCACTACAAATGAACTATGAAAAGGTTGAAAGTTGGCATGGTATCATCATTTGACCCACATAGCATGTGCTAAAAAGTTGAGAGGGTTACGGCAAAGGCTGGATGCACTTCGTATACAAAACGTACAGTCTCTTTCGAAATATGAGGGTTTTGGACGGAAACTCATCGGTTACAAAAGACATTTCATTTTCTTGAATTTACTTGAACTCCAGGTTTTTTGTGTGTTGAAAATGCACCATTCAAAGCCACATCATCAATTTTCAACCCCTTCTGACTTCATTTGTTATTTTTCATGCAGTTATTGATTTTTTTTGAGCTAAATGACCCTGAAATTGAAAAGCACTAAAACGAACTCTGAAAAGGTTGAAAGTTGGCATGGTAACATCATTTCACCCACATAGCATGTGCTAAAGAGTTGAGAGGGTTACGGCAAAGGCTGGATGCACTTCGTATACAAAACGTACAGTCTCTTTCGAAGTATCAGGGTTTCGGACATAAACTCATCTGTTACAAAAAGGCATTTCATTTTCTTGAAATTATTTGAACTCCAGGCTTTTTGTGTGTTCAAATTTCACCATTCAAAGCCACATCATCAATTTTCAACCCTTTCTGACTTCATTTGTTATTTTTCATGCAATTATTGATTTTTTTGAGCTAAATGACCCTGAAATTGAAAAACACTACAAATGAACTCTAAAAAGGTTGAAAGTTGGCATGGTATCATCATTTCACCCACATAGCATGTGCTAAAGAGTTTAGAGGGTTACGGCAAAAGCTGGATGCACTTCGTGTACAAAACGGACAATCTCTTTCGAAGTATCTGGGTTTCGGCACATAAACTCATTTGCTACAAAAGGCATTTCATTTTCTTTAACTTATTTGAACTCCAAGATTTTTGTGTGTTCAAAATGAACCATTCAAAGCCACATCATCAATTTTCAGCCCTTTCTGACTTCATTTGGTATTTTTCATGCACTTACTAATTTTAATGAGCTAAATGACCCTGAAATTGAAAAGCTCTACAAATGAACTCTGAAAAGGTTGAAAGTTGGCATGGTATCATCATTTCACCCACATAGCATGTGCTAAAATGTTGAGAGGGTTACGACAAAAGTTGGACGCACTTCGTGTACAAAACGGACGGTCTCTTTTGAAGTAGCAGGGTTTGGGACGGAAACTCATCAGTTACAAAAGAAATTTTAATTTCTTGAATTTACGTGAAATCCAGGTTTCTTGTGTGTTCAATATGCAGCATTAAAAGCCACATAATCAATTTTCAACCCCTTCTGACTTCATTGGTTATTTTTCACGCAGTTATTGATTTTTTTTTGAGCTAAATGACCCTGAAATTGAAAAGCATTACAAATGAACTCTGAAAAGGTTGAAAGTTGGCATGGTATCATCATTTCACCCACATAGCATGTGCTAAAGAGTTGAGAGGGTTATGGCAAAAGATGGATGCACTTCGTGTACAAAACGGATAGTCTCTTTCGAAGTATCACAGTTTCGGCACATAAACTCATCTGTTACAAAAGGCATTTCATTTTCTTGAACTTATTTGAACTCCAAGCTTTTTGTGTGTTCAAAATGCACCATTCAATGCCACATAATCAATTTTCAACCCTTTTTGACTTCATTTGGTATTTTTCATGCACTTACTAATTTTTTTGAGCTAAATGACTCTGAAATTGAAAAGCTCTACAAATGAACTCTAAAAAGGTTGAAAGTTGACATGGTATCATCATTTCACCCACAGCATGTACTAAAATGTTGAGAGGGCTACGACAAAAGTTGGATGCACTTCGTGTACAAAACGGACAGTGTCTTTCGAAGTATCAGGGTTTCGGACGAAACTCATCGGTAACAAAAGGCATTTTATTTTCTTGAATTTCCTTGAAATCCAGGTTTTTGTGTGTTCATAATGCACCATTCAAAGCTAGATAATCAATTTTCAACCCCTTCTGACTTCATTTGTTATTTTTCACGCAGTTATTGATTTTTTGAGCTAAATGACCCTGAAATTGAAAAGCATTACAAATGAACTCTGAAAAGGTTGAAAGTTGGCATGGTATCATCATTTCACCCACATAGAATGTGCTAAAGAGTTGAGAGGGTTATGGCAAAAGCTGGATGCACTTCGTTTACAAAACGAACAGTGTCTTTCGAAGTATCAGGGTTTCGACACATAAACTCATCTGTTACAAAAGGCATTTCATTTTCTTGAACTTATTTGAACTCCACGCTTTTTGTGTGGTCAAAATGCACCATGCAACGCCACATCATCAATTTTCAACCCTTTCTGACTTCATTTGTAATTTTTCATGCACTTACTATTTTTTTTGAGCTAAATGACCCTGAAATTGAAAAGCACTACAAATGAACTCTGAAAAGGTTGAAAGTTAGCATGGTATCATCATTTCGCCCACATAGCATGTGCTAAAAAGTTTAGAGGGTAACGAGAAAAGCTGGATGCACTTCGTGTACAAAACATACAGTCTCTTTCGAAATATGAGGGTTTCAGATGGAAACTCATCGGTTACAAAAGACATTTCATTTTCTTGAATTTATTTGAACTCCAGGTTTTGTGTGTGGTCCAAATGCACCATTCAAAGCCACATCATCAATTTTCAATCCCTTCAAACTTCATTTGTTATTTTTCATGCAGTTATTGATTTTTTTGTGCTAAATGACCCTAAAATTGAAAATCACTAAAACGAACTCTGAAAAGGTTGAAAGTTGGCATGGTATCATCATTTCACCCACATAGCATGTGCTAAAAAGTTGAGAGGGTTACGACAAAGGCTGGATGCACTTCGTATACAAAACGAACAGTCTCTTTCGAAGTATCAGGGTTTCGGACATAAACTCATCTGTTACAAAAAGGCATTTCATTTTCTTGAACTTATTGGAACTCCAGGCTTTTTGTGTGTTGAAAATGCACTATTGAAAGCCACATCACAAATTTTTAACCCTTTCTGACTTCATTTGTTATTTTTCATGCATTTATTGATTTTTTTGAGCTAAATGACCCTGAAATTGAAAAGCACTACAAATGAACTCTCACAAGGTTGAAAGTTGGCATGGTATCATCATTTCACCCACATAGCATGTGCTAAAGAGTTGAGAGGGTTACGGCAAAAGCTGGATGCACTTCGTGTACAAAACAGACAGTCTCTTTCGAAGTATCAGGGTTTCGGCACATAAACTCATCTCTTACAAAAGGCATTTCATTTTCTTGAACTTACTTCAGCTCCAAGATTTTTGAGTGTTCAAAATGCACCATTCAAAGCCACATCATCAATTTCAACCCTTTCTGACTTCATTTGGTATTTTTCATGCACTTACTAATTTTTTTGTGCTAAATGACCCTGAAATTGAAAAGCTCTACAAAGGAACTCAGAAAAGGTTGAAAGTAGGCATGGTATCATCATTTCACCCACAGAGCATGTGCTAAAGAGCTTAGAGGGTTACTGCAAAAGCTGGATGCACTTCGTGTACAAAACGGACAGTCTCTTTCGAAGTATCAGGGTTTCGGCACATAAACTCATCTGTTACAAAAGGCATTTCATTTTCTTGAACTTATTTGAACTCCAAGCTTTTTGTGTGTTCAAAATGCACCATTCAAAGCCACATCATCAATTTTCAACCCTATCTGACTTCATTTGGTATTTTTCATGCACTTACTAATTTTTTTGAGCTAAATGACCCTGAAATTGAAAAGCACTACAAATGAACTATGAAAAGGTTGAAAGTTGGCATGGTATCATCATTTCACCCACATAGCATGTGCTAAAGAGTTGAGAGGGTTACGGCAAAAGCTAGATGCACTTCATGTACAAAACAGACAGTCTCTTTCGAAGTATCACGGTTTCGGCACATAAACTCATCTGTTACAAAAGGCATTTCATTTTCTTGAACTTACTTGCATTCCAAGATTTTTGAGTGTTCAAAATGCACCATTCAAAGCCACATCATCAATTTCAACCCTTTCTGACTTCATTTGGTATTTTTCATGCACTTACTAATTTTTTTGTGCTAAATGACCCGGAAATTGAAAAGCACTACAAAGGAACTCAGAAAAGGTTGAAAGTAGGCATGGTATCATCATTTCACCCACAGAGCATGTGCTAAAGAGCTTAGAGGGTTACTGCAAAAGCTGGATGCACTTCGTGTACAAAACGGACAATCTCTTTCGAAGTATCAGGGTTTCGGCACATAAACTCATCTGTTACAAAAGGCATTTCATTTTCTTGAACTTATTTGAACTCCAAGCTTTTTGTGTGTTCAAAGTGCACCATTCAAAGCCACATCATCAATTTTCAACCCTTTCTGACTTCATTTGGTATTTTCCATGCACTTACTAATTTTTTTGAGCTAAATGACCCTGAAATTGAAAAGCACTACAAATGAACTATGAAAAGGTTGAAAGTTGGCATGGTATCATCATTTCACCCACATAGCATGTGCTAAAAAGTTGAGAGGGTTACGACAAAAGCTGGATGCACTTCGTGTACAAAACGGACAATCTCTTTCGAAATATGAGGGTTTCGGACGGAAACTCATCGGTTACAAAAGACATTTCATTTTCTTGAATTTATTTGAACTCCAGGTTTTTTGTGCGTTCAAAATGCACCATTCAAAGCCACATCATCAATTTTCAACCCCTTCTGACTTCATTTGTTATTTTTCATGCAGATATTGATTTTTTTTGAGCTAAATGACCCTGAAATTGAGAATCACTAAAACAAACTCTGAAAAGGTTGAAAGTTGGCATGGTATCATCATTTCACCCACATAGCATGTGCTAAAAAGTTGAGAGGGTTACGGCAAAGGCTGGATGCACTTCGTATACAAAACGTACAGTCTCTTTCGAAGTATCAGGGTTTCGGACATAAACTCATCTGTTACAAAAAGGCATTTCATTTTCTTGAGCTTATTTGAACTCCAGGCTTTTTGTGTGTTCAAAATTCACCATTAAAAGCCACATCATCAATTTTCAACCCTTTCTGACTTCATTTGTTATTTTTCATGCAGTTATTGATTTTTTTGAGCTAAATGACCCTGAAATAGAAAAGCACTACAGATGAACTCTGAAAAGGTTGAAAGTTGGCATGGTATCATCATTTCACCCACATAGCATGTGCTAAAGAGTTGAGAGGGTTACGGCAAAAGCTAGATGCACTTCATGTACAAAACAGACAGTCTTTTTCGAAGTATCACGGTTTCGGCACATAAACTCATCTGTTACAAAAGGCATTTCATTTTCTTGAACTTACTTGAACTCCAAGATTTTTGAGTGTTCAAAATGCACCATTCAAAGCCACATCATCAATTTCAACCCTTTCTGACTTCATTTGGTATTTTTCATGCACTTACTAATTTTTTTGTGCTAAATGACCCTGAAATTGAAAAGCTCTACAAAGGAACTCAGAAAGGGTTAAAAGTAGGCATGGTATCATTATTTCACCCACATAGCATGTGCTAAAGAGCTTAGAGGGTTACAGCAAAAGCTAGATGCACTTCGTGTACAAAACGGACAGTCTCTTTCGAAGTATCACGGTTTCGGCACATAAACTCATCTGTTACAAAAGGCATTTCATTTTCTTGAACTTATTTGAACTCCAAGCTTTTTGTGTGTTCAAAATGCACGATTCAAAGCCACATCATCAATTTTCAACCCTTTCTGACTTCATTTGGTATTTTTCATGCCCTTACTAATTTTTTTGACCTAAATGACCCTGAAATTGAAAAGCACTACAAATGAACTATGAAAAGGTTGAAGTTGGCATGGTATCATCATTTCACGCACATAGCATGTGCTAAGAAGTTGAGAGGGTTACGGCAAAAGCTGGATGCACTTCGTGTACAAAACGGACAATCTCTTTCGAAATATGAGGGTTTCGGACGGAAACTCAGAGGTTACAAAAGACATTTCATTTTATTGAATTTATTTGAACCCCAGGTTTTTTGTGTGTTCAAAATGCACCATTCAAAGGCACATCATCAATTTTCAACCCCTTCTGACTTCATTTGTTATTTTTCATGCAGTTATTGATTTTTTTGAGCTAAATGACCCTGAAATTGAAAAGCACTAAAACAAACTCTGAAAACGTTGAAAGTTGGCACGGTATCATGATTTCACCCACATAACATGTGCTAAAAAGTTGAGCGGGTTACGGCAAAGGCTGGATGCACTTCGTATACAAAACGTACAGTCTCTTTCGAAGTATCAGGGTTTCGGACATAAACTCATCTGTTACAAAAGGGCATTTCATTTTCTTGAACTTATTTGAACTCCAGGCTTTTTGTGTGTTCAAAATTCACCATTCAAAGACACATCATCAATTTTCAACCCTTTCTGACTTCATTTGTTATTTTTGATGCAGTTATTGATTTTTTTGAGCTAAATGACCCTGAAATTGAAAAGCACTACAAATGAACTCTGAAAAGGTTGAAATTTGGCATGGTATCATCATTTCACCCACATAGCATGTGCTAAAGAGTTGAGAGGGTTACGGAAAAAGCTAGATGCACTTCATGTACAAAACAGACAGTCTCTTTCGAAGTATCACGGTTTCGGGACATAAACTCATCTGTTACAAAAGGCATTTCATTTTCTTGAACTTACTTGAACTCCAAGATTTTTGAGTGTTCAAAATGCACCATTCAAAGCCACATCATCAATTTCAACCCTTTCTGACTTCATTTGGTATTTTTCATGCACTTACTAATTTTTTTGTGCTAAATGACCCTGAAATTGAAAAGCTCTACAAAGGAACTCAGAAAAGGTTGAAAGTAGGCATGGTATCATCATTTCACCCACATAGCATGTGCTAAAGAGCTTAGAGGGTTACTGCAAAAGCTGGATGCACTTCGTGTACAAAACGGACAGTCGCTTTCGAAGTATCACGGTTTCGGCACATAAACTCATCTGTTACAAAAGGCATTTCATTTTCTTGAACTTATTTGAACTCCAAGCTTTTTGTGTGTTCAAAATGCACGATTCAAAGCCACATCATCAATTTTCAACCCTTTCTGACTTCATTTGGTATTTTTCATGCCCTTACTAATTTTTTTGAGCTAAATGACCCTGAAATTGAAAAGCACTACAAATGAACTATGAAAAGGTTGAAGTTGGCATGGTATGATCATTTCACGCACATAGCATGTGCTAAGAAGTTGAGAGGGTTACGGCAAAAGCTGGATGCACTTCGTGTACAAAACGGACAATCTCTTACGAAATATGAGGGTTTTGGACGGAAACTCAGAGGTTACAAAAGACATTTCATTTTATTGAATTTATTTGAACCCCAGGTTTTTTGTGTGTTCAAAATGCACCATTCAAAGGCACATCATCAATTTTCAACCCCTTCTGACTTCATTTGTTATTTTTCATGCAGTTATTGATTTTTTTGAGCTAAATGACCCTGAAATTGAAAAGCACTAAAACAAACTCTGAAACCGTTGAAAGTTGGCACGGTATCATGATTTCACCCACATAGCATGTGCTAAAAAGTTGAGAGGGTTACGGCAAAGGCTGGATGCACTTCGTATACAAAACGTACAGTCTCTTTCGAAGTATCAGGGTTTCGGACATAAACTCATCTGTTACAAAAGGGCATTTCATTTTCTTGAACTTATTTGAACTCCAGGCTTTTTGTGTGTTCAAAATTCACCATTCAAAGACACATCATCAATTTTCAACCCTTTCTGACTTCATTTGTTATTTTTGATGCAGTTATTGATTTTTTTGAGCTAAATGACCCTGAAATTGAAAAGCACTACAAATGAACTCTGAAAAGGTTGAAATTTGGCATGGTATCATCATTTCACCCACATAGCATGTGCTAAAGAGTTGAGAGGGTTACGGAAAAAGCTAGATGCACTTCATATACAAAACAGACAGTCTCTTTCGAAGTATCACGGTTTCGGCACATAAACTCATCTGTTACAAAAGGCATTTCATTTTCTTGAACTTACTTGAACTCCAAGATTTTTGAGTGTTCAAAATGCACCATTAAAAGCCACATCATCAATTTCAACCCTTTCTGACTTCATTTGCTATTTTTCATGCACTTACTAATTTTTTTGTGCTAAATGACCCTGAAATTGAAAAGCTCTACAAAGGAACTCAGAAAAGGTTGAAAGTAGGCTTGGTATCATCATTTCACCCACATAGCATGTGCTAAAGAGTTGAGAGGGTTACGGCAAAAGCTAGATGCAGTTCATGTACAAAACAGACAGTCTCTTTCGAAGTATCAGTGTTTCGGCACATAAACTCATCTGTTACAAAAGGCATTTCATTTTCTTGAACTTACTTGAACTCCAAGATTTTTGAGTGTTCAAAATGCACCATGCAAAGCCACATCATCAATTTCAACCCTTTCTGACTTCATTTGGTATTTTTCATGCACTTACTAATTTTTTTGTCCTAAACGACCCTGAAATTGAGCAGCTCTACAATGGAACTCAGAAAAGGTTGAAAGTTGGCATGATATCATCATTTCACCCACATAGCAGGTGCTAAACAGTTTAGAGGGTTACTGCAAAAGATGGATGCACTTCGTGTACAAAACGGACAGTCTCTTTCGAAGTATCAGGGTTTCGGCACATAAACTCATCTGTTACAAAAGGCATTTCATTTTATTGAACTTATTTGAACTCCATGCTTTTTGTGTGTTCAAAATGCACCATTCAAAGCCACATCATCAATTTTGAACCCTTTCTGACACTATTGGTAATTTTCATGCACTTACTAATTTTTCTAGCTAAATGACCCTAAAATTGAAAAGCACTACAAATGAACTATGAAAAGGTTGAAAGTTGGCATGGTATCATCATTTCACCCACATAGCATGTGCTAAAAAGTTGAGAGGGTTACGACAAAAGCTGGATGCACTTCGTGTACAAAACGGACAATCTCGCTCGAAATATGAGGGTTTCGGACGGAACCTCATCGGTTACAAAAGACATTTCATTTTCTTGAATTTATTTGAACTCCAGGTTTTTTGTGTGTTCAAAATGCACCATTCAAAGGCACATCATCAATTTTCAACCCCTTCTGACTTCATTTATTATTTTTCATGCAGTTATTGATTTTTTTAGCTAAATGACCCTGAAATTGAAAAGCACTAAAACAAACTCTAAGAAGGTTGAAAGTTGGCATGGCATCATCATTTCACCCACATAGCATGTGCTAAAAAGTTGAGAGGGTTACGACAAAGGCTGGATGCACTTCGTATACAAAACGTACAGTCTCTTTCGAAGTATCAGGGTTTCGGACATAAACTCATCTGTTACAAAAGGGCACTTCATTTTCTTGAACTTATTTGAACTCCAGGCTTTTTGTGTGTTCAAAATTCACCATTCAAAGCCACATCATCAATTTTCAACCCTTTCTGACTTCATTTGTTATTTTTCATGAAGTTATTGATTTTTTTGAGCTAAATGACCCTGAAATTGAAAAGCACTACAAATGAACTCTGAAAAGGTTGAAAGTTGGCATGGTATCATCATTTCACCCACATAGCATGTGCTAAAGAGCTTAGAGGGTTACTGCAAAAGCTGGATGCACTTCGTGTACAAAACGGACAGTCTCTTTCGAAGTATCACGATTTCGACACATAAACTCATCTGTTACAAAAGGCATTTCATTTTCTTGAACTTACTTGAACTCCAAGATTTTTGAGTGTTCAAAATGCACCATTCAAAGCCACATCATCAATTTCAACCCTTTCTGACTTCATTTGCTATTTTTCATGCCCTTACTAATTTTTTTGTGCTAAATGACCCTGAAATTGAAAAGCACTACAAAGGAACTCAGAAAAGGTTGAAAGTTGGCATGGTATCATCATTTCACGCACATAGCATGTGCTAACGAGTTGAGAGGGTTACGGCAAAAGCTAGATGCACTTCATGTACAAAACAGACAGTCTCTTTCGAAGTATCAGGGTTTCGGCACATAAACTCATCTGTTACAAAAGGCATTTCATTTTCTTGAACTTACTTGAACTCCAAGATTTTTGAGTGTTCAAAATGCACCATTCAAAGCCACATCATCAATTTCAACCCTTTCTGACTTCATTTGGTATTTTTCATGCGCTTACTAATTTTTTTGTGCTAAACGACCCTGAAATTGAACAGCTCTACAATGGAACTCAGAAAAGGTTGAAAGTTGGCATGATATCATCATTTCACCCACATAGCAGGTGCTAAAGAGTTTAGAGGGTTACTGCAAAAGCTGGATGCACTTCGTGTACAAAACGGACAGTCTCTTTCGAAGTATCAGGGTTTCGGCACATAAACTCATCTGTTACAAAAGGCATTTCATTTTATTGAACTTATTTGAACTCCATGCTTTTTGTGTGTTCAAAATGCACCATTCAAAGCCACATCATCAATTTTGAACCCTTTCGGACACTATTGGTAATTTTCATGCACTTACTAATTTTTTTGAGCTAAATGACCCTAAAATTGAAAAGCACTACAAATGAACTATGAAAAGGTTGAAAGTTGGCATGGTATCATCATTTCACCCACATAGCATGTGCTAAAAAGTTGAGAGGGTTACGACAAAAGCTGGATGCACTTCGTGTACAAAACGGACAATCTCGCTCGAAATATGAGGGTTTCGGACGGAACCTCATCGGTTACAAAAGACATTTCATTTTCTTGAATTTATTTGAACTCCAGGTTTTTTGTGTGTTCAAAATGCACCATTCAAAGGCACATCATCAATTTTCAACCCCTTCTGACTTCATTTATTATTTTTCATGCAGTTATTGATTTTTTTAGCTAAATGACCCTGAAATTGAAAAGCACTAAAACAAACTCTAAGAAGGTTGAAAGTTGGCATGGCATCATCATTTCACCCACATAGCATGTGCTAAAAAGTTGAGAGGGTTACGACAAAGGCTGGATGCACTTCGTATACAAAACGTACAGTCTCTTTCGAAGTATCAGGGTTTCGGACATAAACTCATCTGTTACAAAAAGGCATTTCATTTTCTTGAACTTATTTGAACTCCAGGCTTTTTGTGTGTTCAAAATTCACCATTCAAAGCCACATCATCAATTTTCAACCCTTTCTGACTTCATTTGTTATTTTTCATGAAGTTATTGATTTTTTTGAGCTAAATGACCCTGAAATTGAAAAGCACTACAAATGAACTCTGAAAAGGTTGAAAGTTGGCATGGTATCATCATTTCACCCACATAGCATGTGCTAAAGAGCTTAGAGGGTTACTGCAAAAGCTGGATGCACTTCGTGTACAAAACGGACAGTCTCTTTCGAAGTATCACGGTTTCGACACATAAACTCATCTGTTACAAAAGGCATTTCATTTTCTTGAACTTATTTGAACTCCAAGCTTTTTGTGTGTTCAAAATGCACGATTCAAAGCCACATCATCAATTTTCAACCCTTTCTGACTTCATTTGGTATTTTTCATGCCCTTACTAATTTTTTTGAGCTAAATGACCCTGAAATTGAAAAGCACTACAAATGAACTATGAAAAGGTTGAAAGTTGGCATGGTATCATCATTTCACGCACATAGCATGTGCTAAGAAGTTGAGAGGGTTACGACAAAAGCTGGATGCACTTCGTGTACAAAACGGACAATCTCTTTCGAAATATGAGGGTTCCGGACGGAAACTCATAGGTTACAAAAGACATTTCATTTTATTGAATTTATTTGAACTCCAGGTTTTTTGTGTGTTCAAAATGCACCATTCAAAGCCACATCATCAATTTTCAACCCCTTCAGATTTCATTTGTTATTTTTCATGCAGTTATTGATTTTTTTGAGCTAAATGACCCTGAAATTGAAAAACACTAAAACAAACTCGGAAAAGGTTGAAAGTTGGCACGGTATCATGATTTCACCCACATAGCATGTGCTAAAAAGTTGAGAGGGTTACGACAAAGGCTGGATGCACTTCGTATACAAAACGTACAGTCTCTTTCGAAGTATCAGGGTTTCGGACATAAACTCATCTGTTACAAAAGGGCATTTCATTTTCTTGAACTTATTTGAACTCCAGGCTTTTTGTGTGTTCAAAATTCACCATTCAAAGACACATCATCAATTTTCAACCCTTTCTGAGTTCATTTGTTATTTTTCATGCAGTTATTGATTTTTTTGAGCTAAATGACCCTGAAATTGAAAAGCACTACAAATGAACTCTGAAAAGGTTGAAATTTGGCATGGTATCATCATTTCACCCACATAGCATGTGCTAAAGAGTTGAGAGGGTTACGGCAAAAGCTAGATGCACTTCATGTAAAAAACAGACAGTCTCTTTCGAAGTATCAGGGTTTCGGCACATAAACTCATGTGTTACAAAAGGCATTTCATTTTCCTGAACTTACTTGAACTCCAAGATTTTTGAGTGTTCAAAATGCACCATTCAAAGCCAAATCATCAATTTCAACCCTTTCTGACTTCATTTGGTATTTTTCATGCACTTACTAATTTTTTTGTGCTAAACGACCCTGAAATTGAACAGCTCTACAATGGAACTCAGAAAAGGTTGAAAGTTGGCATGATATCGTCATTTCAACCACACAGCATGTGCTAAAGAGTTTAGAGGGTTACTGCAAAAGCTGGATGCACTTCGTGTACAAAACGGACAGTCTCTTTCGAAGTATCAGGGTTTCGGCACATAAACTCATCTGTTACAAAAGGCATTTCATTTTCTTGAACTTATTTGAGCTCCAAGCTTTTTGTGTGTTAAAAATGCACCATTCAAAGCCACATCATCAATTTTGAACCCTTTCTGACACTATTGGTAATTTTCATGCAGTTATTGATTTTTTTGAGCTAAACGACCCTGAAATTGAAAAGCACTACAAATGAACTCTGAAAAGGTTGAAAGTTGGCATGGTATCATCATTTCACCCACATAGCATGTGCTTAAAAGTTGAGAGGGTTACGGCAAAAGTTGGATGCACTTCGTGTAGAAAATGGATAGTCTCTTTCGAAGTATCAGGGTTTCGGATGGAAACTCATCGGTTACAAAAGACATTTCATTTGCTTGAATTTATTTGAACTCCAGGTTTTTTGTGTGTTCAAAATGCACCACTCAAAGCCACATAATCAATTTTCAACCCCTCCTGACTTGATTCTTTAGTATCACCAACGGGTACTAAAGGTCCTCCACCACCAGCCCACGCAGGCAGCCACGTGGTGGGCCTTTAATACCGGTCCATGGGCAGCCGGTACTAAAGGTCTGGACCTTTAGTCCCGTCCCGTTAGTACCGGTTGGGGAACCGGTACTAAAGGTCCATCCGGCCCAGGACTATAGGCCTGTTCTGCACTAGTGAACCTCGTTCATCATAGCTATGTTTTGTGAAGGGTTTTTCATGAAAATACCTATAGACCAAGTTTCTTATTTTTCCGAGCAACTCACTCACATAGTATGATGATGGGTGCAAGTTTCATATTTTTTTGATTTTTTTTGAATTAGTTATGCTCAACCCTAGCCCTCAAAACCCTCTCAAAACCCCTCAAAACCCCTCATAACCCCATGTGAAACCCTTAAACCTTCCGAGCAGCTAGATCTCTGGTAGTGAACGGTCTGGATCATGCGCTAGGACCACGTCACTGATCCGCGTGATGCTCTGTGATTGGCTACATTTGACAACGCTGGATAGTGTTTTTTTAGAGGATGCAGTGACATGTAGTAGCCGTTTGTTTTTTATGCTGCGGTGAGTGGGCTAGCCGTTGGGCTCTGGTAAAATAAGCCCACCCGTTAGACCTCTAGAACGAACGTCGCCTCCTCTGCCTCCTCTGCCCCTCTACCAGGCCCTAGCCAGCAGGCTACATTGCCATGCATGCATGCACGGGTGGCACACGCAAAGAAAACGGGGCAAGCGTGTCCCCTTGACCCACGACGGCAGAGACGTGTGCGAGACATCGCAGCATGGCAATTGATGCACGGGATAGAAGAACGGGTAGGCATGACCCCTTGACCCATGACCGATGGCAAAAACACATCATAGCCTGGCTATTAATCTAGCGTTTGATGACAGCCATGGTTTCCCACGCTCGTCTGCACACTTCGATGGGGCGCCACCAAACGCCGCCTGCTCATTACTTCCACCCGGTGAAATCACTTAAAGAAATCAAAAACCATGTCGCACTTGGGCTATCTAAGCCACACCTATCGTCTTCCTCTCCCTCCTCAACCATAACCCCTACCCCATCCTCTCCCATCTGCCCTCCTTCTTCCTTCTTCTCCATAAATCAAACCTGATCGAGCCACCATGCATGCAGTACAACGGCCCCACCTACCACTTCCCCCCAACCATGCCAGAAAGGCTCTACCCGGCCGGAGTCTACGTAGAGAGAACCCTTAGGGTGTGGGCGATCTCAAGGTGGAGGGGCGCAAGGGAGTTAACGGAGTTCTTCCTTGCAGCCGGCTTCCGCCACCTCCCCCTGGCTCTCCAAAGATGTCCCATGTTGAGGAGGTCAATCACAATGGCATTATGGTTGCGCTCCTCGCTATGTTCACCAACCCCTTCGACGCCTTCCACCTCCTCGAGCGAGTGTTTTGGTGTGGGTGTGAGTTTATAGCTTTCACCATCCATAACATCTTCACCGACTTCAATGGCATCTTCCCCAACAATGTCGTTATGCACACGCTCCCGTACCCCATCGACAACGGGGAGGAGTACTTAAGGGCACCCGGAGGAGCGAGGTGGCGTTCACCCGGAGGAGGAGAAGGAGAAGAACCCGCGTTTGGTGCCCCCCGATCTATTTAGCTAGCTATATATCTATCTTATTAGTATTTTAAGTTGTAATCGTTATGCTACTATTATTAAGTTGTCTTAGTATTTTAAGTTGTAAGGCTATCGTGGAACTATGGGTTGTAATCCTTATGCTACTATATAAACGTTATGCCACTATATATATTGTTGTTTCGTTCTATTATTTGTAGATTGCTATCGGTTGTTCTTGCTATTATTTATGTATTGCTATGGGTTGCTACGGGCTCGGGTTGCTATACCCCAATCACCAGACACACCATCTTCACAATGATGGCCAAATCATGGGTCATGACCCAAACCATGGACATGCAACTAGGAGCCCGATGCAAACCCACCATGGACATGCAACTAGGACATGCAAACCCATCATGGACATGCAACTAATTTACTTCATGCAAGCATGCAACTCATTTAGTTCATGGAACCGTAGACATGCATAAAAACATCATAAAACAATAGTGGACAAGCAACAAATATGTAAAGCAAAAAAAGTTACAACACATACATGTGTTCATGCATCCATGAATGAATGGATCTTTCTATCCTCCTTAAAATTGATTCAAAAAATTGAATGAATCATTTTTTAAGGTGGATACATACATTAAATTTTGTGCATGAAGTTTAGTGCATCAAAAAATGATCCATCACAAAATTTAGTGCAAGAAAAAGGCCAAAGTAAAAACAAGTAACATTTTATTTGCCGAAGTTAGAGGTTTATTTGCCGAAGAAACATTTTATTTTGAAGTTTAATCAAATTATTTTTCTCTAAACATGGCTGCCTCTATGCCATAAAAAAGGGCTGGTGCCCCTACGCGGGTGGGTTGGTGCGCCTACGTGGGTGGGCTGGTCTCTATTTGGAGCCCATTTGGGCATGGTTATTTTCTCACGGCCCAACGTCTATTAGGCAGTCCAGATTTATTTTTTCCGCGAAACTGCACTCTTTGGGCCTGGTTATTCCTCAACTTCAGCGTCATGGCCCAACATCTATTCGCCAGCCCACGAACAATTTTTTTCTACTGAAACTGAACTTTGTTCTCACACTTGCTAACTGAAGAACTCGAAATGCATATTCAAATTTCAAATTAGCCACTTCACTGAAGAACTTAAGAAATTTCTGCTTACACTCACTACATGAAACTAGCATGGTGCACAAATCGCGTCCTCTGCCTAGTTAACTGAAATTTACTTGCTTACACTTTTGTCCATTCTAACCACAAATGAAAAAGAGGTAAAGAAAGAACGGAGCAATGATATAAGAATACAATGCTCCTTCCATGAGATTTGCTTGCTTCTGGAAATCCACCATCTGCCTTAAAAGCTTCTTTATCTTCTTCAATTCCTCATTTACTTCGACCTCCACGGGCAGTTCAGCAAGGGCAGCCCGTTCGGCAATGCGCGTAATCCTCGCCATCAGCATGGGTCTTTCCGCCCGCGCCACTCTGCCTGAGCTCAAATTGGGTCTCTCCATAGCAAACGGCGGCAAAATTAGATCCCGGGTTGCAGCGTCGCTCATATGAATGTGGCCCTCAGATTCAAGCCTATCAACCTACTGATCTATCCACTCAAAATGGGAACATTTCTTCAACATCTATAAATAGTAACATGACCCTACATCTCAAATTCGAGGAGAAAAAAAAGGCAATTTGGATAAATCTGAACAAAAGATTATGACATTGCGGGGAAGGAACTGAGATCTTACCTTGCCATCCTGTCCCATCATGGGAACGCTGAAGCATGACACAAAATTTCACTCGAGGTTGCCATTCTCATCAATTTTAGTGACCATCCGCTTAAGAGCCTCTGGTCGTGGGCAGTCCGGGCACCTTCTCATCGGAACTGCACCATACTCTGGCCATCTTGACTGCGTGGCAGAGGAGCTAGACATCCCGTGCGCCGGATAATAGGAAGAATGGGGAAAAGGGGAGAAATGGCATGGGCACCAGCTCGGGCACGGGCGCAGCTCTATTTTAGATTCCGCGATGTGGGTCCCGCGCTGCTGAGGTGGATAAGTTGTGGGTCCAAGCGTCACATAACCCTAACAGGTAACGATCAATTCTGCTTAAGGGCCATGTTGGCCGTAAGCTATTTTCTCCCTTCAAATCGTCACGCCTGGGCTATTTCGTCAAAAAACATCACACTCCTTTCAATTCGATGGAAAGAAGTCGCACATGAGATATAAGCCCGAGTTGTTTTGGCTTTGCACGCAGCAGCTGGCTGGTTTAGAATGGATGGGATGTTTTGTCCCCAAAAAGATGATCGACATATAAGGAGAGATTTGCATCACTTTAAAATACTAGAAGCTCATAAAGATATAGAGAGTATTGCATGTATAGCACGTGTGCTCGCACGTGAATTTACGTTCTGCCTCCCTTCATTGTTCTTTATGATTATTATTGCGTTTTTGTTTGCCACGCCAATCCAGTTGGTTTTATTAGGTTTTTGTGTTGTGCAAGCTGCTAGATGTGTACGTGCACTAGCCGCTATGACGCTACGTAGTTTTTTTGTTTTGTTTTCTGTGATCGAACCACATACGTCCGGATGAAAAAAAGAAATGGAGAGGCCAGGCGCATGACATTTCTCTCCGCCGAGGTTTTCGTTTACATGGCCTTCATGTCCGTGTGCTAATCATCGTTTTGAGTTCCGGTTGATCTTGAGAACAAAGTATACCTGGCTTCCTTTTTTCAAGCCAACTCTCCTACGTACATGACTCCCAATCCGACTCCTACACCGACTGTTGAGGATATAACCCCATGGTAAGACCCGTCCAGAAGGGACCTGGTTAGGAAGTTGGCGGCTTGGATAGTAAGGCTTTAGGTAGGCCAGAAGACTACGACGAGCCCATTGGCCATTACCAGACGAGCCAGGTGAAGGCCGAGAGCCAGAAGACAACATGTGACCCGGAGGTGTAAGCCGCCGGAGATGATTTGCCAGATAAGATAAGGCGATTTAGGGATAAGGTCGGTTATTATATGTAACCCGGCCCGGTCTCTGGTAAGCTGAGGACCTCGACCTGTGTATATAAAGTCGGGTTCCCTAGGCGGCTTAGGGTACGAAACAATCTATCAAGAGCTAGGTTAAGCGAATTCGCTCCATTGTAATCGATACCCAATCAATACTACACAAAGCAGGACGTAGGCTTTTACCCCTTTCCGAGGGGCAGAACCTAGGTAAACTCGTGTCTCCCATCCTGATCAACCCCTTCGAGTTAACCGTCGTAGCGATGGCCTCGAACCTAAGTCCTGTCATTAGGGCATCTACCGTGAAAAAACCATGACAATTGGTGCCTGCCGTGAGGCATATGCGCAATGGTTTGAAGTTCTCGAAGGGGTCTCTCCTAGGGATTGAGGGATACGACGTCGGCAGGATGACTAAGAGTCGCTGCGACAAGCTCTACATCGACGACGCTGGCTAGGGCCGCAAGGCCTACTCAATCGAGTACGGGTACCGGTCTCCTTCGACGAAATTCACGTTTTCATTGGAAAGATCGGCGGATCTATGCCCGGGATGGACGTCTGCACTAACCTCATCGAGTTGGCCCGGCGTATGCAACCCGCGCCTGTGTTCAACCCGGTCGGCGGAGCGTGTTCATTGGCTTCACGCAGGGCATGGAAACTCCACGTCGGGAGGGGAAACTGTTATCATCTTGGATGACGAGTCCTCGAGCGGAGAGACGGAATCGATGTATCAGCTTCATGACGGTGCTCTTGGGGGCTATGCCGATGGTGACACTATTCTAGAGCCCTATGATCCGCCAAGCCGAGATGCTATGTTCACGGTATGCACGGCGCCGGCTCTCAACAGCATGGCGATCGGAGCGGCTGCGGGAGCCGCCTCGTCAGGTGCTGGGTCAGCCAGATCGCCGGCTCAAGTTTTGCTGGATCTGATGGATGAGCTGACAACTTTGATAGGAACCGAGGTCACGGTTGGAAATCAGGCAGAGCCTAATGGAGAGATTCCCAGGCTAAAAGGGCTGATGACTAAGGCCCAAGAGTATGTCAACACGTTGCAAGTTCAGATGGGCACTGAGTCGGAGCGTCTGAAGGCGGAAGCTTTCCTTTTTAATTTGGATCAACATACTTCCGAGGCAGTCCTTCGGAGGAGGTCTCAGACCCGCATCCCGCCATAGTATGAGCCCCGAAACCTTTTTAACACCCTGAGGGCAGGACCAAATGCACCGCTGACCAAAACCTAGGCCATAGAAGTGTCATGGTAGCTAGACCCGCACCGTAGGGGGTCCCGATCTATGATACTAGGATCGATGGTAATAGGGGGCGAAGGAGTCCTCCTATGGAGGTAAAACTGAAAGCACATTTGCTCCCTTGGTGGTTTTGGTAATTAATAACAACATATAAGTCATTGAACTAATGTTTCCACCAAGTATATTTCAGGAAAAGTTCAATTAAAGGGATGGCAAAATGTTCATTTGTGAGAAATCACTTTGAGTCTATAGGAATGCCAATACTATTAAAAGGGGGTAAGGTCTTGTTGGTGAACAAAATGTTCATACGTGCACAAGTGATAGTCACCAAAAACATCCACCAGCTCTCCCACCAAAGTCTGTCTATAGCCAAATAGTCAAAATCGATGCAACCAACATTCCTATCCTAGTGCCATCGATTCCAGAACCGAGACAGACTCAGCCAAACCCTAGCCACTTCGGTGCAACCGATTCCATACCGGTGCCACCGAGTTTAGGTTGCCAACTTTCTGTTACACAAACTCACATTTTCTGTACCACCGAGATTATTTGGTCGGCGTCATCGAGATTGGAAATCTGACCGTTGGTCACTTTATCGGTGCAACTAAGATTCGTATATCGGTCCATCCGAGATTGAAAAGTTGCCACCTTTGATCACTTTGGTACCACCGAGATTAACACATCGGTGTCACCAAGTTTTTCATTTTGTTTGTAACCGTTGGATTTTTGGGGATGCCTATATATACCCTTCACCACCACCTACTTGAAAGAGAGGCACTCAGAACTATTCCATACCTATCCTATCAGATTTTCTGAGAGAGAACCACCTACCCTTGTGTTGAGATCAAGATCTTCCACTCCAACCATATGGATCTTGATTTCTAGCCTCCCCAAGTTGCTTTCCACCAATCCCATCTCTTCTACGAAGCCAAATCTGTGAGAGAGTGATTGTGTGTTGAGGAGTCTATCATCTTGAAGCACAAGAGCAAGGAGTTCATCGTCATTACCGAGCCTATTACCTTTTGGAAGGTGGTGCCTCCTATATTGGTTAGGTGTCGCTTGGGAGACTCCTACTTCGTGTTGTGGAGTGAACCAAGAAGTTTGTAAAGGCAAGGAGATCGCCTAGTTTGTGAAGATCTACCCATAGTGAGGCAAGTCCTTCATGGACGGAAGCCATATGGAATAGTCAAGGTTGCTACTTCGTGGACCCTTATGGGTGGAGCCCTCCATGGATTCTTGCGACTGTTACCCTCCTTGGATTGAAGACTCCATAAACGTGCATGTACGATAGAGCCACCTATCGGAACCACGGGAAAAATCATCGTGTCTACAATTGCGTTTGATCTTCCTACTCTATCCTTTTTACTCATGCTTGTTGTTACTTTCCGCTGCTATACTCTTAGACTTGCATGTGTAGGGTGAAATTGACTTGCCATGAATGCTAAAACTGCAAACACTAAAATTTGGGAAAAGGCAAAACTTTTATTTGGTCAAGTAGTCTAATCACCCCCCATTAGACTTACTTTCGGTCCTGCAAAAACCCTACGTCCTGCTTGATTATATTGATAGTATGAAGGCTACAAAGTTGATCTACCTCGAGATCAAATAGCTAAACCCTAGACGAGTTTCCCTGCCCTACAATCTAAAACCCTCCAGCTTATATAGATGCCGAGAGTACCTAGGGTTTACACATGGTCGGTTGCACATCGAAGGGAAAAACATGCCAATCTACTATTTCAAACTTGGATGAAACGCCACGACTCCTGAAGCTTCGTCCCTGGCAACAGGGCCTTTGATCAATCTGATGCTCATCAAGTGGCCCATATAGTCTAGCCTATGAGAAATACGTCGGCATCCGAGGACCCCTTAAACCAGGACTACCTTAGTAGGCCCCATACTAGCCTCCAATGCCGAGGTATAATATCCAGAACATCTCGCATGTCAAAGTCTTCGGCTTGCGAGGTGAGTCCCTCCATCCCTTCTTGTTCGCCAACCATCCTGTCATTGGCGAAATCCCAAGCGTTACGAACATGCAGGGTCCATTGTAATAACTGTCAGCGCTTCTCAATCCTCGTGCACCTAGGGGAGACGAGCGGTTTAGCAGCTTTTTACAAGACTGCCGCTCCCTCAAAGGAGGCACCACCCATTTAAACAAACCAAATCGTGGTCTAGGCCACATATTCTTCTCCCTCCCCATCCAAAAAACCCTTCAGCAAGAGATCGCCAAAAGAACATGGCGAGCACCCCCAGCTCTTCCTCGCGCCCTTACGGCTCTCGTTTCGGGGATTGGACAAGCTGCTCTGTATACCTCCTTCGATTGCGCAACCTCGATACCCAAGGGTATGTTCTTTCCTTGGATCCAACGGTTACCCGTGCCCGTTTGACTTCTTTCAATGGCGAAGCCTTCGCGGAAAACTTCCCTAATCCTAAAAATGGAGAGCGAGCATGCTTCGTGCCCTTACTCTTGCGGGGTCTTGGGTTCCCCATTCATCCCTTTCCTGAGGGGATTATTGGAGTTCTATGGGATCCAGCCCCATATTCTCACCCCTGGGTCCATTCTGCATATCTCGGGTTTCGTCGCCCTTTGCGAAATGTTTCTGGGTTGCGAGGCACACTCTGAGTTGTGCAGGAAATACTTCTGCCTCATCCCTCCTAATCGGGGTAAGATAATTCTAGAGGTCGGAGGAGCCGAAATATGCCGCATTGCCAGGATAGGGTATCCAGTGGGGACACCAAAGAAGGAGTCCCAAGAATGGTCTTCGGAATGGTTCTATATCAAGGACGTTCCCCTATTCGATCCAGCTCAGAGGGGTTTGCCCGAATACTCTGATGCCCCCTTGAAGAAAAGGTACAACGGCGATCAAAGAGCTCATCCTAGGAGGATGGCACCTAAGTGCAATGCCTGGCTGCCCACGTGAGGCTACTAGTTCATCATAAATTGACCATGATATACGTGATGGCCTCCGCCATCACCCGATGTGTTCAGACCCTTCAGCAAAGAATACATCCCTTGTGGTGCTACAACGGGACAAGCGACACCACTCGCTCCCGTTGGTTGGGCCCTGCCAATCAAGTAGCATTGGCAGCCGCACTTGCCGACCTATACAAAGGGGAGAAAGAATATTCTGTTCAGATACTGACCAAGGAGGGCGACCCAAGTAATAATCCCATCGAATGTGTGAGCTTTTCAACTCTATGACCCGAATTTGGATTTTATATTTGTCCCTTTTTGACCGAAGCCTTTAATCTGTGTGAACGGGAATGTAGGAGCTTTGTCGAGATAGTCAACTGTCTGACCCCAACCCGAGAAGTATTCTCGTGATGACGATCCAAGATTTCATGACGACCCAGAGTTGTCAGTTGAGTTCAAAGACAGAGTCTTCTACCAGGAGAGCCTCGACTGCTCCAAGGTGGCTATCATAGCCGATTACCGCGGATCATTCCCTTCCCCTGCTACAGGCAAGAAGAAGAAAAATTCATCCCACAAAAGGCAAGTACCATCCATCAACCCAAGAGCGCCGGCTCCTGCTCCCTAGCGTCATCGGTCCGCGCGACAAACATCGACTACGGCGGCAATGCCCGGACCGGGTAGCAATAGGCATCCATCAAGTGAGCCAGTCATGGGGACAAGCTCGACCACTCATTCAGCTCAAAGGTACTTTGTTCGGCTGCTTAATTTATTATTACAATCGATAGGGCCTCATAAGATTTCTTATGTCGAAATACTAAGTCAACGAGTTCCTCCATCTGTTGCCAAGGATGTTGCCATGGTGTCCGGCGGTGCTCACAATTCCAGATCTTTTGCTCATGCTGAACCCGCTACGGAGGTCCCTATGGTCAATCAGGCCCTTGAAGACTCTGGGGACGCGGTATGAGTTACTAAATCCTACGTGGAGAGTGCTATGAATCACCAGCGGTGACGAGAAGCCCTGCGCCACTCGGCATTCTCCGAACAAGATTTCAATGCTCTACGCTCAGCTGACACACACAGCGGAGCTGGCCGAGCTGGGTTCGGGGAAGCCATGAAATCGATATCGTCCAACCTGTAGGTTAGTGATCGGCAATAAGAATCCGAGCACCCATGTAAACTGTGTAGCCCTTGAGCCTTAAAGTGGTTGGAACAACTGAATTAAGGTTTCGCGTATTGTTTTACTGATGATGCAGGCCTCAAGGCAGTAGAACGAGGAACTGATCAAGGAACTGGAGGCGAGCTGAACACAGGTGGAAACCGTGAAGGCCAAACTTGATCAAGTGAAGAATTTTACCCGGGAGGCGCATGGCGAGTATATCTATTCTGCTGATCTTAGTATATAATCCCATGCTGACGCAAGGTTACTTTGTAGCAGTTGAATCCATAGGGCAGTTGCAAAAAGATTTAGATGCAGCCCGAGAATCTCAGAGGTACGTCGAATTCCAGCATGAGATTGGCTGCCTTTCGTTGCAACGAAACCTGGAAGAGAAGAAACGCCTCCAGGTGGAAAACAAGCAACATGCCAAAGAGATAGAGAGTTTAAAAGCTCAATTGGCCCAAACCCAAGAAATGAACCAGAAATTACAGAGGCGCATGTTCAGTAATTGCAATTATAACATCCTTGACTACCTCTCATACGTTAGTTGTAATGGATATTCCCTGTCTCATGTATAGGTCTCCTGAACGGACAGCCTGAGGAAGAGATTGGATCCGACCGGCAAAGCCTTATGAAGGAACTGTCTGCCCTTCATGAGCGGGCTCAGAAGGCCATGAAGAGCATGATAAAAGCGCTATGGCCCGCCAGGCAACCTTCGGAGGGGATGACCGAACTGATTGATCGGTTCAAGGGAGCCCGAAGTCGGTTTGAGTTATGCAAGACATCGACCTGCCGGGAGGGAGCTCGAGAGGCATGGGCGATGATCAAGACTCGGTATACTGGCCTTAACCCCGAGCATATGTCTCGAGTTGGGCCAGCAGGGCCTGATGGGCAAGAAGTGCCACTTCACTTGGTGTACGACCAAGTGATTCCCGCCGCTCGTCTCTTGCAGGAAGATTGTGCCCTAGATGTATTAATAGACAATCTTGACCAACAGCTAGTTGAGTGATTTTTCTAATTATGTACTTGAAATCAAAAATTGCTAGGTCCGTGCTGTAAACTCTGTCTTAACCAGCCATCGACTTTGACCTCCCATGCAAAGAGCTTGGAAGTGTTCCTTATGAAATATCCCTCCCTAGGAAGGAATCCCTTCAAGGAACGAGGAAATTCGTCCATTTGGTGCGAACAGATAGGAAAATGCACAGGGAGATATGTTATATTACATTTTAGTGTAAGGAACATCTTCCAAAGGAAAAAGTACCTCTATCGATACCTTTCTTCGGGCTGCTACACAAATCATAGATAATAAGGCCGTATACTGCTAGTATGCGGCTAATTGCTCTTTTTAGAAAAAAAGCCCGAATAATGGCGATAACAACCATAATTTTTGTTGCTTCCGTCGTAGCCGACCAATTTTATGCTTAAGATAGCTAGCTTTTGGCTTCACCCGTCTGAAGTATGTATCCAGATGACACGGTCATAACAATCGCAGAGGTGCTCCGTTTACTCTCTAGACAAACAGTCCGTAACGTAGAGGGTAAACACAGGTGCGAGGCTACCCAACTTGGCAAAAATCTTAGTTCGAATGGATGCATAGAATGGCTTAAAAGATCGACAAGGGAAACATGCAAGGATGATGAATGTGAATAAATGCTTTAGAATATAAAATTATTGGCGTCGGGAAGAAGTCTACATGTGTAGTGTTCGGATTTAACATTTAAGGATGTATGCCAAAAATCTTATTACAATATCGGTTTAACCGAACATAGACTTGGGAAAAAAGAAAAAAATCTAATCCTGCCGAAAATCAAGGTGGGAGGGAAAGGAAAAAAATAAAGAAAAAGGAAAAAAAAGGAAGTAAAGGGTAAAGGGAATGACGACACCGGTCTATCTGTAGAAGCGCCGAAGACGAGCTGTGTTCCATGGGTTTGGTTCAAGGTGGTTGTTCGACAGGTTTCGAACACGGTAAGCCCCTCCTGTGAGTACTTCAACAATTATGAAGGGGCCCTCCTATTTGGGGTTGAGTTTGTGCTTCTGCTTCTCCGGGAGCCGTAAGACGAGTTCACCCACATTATACACTTTTGCCCTGACCTCCCTACTCTAGTAACGTCGGGCCTGCTGTTGATAAAAAGTAGAATGAGTCCAGGCATGCAAGTTGTCCTACCGATCAAACTCGGCCTCCTTTTGCTCGTACATGAGCACCCTTGGTCCGTTGTGAATAATATCACAGGGGAGGACTGCTTCGGCTCGGTAGACCATGAAGAATGGTGTGTATCCCGTTGATCTATTAGGGGTGGTGCGCAGGCCCCACAGAACGGAGTCAAGCTCCTCTACCCAATGGCAGTCGGACTCATGCAGAGACTGGACCAAACTTGGTTTAATACCACTCATGATGAGGTCGTTTTCCCGTTCGACTTGTCCATTGGTTTGTGGGTGATACACCGATGTGTAATCAAGCTTGATGCCCATTTTTGCACAAGTCTTTGACCTCTTGGGCTGTGAAGTTCGATCCATTATCCGTAAATATATTGTATGGGATGCCGTAACGGTGTAACACGTTGGATATAAAGTCGGTTACTGTTCTGGACTTAGCTGATTTGATAGGTTTTGCCTCTATCCATTTCGTGAATTTTCAACCATGAGCAATAGGTATTTATTTTTCTTGGTCCCCCCTTTAAGTGGTCCGACCATATCTAGGCCCCAGACCACAAAGGGCTAGGTAATCGGAATATTCAGAAGAGCTATTTGGGATATTTGACATTGATTTGCAAAGAGTTGAGACCCCTCAGAGTGCTTGACAAGTGACTGGGCATCCGCTCAAGCAGTGGACCATAAGCAACCAACCCGAAAGGCCTTGCTTCCTAAGGCCCTTGCTGCAGCGTGATGGCCGCCAATTCCTTCGTGGATTTCGGCTAAGAGCTGCCTTCGTTCTTCCTCAGATATGCACCGCTGTAGTACTTCGATGGTGCTTTTTTTTATAACTCACCCTCGTGGACTTTATAAGCTTTGGATCGCCCAATAATGTGTCGCGCCTCTATGTGATCGTCGGGAAGTTCTTTGCAAAGAAGGTAGGCAAGGAAGGGCTCGGTCCATGGCGTGATTCCTGCCATAACCTCATGAGCCGAGGGCGTTTCATCCATTATAGAGCCGTGATGATTTGGTCGTCTAGTTCGTTTATAGGGGGAACAACCTCCTCCACGTTGGCGAGACCAGCGCCCTTATTATCGTCCTTCCAAACCATTGATGGCTTAAAGAGCCATTCTAGGAAAGTGTTTTTTGGGACAAGGTCGTGTTTGGCCCCCAAGCGGGCCAGTATATCGGCGGCTTGGTTGTTGTCTCTAGTGAAATGGTGAAATTGTAGCCCCTTGAACCGCGTGGATATCTTGAGGACATCGTTTCTATATGCCTCCATCTTCGGGTTTTTGGCACCGAATTCGCCGTTGATTTGGGAGATGGCCAAGTTGGAGTCTCCTTGTACCTCCAGCCATTGTATGCCATTTGATGCTGCCATCCGAGGACCATGCAAGAGTGCTTAGTATTCAGCTACATTGTTTGAATCGGCATACATGATCTGCAACATGTATCGATCGTTGTCGCATGTGGGGGATGTGAGAATAGCTCCGGCCCCCAGTCCGGCCAAAGTTTTGGATCCATCGAAGTACATCGCCAATAGGAGCATGTGGGGGATGTGAGAAAATCTGCCAGCACCTGAGATTTAATACCTCATCGCGGCTTGTAGGAAATTTCAAAAGGAAGGACCTTAATGGCCCATTTGGCTATGCAGACGGTGGCATCCCTGTTGTGGATTATATCGTTCAGAGGTACTTGGGATGCCACCATAACCGAACACTCTTGAAAGTAGGGTCTTAGTTTCCGTGATGCCATAAATACTGTATAGGCTATTGCTAATTCTCGAGCATGTGTTGGTTTCCTGTGAAGAGGAACGGTTTGATGCAGCAAAGTAGATAAGTATTTCCCTCAGTTTTTGAGAACCAAGGTATCAATCCAGTAGGAGATAGAAGAGACTCACCAATAGATGTACCTACACAAAGAATCAAACTCTTGCGACCAACGCTATAAAGGGGTTGCCAATCCCTTCGAGATTACATGCAAGGTTGAGATATAATAGAGATAGATATAATAGGATGCTTGAACGGAAAGTAAAACTAAAAGTAAAAATAGGGCAGCAAGTATTTTTGGTATTTTTGCTTTTAGATCTGAAAGTATAATATGGAAAATAGACCCAGGGGCCATAGGTTTCACTAGATGGCTTCTCTCATGATGACAAGTATTACGGTGGGTGAACAAATTGCTGTTGAGCAATTGATAGAAAAGCGAATAATTATGAACATATCCAAGTCAATGATTATGCATATAGGCATCATGTCCGTGACAAGTAGACTGAAACGATTCTGCATCTACTACTATTACTCCACACATTGGTCGAGTCCTGCCTGCATCTAGAGTATTAAGTTCATGAAGAACAGAGTAACGCATTAAGTAGCTGACATGATGTAGAGGTATAAACTAAAGCAATATGATGAAAACCCCATATTTTTACCCTTGATGCCAACAATACAATATGTGCCTCGCTACCCCTACTTTGTCACTGGGTGAGGACACCTCAATATTGAACCCAAAACTAAGCACTTCTCCCATTGCAAGAATCACCAATCTAGTTGGCCAAACCAAAACAATAACTCAAAGAGACTTGCAAAGATATGAAATCATGCATATAAGAATTTGGGAAAGACTCAAATAATATTCATGGATAATCTGAACATAAACCCACAATTCATCGGATCTAGACAAACACACCGCAAAAGAGTATTACATCGGATAGATCTCCATGAAGAACATGGTATTAAGAGGCAAAGATAGAGAAGAAGTCATCTAGCTACTAGCTATGGACCCGTAGATCTTTGGTAAATTACTCACGCATCATCGGAGGGGCAATCACTAGTGCAGAACAGGCCTATAGTCCCAGGCCGGATGGACCTTTAGTACCGGTTCCCCAACCAGTACTAACGGGTCGGGACTAAAGGTCCAGACCTTTAGTACCGGTTGGACCACAGACCGGTACTAAAGGCCCTCCACATGGCTGCCTATGTGGACTCGTGGTGGAAGACCTTTAGTACCGGTTGGTGATACCAACCGGTACTAAGTCTTCTGTTTTTTTTGTTTTAGCTTTTAATTAGGTTTTAATTTTCCTCTCTATTTTTTGTGTTTTCCATTCATTTCAAATTTATTTTACAGTGCTACATACTGTAAATAGTACACAAGTTCATGCATATATATATGTAAAATAATATACAATATCTCATACACAGTATATATATATATACAAATGGAATTACACATCCATATAAATTCGGGGCTTATAATTAACTTAAGGCCCAAAACCCGGCCGGGACTAGCTAGCTAGTGCTTCAGATGAAATCTCAGTTCTCTACTACTGATTTGTTGGCATTATTGAGGCGGCGGTAAAGAATAGTGCTCTCTGTTTACATGAATGACATGTTGAAGAACAAATGCCGCAAATTCCTCTTGAAGTGCTACGAAGCGTTTCTCGTGTGAGAGCTTCGACAACATTTTCCACAGCCGGAGTTGTCTTTCATGTGCTTCTTTGCGACGTATACGGCCTTCGGTCTGGATGCTTCGCGCCCTTTGCAAAAGAATAGAATTGAATAAGATAATTAATAATCGAGCATGATAATGGTATTTAAAATAGAATTAATGAGATGCGCGGACCTAGTAGTACTACTTAATTACCTGCATCTTTTTCCACTTCAGCTTCGGTTTCCATTGATGACCGTGATGGTTTTTTCTATCATCTTTTTCCAAACACTACCCGGAAAAGAAAAAGAACGAAAGTGTTATTATAATTACTTTTGATACCAGGAAATAATGAAAGAAAGCGAGGTTGATAAAGATTGATATTACCGTTCTATCATAAAATACAAGTCCACATATGATTGTTCTGGTGTATCTAGTGAGACGTACACTTGAACAAGTCCATCCGCGAGGATAATATATAGGAGGATATAGTGGTCTCTGCGCAGAAGTTTATATAATTAAGCAGGCATGCGCATATAACTCATCAACTACACTTGACAGCGAGCTAGTAAGCAAAAATAGAATTTTTAGTATACAAGGGAGTAAACACTCACCCCATGTTGTAAGGAAATATTAAAGTAGATTTGGTATTCATTAGTGCCTCTAGAAAATTATCTAAGAGATCTGCTGTGTCCTTGGCATAATGTTTTACCACATGACCATTAACGGTACTTGGGTCGATGAACCCAATGTCATCGATTCCCTGTTGTTTCAATTCCCACATCTTCAATATGCATAATAGCGTAGAAAAGAACATATATAGTGAGGATAAGCCAACGAATGATATCTTAGCTAGAGACTTAAATTACTAAAGATATAAATCACTTACAGACAATAGCAACTGATGAGAGTTTTGTCGATAGAGTCCATGTGGTATAACTAGAAAAGTTCTGAGAATTCAAGACATATGTCACATGCATTGACGTAATGCTCTTTCCTTACTTTGGCCATGACCGCCGTCTCCCCGCGCTTTGCTTAACGCATGTACCAATCATGCAACCGTCGCATCGCAGTTGGTAGTTCCTTGTACTGCTCGGGTGTGACAAGTGGTTTTCCGACGACATATTGCATTGCGTACTCAGTTGCATCGTACCTGCGGATTTACTCGGTGCCAAGGATTTGTTCAAGAGTGAGACCTGCAGCCTTTAGTACTTTGAGGTCGATTGGGTTGACTTGCACGTCGACTGGTTGGATCGGTTGCTTGCTTGGATTGGTACTCACCTTGAGCGGAGAGATCAATTGCTTGGATTGTTCTCCGAGCTGGGGAACTGTTTTCCCGCTAGTTGATTTCGTACTTCCCGACTTCTTCCTTGGGCTGGGCTGACTTCTCTGCTCACTTGCCTTCTGAATTTGTTTCTCATAGTCTGTCGGCATACGCTCGACATATGCTAGGTGTCAATCAATAAAGTGTTCCATAAAGTGCTCTTGGCCTTCCTTGGGTATTACCTCCTTTGGCGGCACGGTCTTCTTCGCAAAAAAGGCTTTCACTTGGAGATCGCATTCAATTTTATTTCCCTCCGGTGTCATGTCATAAGGCAGCTTCCTTTTGGCCAGAGGCTCGGGTTTCTTCTTTGCTTTCTTCCGAAGAGGACTGCTGGTGTCCTTCCTCTTTTGGGAGACCTGCTGGCGGGACCGCTGCCGGGGTGGAGTCGGCTCACGCGGCGGAGATCGATATCGATGATGATATGGACTCGCGTCATGCTCTGTCCCGAGGTTGGGAGGACTGCTCATGGCAAGGTGGGGAGGACTACTGGCGAGGTGGGACGCCTCTCGAGGTGGGGACGACTGTGGGGGAGCTTGAGGTGAGGAGGACTGCTGGCGAGGTGACTCCTGCTAAGGTGACTGCTGGCGAGGTGGGGAGGACTGCTAGCGAGGTGGGGAGGACTACTGGCGTTGTGATGCCTCTGGTTGGGATCCCTCGTGCTGGACATCGATACTCGGAGGAGCCGGTGGCCTTAGCGCCGAGTGTGGAAAGACGATGCAATCCTTACTCCATAGAATGAGACCACGGCTAGCTTCTACCAATGTGGACTCCCCCTCACCTCCAAGGATGTCAAGCAATATTTTATCATATCCCGGCTCTATTGTGTCCACCGCGACACGAGCATACCCACCTGGAACCGGATTGCAATGCCAGAGAACATCAGGTGTATTTGGTAAAGCATAGCCCATCGCAACCCGCACGGGTATGTTCCTCACTTTCTGGATTAGCTCACTAGATGTCTTCTCGGTGATATCATCCATGGGGGTGTGACCTAGCGGTGCCCCCGTGGAACCGATGCTGCTTTTCAGCATTGTAGATGGGACAGGTTCGTCCCCTGCCTCCTCCTGCGGAGTTTCCCTTTGCTGGGTCAGTACCTGTATCTGCAGCTGCTGCTGCTCGTACTTCTGTTCCAACTTCGAAAGTCGGTCTGCTTCCACCTTCTTTTTTCTCGAATGGCTTTTATAACTGCCTGCCATCCCGCAAACCCCTCGTACCACGGAACAATGCCCATGCCTCATGTTCGTTCTCTGTGTTCGGCATTCTCGAGGGCGCTTGTAAGCTCATCGTTCTCTCTATCGGGGTGAAACCATCCTTCTTGGGCATCTTTTGTTGCTTGAATCAACTCATCTAATGCATGCTTCAGACTGGCCAGTGCAATAATCTTTCCTGTGTCTGGGTCCAACTTTCCCCCATGCGCAAAAAACTTAGGAACGACTGCACCTCTTGGGCCAGTTGAAGGTTACTGGAGTGATCCCTTCAGCAAGCATCTTATTCTCTAATGCATCCCACTTAGGAACGACTGACTTGTATCCACCTGTCCCTAGTTTATGTGATATTTTTTTTTCTTAGCATTTATCTTATTCTTTGCAGACTTCTCCATAGCAACTATCGATGTCCTGTACTCGATAAATACGTCCTAGTGATCCCTTACCTTCTCGTATATTCCTTCGAATTCGGGCGCCTTCTTGCCTTTAGCGTTGTAGTCGATCCATAATCTTTTCTTCCAAGTCTGGAACACGCCGGACATCTTATGGAGAGCAAACTCCTTGACTTTGTTCCTTTGACGCTCTGAGAGAGAATCTGGTAGGGTGAAATGCTCCATGAGCTCTCGCCAAAGGGCATCTTTAATTGTTGTATCGAGATAATTCACTCCTGGTTTTGGTTCCTTTGGCTGAATCCATTCATGCATTGTGATCGGGACTCCGTCCCTAACAACCACTCCGCATTGACGCACAAATGTCTTGGCATTGGCTTCAGGGTGAGTCGGTTCGCCATTATGTCTGAAAGCATCCAGATTGAGCTTTACATTGCCGTCCAATATTTTGGCCGCGCCTCATACATTTCTACTAGATTGTCTCGATCCGGAGGGCTGATAATTAAAATAATAAATATTTGTTAATATATATATACAAATCAATTAATACACATGTAATGATCACCAGAGGCTAATGGATGTGTATATACCTCGCCGAACATTCTTGGTTGTTCCGGATTTTGGAACATGAGTTGTTCTTCCTCGGTCTCACATCCATCACCGTGATTGTTTAGATATTGTGAGCCATCATCATGATCATGTGATTCACCTCGAAGGTCCGTTGGGTTTTCGGAGGAGCGTATCATGTCGAAGATGTCCTCTTCATGAGCTCTACCGGTATTGTCGATAACTTAATAACTAGTCCATAATAATATAGATAAAACAAATTTGTATTTAAATTAGCATGCATTCAAGAAGCAAAATGACTGATAGTTAATTAATAATGCATCATCGAATACATATATAGTATAGTTCTTAGAAAAGATCTCATCTTCATAATCTTGGATAATTTTCAATACATCAGCTAATCTCCATCAATCTAGCTAATACATCATAATAATACATCATAATAGTAGCTAGCTAATATATCGATCTAGCTAGAACCCTAGCGCCCGGCGGATAGCGGGTAGGCGGTGGACACCCAAAGAGAAGGAACCATCACAGGAACATAGCTTCAGTGAGATCCCTGAAGAATCTGCCAGGTATTGTCGGACCTGGCCTCCAAAGCTGCCATGTAGCGTCGGACGTGCTCGTTCTCCTTGCTGACATGGTACTGTACCACCTCCGCAGGGGACTCAAGCCTCTTGATCGTCCGTGGCCCATGCGGCCACCACCACAGAACCTCTGGGTCGACGACGGGCTAGCTCCTAAACTAAACATAAACTAACACATATCCTAATAACCTGATAACCTAACTAACTAACTAACTAAATAGGGGTGTTGTGTTGTGCTCGGGGTCGGGTGTTGGGGGTGTCTTGTCGGGGTGTCGGGGTTCAACGTCGAGGTGTTGGAAATATGCCCTAGAGGCAATAATAAAATGGTTATTATTGTATTTCCTTGTTCATGATAATTATCTATTGTTCATGCTATAATTGTGTTAACCGGAAACCATAATACATGTGTGAATACATAGACCACAACATGTCCCTAGTGAGCCTCTAGTTGACTAGCTCGTTGATCAATAGATGGTCACGGTTTCATGGCCATGGACATTGGATGTCATTGATAACGGGATCACATCATTAGGAGAATGATGTGATGGACAAGACCCAATTCTAAGCATAGCACAAGATCGTGTAGTTCGTTTGCTAAAGCTTTTCAATGTCAAGTATCGTTTCCTTAGACCATGAGATTGTGCAACTCCCGGATACCGTAGGAATGCTTTGGGTGTGCCAAACGTCACAACGTAACTGGGTGGCTATAAAGGTGCACTACGGGTATCTCCGAAAGTATCTGTTGGGTTGGCATGAATCGAGACTGGGATTTGTCACTCCGTGTGACGGAGAGGTATCTCTGGGCCCACTCGGTAAGACATCATCATTATGAGCTCAATGTGACTAAGGAGTTAGTCACGGGATGATGTATTACGGAACGAGTAAAGAGACTTGCCGGTAACGAGATTGAACAAGGTATGGGGATACCGACGATCGAATCTCGGGCAAGTATCATACCGATAGACAAAGGGAATTGTATACGGGATTGATTGAATCCTTGACATCGTGGTTCATCCGATGAGATCATCGTGGAGTACGTGGGAGCCAACATGGGTATCCAGATCCCGCTGTTGGTTATTGACCGGAGAGGTGTCTCGGTCATGTCTACGTGTCTCCCGAACCCGTAGGGTCTACACACTTAAGGTTCGATGACGCTAGGGTTATAGGGAAAAGGTATACGTGATTACCGAAGGTTGTTCGGAGTCCCGGATGAGATCCCGGACGTCACGAGGAGCTCCGGAATGGTCCGGAGGTAAAGATTGATATATAGGAAGTCCAGTTTTGGTCACCGGAAAGTTTTCGGGCTCATCGGTAGTGTACCGGGAGTGCCGGGAGGGTGCCGGATAACCCCCGGGAGGGGTGTGACGACCAAAGGACCACATGGGCTGTTAGATAAAGTGTGCCAGCCCTTATTGGGCTGGGCAAGACTTTTGCTAAAGGCCCATGCGGCTGGAGATAAGGAGATAAGGCAAAAAGGATTTAAAAGGAGGAGATCCACCTCCCTTGTGGGAGATGGACTCTCCCTTTAATTCGGCCGGCCATCTCCTCTTTGGAGTAGAGGCCAAGCCAGCCCTCCACGTCCCTCCTCCTATATATACTTGAGGTTTTGGATGTTTTGAGACAAGATTTGATCTCTCTCTCTCACGGCGAAGCCCTACCTCTCTTCTTCCTCCTCCGCAGCGCTTAGGCGAAGCCCTGTCGGAATACCTTGCTACTCCACCACCACCACGCCGTCGTGCTGCTGTTGGAGCCCTTCCCCAACCTCTCCTTCCTCCTTGCTGGATCAAGGTGTTGGAGACGTCACCGGGCTGCACGTGTGTTGAACGCGGAGGTGCCGTCCGTTCGGCACTTGATCGGATCTACCGCGATCTGAATCGCTGCGAGTACGACTCCATCAACCGCGTTCTTGTAACGCTTCCGCTTAGCGATCTTCAAAGGTATGAAGATCCACTCTCCCCTTGCTCGTTGCTGGTTTCTCCATAGATGGATCTTGGTGAACGCGTAGGAAATTTTTGATTTACTACTACGTCTCCCAACAGTGGCATCATGAGCTAGGTCTATGCGTAGAATCTATGCACGAGTAGAACACAAAGCAGTTGTGGGCGTCGAGTTTGTTAATTTGCTTGCCGCTACTAGTCTTATCTTGATTCGGCGGTATTGTGGGATGAAGCGGCCCGGACCAACTTTACACGTACGCTTACGTGAGACCGGTTCCACCGCCTGACATGCACTAGATGCATAAGGTGGCTAGCGGGTGTCTGTCTCTCCTACCTTAGTCGGATCGGATTCGATGAAAAGGGTCCTTATGAAGGGTAAATAGCAATTGGCAAATCACGTTGTGGTGTTGACGTAGGTAAGAAACGTTCTTGCTAGTAACCTATAGCAGCCACGTAAAAACTTGCAACTACAAATTAGAGGACGTCTAACTTGTTTTTGCAGCATGTGCCTTGTGATGTGATATGGCCAAAGGATGTGATGTGATGCATTGTGATGTATGAATTGATCATGTTCTTGTAATAGGATTCACGACTTGCATGTCGATGATTATGACAACCGGCAGGAGCCATAGGAGTTGTCTTATTTATTGTATGACCTGCGTGTCAATCATAAACGCCATGTAATTACTTTACTTTATTGCTAAGCGTTAGCCATAGTAGTAGAAGTAATAGTTGGCGAGACAACTTCATGAAGACACAATGATGGAGATCATGATGATGGAGATCATGGTGTCGTGCCGGTGACAGTGATGATCATGGTGCCCCGAAGATGGAGATCGAAGGAGCAAGATGATATTGGCCATATCATGTCACTATATTGATTGCATGTGATGTTTATCATGTTTACATCTTATTTGCATAGAACGACGGTAGTAAATAAGATGATCTCTCAATAAAATTTCAAGAAAGGTGTTCACCCTAACTGTGCACCATTGCTAAGGATCGTCGTTCCGAAGCACCACGTGATGATCGGGTGTGATAGGTTCTAACGTTCGCATACAACGGGTGTAAGCCAGATTTACACATGCGAAACACTTAGGTTGACTTGACGAGCCTAGCATGTACAGACATGGCCTCGGAACACGGAAGACCGAAAGGTCGAACATGAGTCGTATAGAAGATACGATCAACATAGAGATGTTCACCATGGATGACTAGTCCGTCTCACGTGATGATCGGACACGGGCTAGTTGACATGGATCATGTATCACTTGGAAGACTAGAGAGATGTCTATCTAAGTGGGAGTTCATTAATAATTTGATTAAGTGAACTTAATTATCATGAACTTAGTCTAAAAATGTCCTTGCAAATTATGTCGTAGATAGCTCGCGCTGTAGCTCCACAGTTTTATTGATACAATCCTAGAGAAAAGTAAGTTGAAAGTTGATGGTAGCAATAATGCGGACAGGGTCCGTGATCTGAGGATTGTCCTCATTGCTGCACAGAAAGCTTATGTTTTTGATGTACCGCTAACTGCACCACTCCCTCAAGTGTTGTCTGTAGATGTTGTGAACATATGACAGGCACTTTTTGGTGACTACGTGATAGTTCAATGCGTCATGCATTGCGGCTTAGAATTGAGGCTCCAAAACGTTTTGAACGTCACGGAACATATGAGATGTTCTAGGAGCTGAGATTGTGATCTCAGGCTCGTGCCTATGTTGAGAGGTATGAGACCTCCAACAAGATTCTTTGTCTGCAAGATAAAGGAGAATAGCTTAATCGGTGAGCGCGTGCTCAGATTGTCTGGGTGCTACAATCACTTGAATCAAGTGGGAGTTAATCTTCCAGATGAGATAGTGATTAATGCAGTTCTCCAAGTCACTGCCACCAAGCTACTAGAGCTTCGTGATGAACTATAACATGCCAGGGATGGATAAGATGATCCCTGAGTTGTTCGTGATGTTTGACACCACGAAGGTAGAAACCAAGAAGGAGCATCAAGTGTTGATGGTTAAGTTAAACCACTAGTTTCAAAAGGGGCAAGGGCAAGAAGGGAAAACTTCAGGAATGGCAAGCCAGTTGTTGCTCTAGTGAAGAAACCCAAGGTTGAGCCCGAACCCGAGACTAAGTGCTTCTGTTATGAGGAGAATGTTCGCTGAAGCGGAAAAACCCTAGATGCTTGGTAGATAAGAAGGCTGGTAATGTCAATGGAGGTATATTTGATATATGTGTTAGTGATGTGCACCTTGCTGGTACTCCTAGTAGCACCTGGGTATTGGATACCGGTTCGATTGCTAAGTGTTAGCAACTCGAAATAAAAGCTACGGAGTAAATGGAGACTAGCTAGGTGAAAGGTGACGATGTGTGTTGGAAGTATTTCCAAGATTGATGTGATCACCATCGCACGCTCTCTCTACCTTCAGGATTTGTGATAAACCTAAATAAATGTTATTTGGTGTTTGCGTTGAGCATGAACGTGATTAGATCATGATTAGTGCGATACGGTTATTCATATAAGTTAGAGAATAATGGTTATTCTGTTTACATGGATAATGCCTTCAATGGTCATGCACCCACTCGGAATGGTTTATTGAATCATGATCGTAGTAGTACACATATTCATAACATTGGTACCAAAAGATATAAAGTTAATAATGATAGTACCACATACTTGTGGCACTGCCGCTAAATGTCATATTGGTATAAATCGCATGAAGAAACTCCATGATGATGGATTTTTGACTCACTCGATTTCGAATCGGTTGAGACATGCGAGCCATGCCTCTTGGGCAAGATGACTGAGACCCCGTCATCCAATATGATGGAGCGGGCAAGTGGCTTATTGGAAATAATACATGTTGATGTATGTGGTCCAATGAGTGTTGAAACACACAGTGGATATCGTTGTTTTTCTTTACCTTCACTGATGATTTGAGTAAATATGGGGATATTTACTTAATGAAACACGAATCTGAAATGTTTGAAAGGTTCAAGGAGTTTCAGAGTGAAGTTAAAGATCATCGTGACAAGAAGATAAATGTCTATGATATGATCATGGAGGTGAATATCTAAGTTACGAGTTTGGTATGCAATTTTAGACAATGTGGAAATTGTTTCACAGCTCACGCCTCCTGGAACACCATAGTGTGATGGTGTGTTCGAACGTCGTAGTCGTGCTCTATTGGATATAGTGAGTACTATGATGTCTCTTATCGTTTTACCACTATCGTTATGGGGTTATGCATTAAAGACAAATCCATTCACTTTAACAGGGCACCATCTAAGTCTGTTGAGATGACACCGTGAGAATTATGGTTTGATAGAAGCCTAAGATGTCATTTCTTAATGTTTGGAGCTGCGACGCTTATGTGAAAAAGGGTTTTTCACCTAGCGAGCTCGAACCCAAAGTAGACAAATGCATCTTCATAGAATACCCTAATGAGACATTGGGTATACCTTCTATCTCAGATCCAAGCGCAGAATGTATTTGTAGCTAAGAACGGGTCCTTTCTTGAGAAAGAGTTTCTCTCGAAAGAATTGAGTGGGAGGAAGATAGAACTTGATAAGGTTGTTGAACCTTTGTTTCATCCAGAGAATAGCGCAACACAGAAAGATGTTTCTGTAGAGCCTACTCAGTTGAAAAGGAAGTTAATGATGATGATCATGAAGCTTCGGATCAAGTCACTATCGAACCTCGTAGGTCGACAAGGACGCGTACTGCTCCTGAGTAGTACGACAACCCTGTCTTGGAAATCATGTTGTTGGACAACGATGAACCTACGAACTATGGAGAAGCGATGGTGGGCCCGGATTCCAACAAATGGCTAGGAGCCATGAAATCCGAGAAAGGATCCATGTATGAAAACCAAGTATGGACTTTGGTAGACTTGCCTGTTGAATGGCGGGTCATTGAGTACAAATGGACATTTGAGATAAACATAGACGCTAATGGTGAAATGTCACCGTTTATAAGGCTCGACTTGTCGCAAAGAAGTTTCCGCCAAGTTCAAGGAGTTGACTGCAATGAGATTGTCTCATCTGTAGCAATGCTAAAAGTCTATTAAAATTTTGTTAGCAGTTGCTGCATTTTTCGATTATGAAATCTGGCAGATGGATGACAAAACAAGGTTTCCGTAATGGTTTCTGTGAGGAAGAGTTGTATGTGATATAACCAGAAGGTTTTGTCAATCCTAAGGATGCTAATAATATGCAAACTCCAGCGATCCTTCTATGGACTGGAGCAAGCATCTCGGAGTTGGAATATATGCTTTGATGAGGTGATCAAAGTGTTTAAGTTTATACAAAGTTTATGAGAAACTTGTATTTGCAAGAAAGTGAGTGGGAGCACTATGGAATTTCTTATAAGAATATGTAGTTGACATATTATTGATCGGAAATGATGTAGAATTTCTGGAAGAGCATGAAGGGTTGTTTGAAAAGTTTTGTTTTTCAAAGGAAGACCCAGATAAAGCTACTATTTTATTGAGCATCAAGATCTATAGGGATAGATCTATTCGCTTGATAAGTTTTTTCGACGAAGACATACCTTGACAAGTTTTTGAAGGAGTTCAAAATAGATGGGTCAAAGAAGGAGTTCTTGACTGTATTGTAAGGTGTGAAATTGAGTAAGACTCAATACCCGACCACGGCAGAAGATAAAGAAGAGATGAGTGTCATCTCCTATGCTTTAGCCATAGGCTCTATATAGTATGCCATGCTGTGTACCGCACCTGTGTGTGCCTTGCCATGAGTCTGTCAAGGGGTACAAGAGTAATCCAAGAGTGGATCACTAGACAGCGGTCAAAGTTAGCCTTAGTAACTTGAGAACTAAGGAAATATTTCTCGATTATGGAGGTGATAAAGAGTTCATCGTAAAGTGTTACGATGATGCAAGCTTTAAAACCAATCCGGATGACTCTTAGTAGAAATCCAGCTACGTATAGTGGAGCAGCCATTTGGAATAGCTCCAAGTGGAGCATGGGAGTAGTATCTACAAATATGACATGGAAAGTTTGTAAGGTACACACGGATCTGAATGTCGCAGACCCGTTGACTAAAACCTCTTTCACGAGCAGGACATGAACAAACCCCAGAACTTATTGGGTGTTAATCACATGATGATATGATCACATGGTGATGTAAGTGTTAATCACATGGTGATGTGAACTAGATTATTGACTCTAGTGCAAGTGGGAGACTGTTGGAAATATGCCCTAGAGGCAATAATAAAATGGTTATTATTGTATTTCCTTGTTCATGATAATTGTCTATTGTTCATGCTATAATTGTGTTAACCGGAAACCATAATACATGTGTGAATACATAGACCACAACATGTCCCTAGTGAGCCTCTAGTTGACTAGCTCGTTGATCAATAGATGGTCACGGTTTCATGGCCATGGACATTGGATGTCATTGATAACGGGATCACATCATTAGGAGAATGATGTGATGGACAAGACCCAATTCTAAGCATAGCACAAGATCGTGTAGTTCGTTTGCTAAAGCTTTTCAATGTCAAGTATCGTTTCCTTAGACCATGAGATTGTGCAACTCCCGGATACCGTAGGAATGCTTTGGGTGTGCCAAACGTCACAACGTAACTGGGTGGCTATAAAGGTGCACTACGGGTATCTCCGAAAGTATCTGTTGGGTTGGCATGAATCGAGACTGGGATTTGTCACTCCGTGTGACGGAGAGGTATCTCTGGGCCCACTCGGTAAGACATCATCATTATGAGCTCAATGTGACTAAGGAGTTAGTCACGGGATGATGTATTACGGAACGAGTAAAGAGACTTGCCGGTAACGAGATTGAACAAGGTATGGGGATACCGACGATCGAATCTCGGGCAAGTATCATACCGATAGACAAAGGGAATTGTATACGGGATTGATTGAATCCTTGACATCGTGGTTCATCCGATGAGATCATCGTGGAGTACGTGGGAGCCAACATGGGTATCCAGATCCCGCTGTTGGTTATTGACCGGAGAGGTGTCTCGGTCATGTCTACGTGTCTCCCGAACCCGTAGGGTCTACACACTTAAGGTTCGATGACGCTAGGGTTATAGGGAAAAGGTATACGTGATTACCGAAGGTTGTTCGGAGTCCCGGATGAGATCCCGGACGTCACGAGGAGCTCCGGAATGGTCCGGAGGTAAAGATTGATATATAGGAAGTCCAGTTTTGGTCACCGGAAAGTTTTCGGGCTCATCGGTAGTGTACCGGGAGTGCCGGGAGGGTGCCGGATAACCCCCGGGAGGGGTGTGACGACCAAAGGACCACATGGGCTGTTAGATAAAGTGTTCCAGCCCTTATTGGGCTGGGCAAGACTTTTGCTAAAGGCCCATGCGGCTGGAGATAAGGAGATAAGGCAAAAAGGATTTAAAAGGAGGAGATCCACCTCCCTTGTGGGAGATGGACTCTCCCTTTAATTCGGCCGGCCATCTCCTCTTTGGAGTAGAGGCCAAGCCAGCCCTCCACGTCCCTCCTCCTATATATACTTGAGGTTTTGGATGTTTTGAGACAAGATTTGATCTCTCTCTCTCACGGCGAAGCCCTACCTCTCTTCTTCCTCCTCCGCAGCGCTTAGGCAAAGCCCTGTCGGAATACCTTGCTACTCCACCACCACCACGCCGTCGTGCTGCTGTTGGAGCCCTTCCCCAACCTATCCTTCCTCCTTGCTGGATCAAGGTGTTGGAGACGTCACCGGGCTGCACGTGTGTTGAACGCGGAGGTGCCGTCCGTTCGGCACTTGATCGGATCTACCGCGATCTGAATCGCTGCGAGTACGACTCCATCAACCGCGTTCTTGTAACGCTTCCGCTTAGCGATCTTCAAAGGTATGAAGATCCACTCTCCCCTTGCTCGTTGCTGGTTTCTCCATAGATGGATCTTGGTGAACGCGTAGGAAATTTTTGATTTACTACTACGTCTCCCAACACGAGGGACCCTAGATACCCTAGCATCTACACACTAGCCCGGCGATCATCGGGGCGATCGTCGGGGAGAGGGGTCGGCCAGGAGATCTCACCTAGCATCCTGACCCGGAGGTGCCATCGGCGACGGGCTTGGGGCGGTGGCAACGGGATCGCGAAGCGGCGGCCGGAGTGAGCGGGCCGGCGGTGACGGGACCGGAGACGAGGGGCGGCGTCCGGGTAGGCGAGGGCGACCACGGCGAGGGCGACGGCGGTGGTGGTGAGGGCGACGGCGGTGAGCAGCGGCGTCCGGGTAGGTGAGGGTGACCACGGCGAGGGCGACGGCTGCAAGGGCGATGGCAGCGGTGGTGAGGGCGACGGCTGCGTGACCGACGGAGGCGAGGGCGACGGCGGTGGTGGTGCGACGACGGCAGTGGTGAGGGCGACGGAAATGGCGTGGTGGTGGTGCGACGGTGGCGAGGGCGACAGCGGCGAGGGCGACGACAGCGTGGGCGACGGCAATGGCAATTTCGGCAGCCTGGCAGCGCAAGTTGAGCTCTCCCTGTGCGTTGCTCAGCCCGGGACGACAAAGTCCTCTATTTATACCAGGCACACCTTTAGTACTAGTGTGTGGCATGCACCGGTACTAAAGGTCCTGCCAAAAGAGCACGGGGCCGGTGGACCTTTAGTACCGGTGTGTGGCACGCACCGGTACTAAAGGGTCTTTAGTACCGGTGCTAGTCACGCCCCGGTACTAAAGGTCCTGCCAAAAGAGCGCGGGGGCGGTGGACCTTTAGTACCGGTGCGTGGCTAGCACCGGTACTAAAAGTGTTTTTTAATTAAATATTAGTTATTATTTTCAGAAAAACCCCGTAAACTTTAGAAAATCATAGAAAAAATGTAGGACTCCAATGGAAATGAATAATATATGAAAAAATATCAGAAAAATATAAAGAATCTGTTTATGGCATTTCCATGCATGTTTGAACAACTTCAACTGTTGTATAAGATAATTTGATTAAATATGGCATTTGAAATATTCATATCTCGAGTTTGAAAAGCAGTATTAACAAACTCTGAAAAGGTTGTAACTTGGCATGACATCATAATTTCAGCCACATAGCAACTTCTAGAGAGTTGAGAGGGTTACGACAAAAACTCGATGCACTTCGTGTACAAATTGGACAATCTCATAAGAAGTATGTGGGTTTCGGACGAAAACTCATCTATTACAAAGGGATTTCATTTTCAATAACTTATTTTAACTCCATACTTTTTTGTGTGTTCAATATGCACCATTCAAAGGCACATCATCAATTTTCAACCCTTTCTGACTTAATTTGATATTTTTCATGCATTTAATGATTTCTTTTTAGCTAAATGACCCAGAATTTGAAAAGCAGTACAAATGAACTCTGAAAAGGTTGTAACTTGGCATGACATCATAATTTCACCCACATAGCAACTTCTAGAGAGTTGAGAGGGTTACGGCAAAAACTGGATGCACTTCGTGTACAAATTGGACAATCTCATAAGAAGTATGAGGGTTTCGGACGAAAACTCATCTATAACAAAGGGATTTCATTTTTAATAACTTATTTTAACTCCGTACGTTTTGTGTGTTCAATATGCACCATTCAAAGGCACATCATCAATTTTCAACTCTTTCTGACTTCAGTTGATATTTTTCATGCATTTAATGATTTATTTTGACCTATATGACCCTGAATTTGAAAAGCAGTACAAATGAACTCTGAAAAGGTTGTAACTTGGCATGACATCATAATTTCACCCACATAGCAACTTCTAGAGAGTTGAGAGGGTTACGGCAAAAACTGGATGCACTTCGTGTACAAATTGGACAATCTCATGAGAAGTATGAGGGTTTCAGATCAAAACTCATCTATAACAAATGGATTTCATTTTTAATAACTTATTTTAACTCCATACTTTTTGTGTGTTCAATATGCACCATTCAAAGGCACATCATCAATTTTCAACCATTTCTGACTTCATTTGATATTTTTCATGCATTTAATGATTTATTTTGAGCTAAATGACCCTGAATTTGAAAAGCAGTACAAATGAACTCTGAAAAGTTTGTAACTTGGCATGACATCATAATTTCACCCACATAGCAACTTCTAGAGAGTTGAGAGGGTTACGGCAAAAACTGGATGCACTTCGTGTACAAATTGGACAATCTCATAAGAAGTATGAGGGTTTCGGACGAAAACTCATCTATAACAAAGGGATTTCATTTTTAATAACTTATTTTAACTCCGTACGTTTTGTGTGTTCAATATGCACCATTCAAAGGCACATCATCAATTTTCAACTCTTTCTGACTTCAGTTGATATTTTTCATGCATTTAATGATTTATTTTGACCTATATGACCCTGAATTTGAAAAGCAGTACAAATGAACTCTGAAAAGGTTGTAACTTGGCATGACATCATAATTTCACCCACATAGCAACTTCTAGAGAGTTGAGAGGGTTACGGCAAAAACTGGATGCACTTCGTGTACAAATTGGACAATCTCATGAGAAGTATGAGGGTTTCGGATCAAAACTCATCTATAACAAATGGATTTCATTTTTAATAACTTATTTTAACTCCATACTTTTTGTGTGTTCAATATGCACCATTCAAAGGCACATCATCAATTTTCAACCATTTCTGACTTCATTTGATATTTTTCATGCATTTAATGATTTATTTTGAGCTAAATGACCCTGAATTTGAAAAGCAGTACAAATGAACTCTGAAAAGTTTGTAACTTGGCATGACATCATAATTTCACCCACATAGCAACTTCTAGAGAGTTGAGAGGGTTACGGCAAAAACTAGATGCACTTCGTGTACAAACTGTTACAAAGATATACCATGCTAGCTAGGAAATGCGTGCATGTCCTTCACATAAATATATAGAAAGTGATGACGGTGAAGCCAGTCACATCCCAGAGTGGGATCTCGCGGTGTAAGACTTTTTCTACGTGTTTGTCCCTTTCTTATGATTGCGCCATAACCATGGATAATCTCCATCATTTAACAGGATGCTTGGGTCAGTCTTCACTCTGAAGGGCGGGATTTCATGAAACTTTTCATAATCTTCAGACATGTCTGTCTTGTCCTCCACCCCCACAATGTTTCTTTTCCCTAAAAGAACTATGTGGCGCTTTTTTTCTCCTCAGTTTGCTAGACATGTCCTTCACATAGAAAACCTGAGCCAAATCATTGGCTGGGACGAATGTGTCGTCTGTGTATCCAAGATTGTTGAGATCCGCTGTTGTCATTCCGTACTGCGGGTCTACCTGTACCCCGCCTCTGGTATATTTGACGCATTTGCACCAAAACAATGGGACCTGAAGATCAGGTCCATAGTCAAGTTCCCATATCTCCTCTATGTAACCATAATATGTGTCTTCAAAGTTGGTTGCATCATAGCGGACGCCACTGTTTTGGTTGTTGCTCTTCTTATCTTGGGTGATCATGTAAAATGTATTCCCATTTATCTCGTACCCTTTGAAAGTCGTTACAGTCGAACTTGGTGTCTTGGCCAACCAGTACAGTTCATCTGGAACATCGTTGTCATTGATGAGCCTTGTTTGCAACCAACTGGCAAAAGTCTCCATGTGTTTACTTTCAATCCAGGGGTCAGACTACTCCGGGTTCTTGGACCGTACAATATCCTTGTGTTCCTCCATATATGGAGTCACCAAGGTGGAATTTTGTAGAACCATGTATTGTGCTTGAGTGAAAGAATGCCCGTCCATATTTATTGCTTCTTTCTTTCCTAATGTGCCTTTTCCACCCAGTCTCCCCTCATTCCGCGATTCAGGAAGACCAATCAGCCTAATGTCAGGAAAAAAGTCAACACAAAACTCAATAACCTCCTCTGTTCCATATCCCTTGGCGATGCTTCCTTCTGGCCTAGCACGGTTATGAACATATTTCTTTAAGACTCCCATGAACCTCTCGAAGGGGAACATATTGTGTAGAAATACAGGACCCAGAATGTTAATCTCTTCGACTAGGTGCACTAGAACGTGCGTCATAATATTGAAGAAGGATGGAGGGAACACCAACTCGAAACTGACAAGACATTGGACCAGGTCATTCTATAACCTTGGTAGGATTTCTGGATCGATTACCTTCTGAGAAATTGCATTGAGGAATGCGCATAGCTTCACAATGGCTAATCGAACATTTTCCGGTAGAAGCCCCCTAAGTGCAATGGGAAGTAATTGCGTCATAATCACGTGGCAATCATGAGACTTTAGATTTTGAAATTTTTTCTCTGCCATATTTATTATTCCCTTTATATTCGATGAGAAGCCAGACGGGACATTGATACTGAGCAGGCATTCAAAAAAGATTTCCTTCTATTCTTCCGTAAGAGCGTCGCTGGCACGACCTTGATACTGCTTTGGAGGCATGCCGTCTTTTTCATTAATTCTTTGCTTGTCCTCCCGTGCCTCCGGTGTATCTTTTGTCTTTCCATACATGCCCAAGAAGCCTAGCAGGTTCACACTAAGATTCTTCATCACATGCATCACGTCGATTGCATTGCGGACCTCTAGGGCTTTCCAATATTCAAGTTCCCAAAATATAGATTTCTTCTTCCACATGGGTGCGTGTCCGTTGGCGTCATTCGGAATAGATTGTCCGCCAGGACCCTTTCCAAAGATTACCTGTAAATCCTTGACCATATCAAATATATATTCACTAGTACGGAGGCCAGGCTTCTTCCGGTTATCTGGCTCACCTTTGAAATGGTTGCCTGCCTTTCTTAAGATATGCTTGATCGGTAGAAATCGACGATGTCCCAGGTACACATTCTTCTTACATTTATCCAAATATATACTTTCAATATCATCTAAACAGTGCATGCATGCATTGTATCCCTTGTTTGTATGTCCTGAAAGGTTACTAAGAGCAGGCCAATCATTGATGGTTACAAACAACAACGCTCGTAGGTCAATTTCCTTTTGTGTGCGCATCACACACACGCACACCTGTTTTTTTCCACAACTGTAGAAGTTCATCAACTAGTATCCTTAGGTAGACATCAATGTCGTTGCCGGGTTGCTTATGGCCTTGAATGAGCACTGGCATCATAATGAACTTCTGCTTCATTCACAACCAAGGAGGAAGGTTGTGGATATATAGAGTCATGGGCCATAAGAAGATGCTTCTTCGCCTTGGAAGAATCTTCTTTGCCTTCCATTGCAGCAATTCGTTATCCTTTGGAAGCATCTTCTTCGCCTTCCATCGCAGCAATTCCAGCGTGGTACCCAACTTTTTCTCGTCATCTTCACAATTTGGATACAATAATTTCTTATGATCATCTAACATGCGTTTCAACTTCAACCTCTCCTTATCATTTTCGCAGTTTCTCTTTGCATCAGCAATGACCTGACCCAAATCATCAGCGGGCTCATCTGATGCCTCTTCTTTAGCTTCCCCCATTGTTGTATCAGCGAAAGGATAGTTGTCATCATCCTCTTCTTCTTCATTGTCTTCCATTATAACCCCTCTTTCTCCGTGCTTGGTCCAACAGCTATAGCTGGACATGAAACTGGACTTACTAAATCAGCATGGTTTTGTCTTTTTTGCTAGACATGGATCGAAAGCTTTTGGCACCCAACAATTTTTTCAATTGTGCATTGAATATGGCCTAGTATTTTATAAAAATTATTTGGTGCAATTTTGCAACAAATATTTGGTAAGTCCTTCACAAAAAAACTTGTTTTGGGCACTCGAAAAATCGAAAATGATTCTTTGGTGCAAAGAAAATGAAAAATCCGTTTGGCAACATTGTTTGTCATTCCTACATGCACCCTTGTGCACAATATGAGATCATTTGAACAAACTATGGCATGAATGTGGACATAAGATTGAAAATTTGGCTTGAAAGCCATGAATCTTCACACATGATAGCTCATTTCTGTGAACACTTTTTTAACAAAAATTCGGTGTTACAAGTTTCTTATTTTTCCTGGTAACTTGGTCACATATGATTACATGACGCGACGGTTTCCTAATTTTTTTTGAATTTTTTATGCCCGTTTAAAAATTGGGTCAAAATGGCGGGCATCATATCTAGGGGTTGAATCCTGCCAAATTTTTGTTAGATCTCTGATTAAATAGATACTTCTTTACCTAAAAATGATTTTTGGAAAAAATCATGAGCAAACTATGAGGCACCTCTAGTTCAAATTTGTCTCGGTTCCTACTGAATCAGCACAGTTTTGTCTTTTTCATTAGAGGTGGATCGAAAGCTTTTGGCAGCCAACCATTTTGTCAATTGTGCATTGAATATGGCCTATTATTTTATAAAAATGATTTGGTCCTATTTTGCAACAAATATTTGGTACGTCCTTCACAAAAAAACTTGTTTTGGGCACTCGAGAAAAGAAAAATGAACTTTTTGTGCAAAGAATGAAAACTTAAAGCTAAAATGATCCACACACGCGGGAACCGATGACCCTCCTCACCACCGACGACCAAGAAGTCACCGGCGGAGGGGAACCATCGAAAGACGGCACCAAAAGAGTTGGTTCTCTTAGCCAAAGAGATCTACACTTAATTTTTAGTCGATTATGACCTGCATCCATGGTCATGGACATCGCACACATGTACTCTGTTTTGATTGGTTCACAAGCATGTCACGCAGATCAAGGATTATGCAACGTCCGATGGTCTGGATCCAACGACAGTGCTCCCCATCACTCTCTCACCCCACCAAACCCTACCCAGCCTCCCTTCCTTTCGCCCGCCGCCTCCCTCTCTCTCTCCCCGATCCAGATCGACGCCGCCTCCCCCATCCCGTCCGACCGCGGTAGCTCCCCCTTCTCCCATGACCTCCCTGCCCTTTGCCGTCACTCCACTCTGCCGCAACCTCCTCCCCTCCTCCCCGACCTCCTTCTCTACCGCTTGCTCTCCTGGTCGCGGTAATGGTGACGGCGTCACGGCGCGGGCGCGGCAGGAACAAGCAGGTCGCCAACTACGAGGAGGAGGACGTCTTCGGCGATGATGATTGGGGGACGGAGGAGTCCTCCTCCCACCCCGAGGCAGTGGACGAGGCACATGTGCTCCTCCTCACCGCCGCCAACTTCACCTTCGTCCTCGCCGTGCGCCGCCACATCATGGTCGAGTTCTACGCGCCCTGGTGCGGCCACTGCCATGTGCTCGCGCCCCACTAGGCCGCCGCCGTGGCGCACCTTGCCAAGCAAGGGTTCGTTGTCGCGCTCGCCAAGCTGGACGCCACCAAGGACCACGACCTGGCAAAGGCGCACGACGTGCAGGGCTAACTCACCCTCCTCTTCTTCATCGACGGCGTGCCTAAGGACTACGCCGGCGAGAGGACCAAGTAAGCACTACTAGTAAATTCACTCTGCTGCACTCCCAGATCCCCAATTCCCTACTCAAGCTGTTGTATAATTCGTTGTGATTTTCTCTACTGTAGGGATGCCATCATGGCTTGGATCAGCAAGAAGCGTTTAAAGTTGAATCATCACTGATTGATCTGCTTATATGCATAGTGTTCATGGTTTATGCATATATAGTGTTATGGTTTAAGCATCCCTGATCCCAGACTGTTGGATGCTATGTACTGTGTTAAATGACTATCATCTCTTGAAGTATTTACAATTCATATGTTATCATTTCTTATTGTTTACATTCTATGGTTGTGTGTTGATGATTATAACTGTTAATTGAATGTCATCCTTTACCTTGAGCTCTTCTATTTCGAATTATCAGTCAATAAACCATGCCTGTTAGTATAGTATGAACAATTTTGCATGATAGATTAACACCTAGGCTCCCAGTTCATGTTGTGTGAAGCTGAATATTTGCCCAACCATGTCATGCCTTGTTTTTGTGGTGAACATCGCTGCAGTATCGTTTTCTCAAGAGATGTTGGAACCATCTTATAGTTTCTATTTATGCTGTGAAGATGATTCTTGTTTTGTTTTGCTATAACGGTGTTCCTGTTGTGTCGTGTTGTGTTGACGGTCTTGACAACGGTGAAATTGCTGGAGTGCTTACCTTAAAGTAAATTGTACATTGCCTTTTATCTCTGCTGGGGTTCTTTAGGCAAGATTCGCTATCCTATAGAAATTAGTAGACTAATATATAAATACACAGGCATATGCCAGATGCGTGTTCTCAGATGGAATCCCATCGATCGACGATGCAATTTGTTGTAAAATATGGCATGCATTTGTCCTTCCTTCGGAGCTATGTCATGCCTTATCGTAAATGAATTTGCCGGCCTCATGTCTGATGATGTTGTTACTGGTTTGCAGGTATGCGTCGACGGGAAAGCTGACAACCAAGTTAGTCCGTGTACAGCTACGGGGTAGTGCTCCTGAAGCTACTGACCGGCCAGGTGTCTGTGGACATGCAGCGGCCGCCGAGATAGCACGTCCTGGTATCATGGGTAAGTGTAGAAGTCACCACACTACACTAACCCATCGACTAGAATGAGCCTATTGCTCATAACTGAATGTTGTAGCTTCCAGCAAGTTTTTCCAGCAAGTTTTTGATTCCCGTTGCTCATAACTGAATGAACCTGTTGATAAAAACACATGCTACTTGATAGTATATATTTGCAGCTAATATCGTGTGTCTTGTGACAAGCCAGGAGATCTCAACGCTCGCGGTTTCTCCGTCGACGAACGCACTGAAGTTCTATTCCTATGCAACCATAGAGTATTTGGGGGAATGCATAGGGCACGCGGGGAGTATCCATGGGATTGCCTTTTTAGCTCCGTCATTGCCGCAAGTGATATGCTCTTGCTATGGTGATGGAACCATCAGATCCTGGGACACAAGAAGCTTTAAGGAGGTTTATTTTCCCACTACTTCCTGATCGTTGAAAATTCATGTTCGTTGTACATTATATTATGCGAATGTGCATGATTGCAAAATTTTGCTGGTACTAGTATCTCATCTACACAACTCCTTCTTTAGTACTATATATATTAGAGGTCATCAATACTATTCGCATAAAGACGTGAGGCATTAATTTTTAATTCTTGTGTTGGTTGGTCCGTACTGAGGCTGGCTCATAATCATTAAATTTAAAACACAAGCTATCATATCTATTTGAGTTTGTTTCTCTATTGTATTCACACTGGAGCTATTATACTAAATTGAGTTTTTTCTCTATTGTGTTTACACTGGACCACTATTAATTTGTTCACCCGTAAAAACGAGACATCATATTGTAACCTACAACCTGTATGACGCAAATGGGGTAGTGAATTTGTTATTAAATTTGTAATAAATTCACTAGATGCATATGTTAATCTTAGCCGAGTATGAATTCTTTCCACATTGACATATAAATAACTCCAATTCTAATTGCTTTTTTCGTATCGTGGTTTAGTTTATGCACACAGATTGGTCTTCCTTATTTTGTATCTAGTGTTAGATATGTTGTTAGATTTTCTTTTATTTTGTTCCTAACCATATCTATAACGTGCAAATGCCGGCCTTTCATGTTTCGTCGTGAGCATCAAGACGGAGAAATCGGAAGAAGCATAGTTATAGCTCATTGGAGTTAGTTCAAGGAGTAATGAATCCCTTGATGTTGATCATATTGGAACAAACTGAGAACTTGGCTCATGTGACACATTGTACACTTGTAGAGTTTTTTATACTGTGATCGCATTTGTATGTTTGTTATATGTTGTAACAGCTTGCTTCTTCTAGCTATTTGAAGTATTACTTCCGTTTTTTGTCTATTTCAATTTAAATATTGGTTGTTTAATTACTCGCATATTGAAATATGAGGAACATGACCATGACAACAAGGACCCACAAACCATAATCGGACACTTAGAACCTGACAATTGGGAGCCATTTGAAAAAAGGCCACAACTGAAAAATAAAAAGCCTGAAATGTTGGGTTTGGCCCATGGAGCTGACCAAAACCCATACGTAAAAAAACATAAATAGGCTGAATTAATGGGCTCAGCCCATATAGAAACCGAATTGGACCAGGCTGAATCTGATCAACGACCAATCTAATTGGTCGCAATTTTGCCATGTCAGCTTGCCACGTTGGATCCGATGTTGCATGGGCAGCTAACCAGCGACCAAAACATTTGGTCGTAGGATCAATGACCTTTTTTTGGTCGTAAACGTCTATGACCAATCCAGAAGAAAGGTCCTTAATTTTCATTCTTGACCCTCATGTTTTGAAAAAAAAAATTTGGTCGTAAAAAAGTCGTAAATGAAAAATAATGACCATTCGGTAACCAATATTGATGGTCGCAAGTTAGCATATTTCTTGTAGTGAAGGATTATGCAATATCAATCATGTAGACGATCTGTTTGGCACCTCCATGTGCAGGGATGCACCTCCATGTGCAGGGATGAGAAATTACTAGCATGCAAACTTTAGTAGCTATATAGTTGCATACACGAAGAAACTAGAAAGGCATTGAATGCTAAACGAGAAAGGCAAGAAAATAAACCATGCATAAACTGAACGACCATGCAAACTAGCTAGCTAGCTAGCCGCTTGAACAAATAAAGACCATGCATAGTTATGCGGGCTATTGCGAGTAATTAGCAAAGAAGATATGGATTAATGACCATGTATAAGGATCAGGGCTGTTGAGAAGAGTATTCCTGTTGTGAATAATTAGTGAAGAAGATCTGGACGGGCGACAGACTCGCTTTATTTATGATGCTATTTTTTAAAAAAGAGATCAAGAATTCCTTTTATTAGACAGAAAATACCACGATTGTAGAACAAATGTGCTATTAATACTACAGTTTTCTTGGGTAGCCAAATACCCCATAGTAATTAGAACCATGATATTTAAAAATACTATGGTACGGATGGAATACTTAGAAAATACTTTGCTGTCATACATGGCTAATTGTTTCATTTATTTCACACAAACATGGAACTTTTTTTTGCTGTCAATGAACTCAAGAAATTGACGCATGGCGGTTGCTAAGGGAATAATACACAGTAAAGACAATGAATATATGGTTCACGGGGATATGCTTGGCTCTGCGTTTTATGGAATTATGGTTCAAGAAGTTCGTCATCTTGGGAGGGAAAGATTACCGCGATCTTATGGAAATTTTAAAACCGTGGAAGATGCTATTGGTCATTGTATTGCTTGGACAGAAACTCATGTAAGTTGCAAGGTAGATTCTTATTAGTGTTTACTTAAAAAATCTAATGGTTAGTTGCAAAGTCATTGAATTACATGTGAACTAGTTGTCATTGTTTTTACTGCTATACTTGCAGATTAAGAAGCTTAAAGAAAACTGAGTCAACTACCCTCTCTCAGTTTGATGATCCTATAAAGGTAATTTTTTTATTTCAAGTTTCTTAACAATGACACTGGTATATTATATACAATAGTGAATGATGGAAGTAAAAAAATGGAGTAGCTTCCTTATTAGATTCAGTAAATATTATTGTCACAAGAACCTGTATGCTAGTAAACTATATATATACATGGTGTGTTGTTCTTCACCATTGATAAGTTTTCATTCACATTAGTTGTTCCCCTAATTTTGTAGTTGAGATGTACAACAAGCAATTTTTATGGATGAGAAATCAACATTATACAAATTCATTTGCTTGTATGGTCTATGGAGGCTACCAACTTCAAGAACTGCAATAATACTCCAAATAAAGTGTCAAAACTAAGTAACCATGTTTTACATGTGTAAACTCCCTCGAGTACATAATCATATTCTTCGGCTCGCCATGCTAAAGTGTTAGTTGGATTGAGCAATTCACAGAGATCGGTGTAACTGAAATGTAATAATGATGAAATACTCGAAAGAAACCAATACATCTTAACCACTTGAACTATTTGAATCAACGCCCTTCTTGTTGCACACATAGTTTGAGAAACTATAAATTGACTAGCATATGCACGGTGGTCCACTCAAATTGTCTTTTGATAGTTTAAGTGCAAACCTTTTTGCTAACTAGTATAGAATTCCCAACCATCAATATCACATGACAGAATTAATTCACATTGTTAAATTTGATATGTACCACAAGCATTGTTTTAATTGACTCGGTTTTCCAATCCAAGTATAGCTTACTAGAAGATACTATACAAGTGCATAACTCGAAGTGTGTCAGGACTCTAGTTTTCTTCCCTATTAAATCTTTGGACAAGACAACCTGAAATTCATTAACTAGAGTACATAAATAACATTCTCACTGATTTGTTTCAGTATTACAGTCAATTAGGGAGAGGACAAGAACTGTGTCACAAAGTTGCCGTACCTGGGAAAAGTCGAGGCTAGTCCATGTGCATTGGAAAACCTATAACCTAACGTGCATATGAAGCAATGGAGAGCTTGCTTAGTTGTATTTTATCATTTATGTAAACTGGAGCTACCAGTATCTCTTCTAGTTATTTCCATTTGTATTTGCATCAGAATTAGACATTGTTTTACTAAGCACTCACATGAAAGATCATTCCTTATTTTCAACAGTTTTTTCCATTAAGCCTACTGATCACTTTATTCTGGAATGAAATGTGTTGGTTCTGGAAATATTCTTGCTTGTTTTGAGAGAGTGAACATACTTTACTGAGACATTTTTACCTCCATGTCTGAAAACTTAATACAATTTCTAAACCACTGACTTTTGCTAGATTTTTAAGGCATAGAATAATGTTTATTTGGGAATCTCAAAATGCTTCGTAAACGCCTCTACAAATGTCCCTACTGTCTGTATTGGTCATTTCCTAATGTGTACATGGAGATGTCTGAGAATGCCTCTATCAATGCATTTATTAGTTTTAAGAGGCGTTAATTGATGTCCATAGGAATGCCAATACGTCTCTTTAAAGGCATAATACTTTGTCCCTACAAAGTTGTCTCTATTGGTTGAGACATTATCTAGTGACTTAATAGAACGCCTTTACGAATATATAGATACACATTAGAGGTGACCCTATGAGATGCCTCTACCTGTTGTTGCATAAACTTATGCCTCTACGTAGTTACTTTATGTCATCTAGAGTCTTTTGACGTAATGAGTATAAATCATAGAGACATTGTACATATAGGCATCTCGTGAGGCACTATAGTAAGTGCATCTATAAGTATGTAGATACATTACGAAGTGTCTCTAGGAACCCATGATAATGTTTCTATAGTCTGTTTATCTTGTAGTGCCATCTATTAGCACCTTATGCAGCTTGAAGCCATCGAGGATGGGGCTTAAGACTAGTGCGGCAGGTGTATGACCGGGACAGATGTTGGGTCAGATAGTATCTCCGAAGGTGATGGGTATATCTATTCATGAACATGTTGCTGCCACATGATAGACCTGATCGAGTTCTCTAAGAGCTCTTTTCCTCTTGTTCCTTGAGGGGAACGTTTCGTAGATCTTCAGGGCTTAGGCATTTTATTCTAGTGGCGATGCAGGGCGCCTGTTTGGTGGTAGTGCCTCGCGGATGGCTTCACCACTCTTTGCGACCTGCCTGACGACCCAGCAAGTTCGAAGGTTGTGAGTCGGGCTTGTGTTATGCAATACAAAATGTATAGGGCATGGTTTATCCAATAGTTCGCCAAGGACAGCTCTGGCCCCTGTAAGGGGTCGATTTCTCTTTTCGGCGGGTTCAAGTTCGGCTAGCCGCTTCTGCGGTATCCTCTTTTTCCGAACTCCTCTAGGGTATTCAGTAAAGGTTGGTTCCGAAAGTAGCCGTTTGTCTTGCCAGGTGCTCTCTATGGCACAATATATTTGTACCAAGTCCAACAACTCGTTGAAGTCGCGAATGTGCCGACGAACCAGGGCATTGAGGATCCCTTAGTCATGACAATTGCGGTTGAAGGTCTCCATTATCTCCTGGTCACTAGAATCTCGTATTTTGTTTCTAGAGAGGATGAGTCTAGCCCAAAAATGATGAACCGACTCTCCTGGTAACTGTTTAACATCCCGTAAGTCCGAAGAGTTGGACTCTCCTCTGATGCTTGAGTGCTCGACTTGGGTGGTGGGGGAAAAACCTTGATTCCACGCCACGATGTGAGTCCGGAATCACGGGTTCCGAGTTGCGCGCTAGATCGGGGGCTGACTCCAATCTATCTCTGGAGCAAACTCCAGGGTCTGGGTTGCAAGAGTAGTCTTGATGATCGGAGATTGGGGTATAAATCGTTTTAAATTCCGGTCGTTGGTGGGACGAGCCCCAAGCCGGACACTCGACAGTGGCGACTAAGTGAGTGACCGAGGTGGTGCGAATCTCCATACCGTCGAGTTTAAGCCCAACCCAATCATAGACCGGGGTCTGGTCGTCAGTCATACGCATGGTTTGAATCAGATCAAACGGCTCGTTTAAGAATGAGGCATCGGTAGGATGTGTGTTGCCGAGGCACGCGAGGTCGATCTGCGGTGTTGTGGTTCCGGAGTCGCTTGACAGCGAATCTGGGTTGTGTTCGACTGTAGCGGATCCGGGTGCGACGAACGGATTGGGCACTCTAGACAGCCTGATGGTGAAGGCCACCTTAGAGGTGGGGCCCGATGTCTTTGGCATTGAGGCGTCGGGATCTATGGGCTCCTCTATGAGGGCTAAGAGTTCCATCAAGACAAGCTATCCCCGTAAATCAGTGAAAAATTATAGGGTTCTGAATATAATTCCTTGATCGGGGGCAAAGCTTCCGTTCTGGCTAAGATGGCCGGTCCGGTCGGTGTGTGGCAAGACATCGCCGCTTGTGGAGATTTGACCAGGGATGAGAACATCCTGGCTACAGATCTCACTACTTATGATAAGCCGAGACATCGATCTCTTTGGCGATCACAACGAAACTCTTTGTGAAAGCACCAATTGTTGGTGTCAAAACCGGCGGATCTCGGTTCGGGGGTCCTGGGTTGTGAAACTAGGATCACTGGTAACAGGGGATGAAGGAAACGATGCTTACCTAGGTTCGGGCCCTCCTATGGAGGTAAAACCCTATGTCCTACTTGTTTATATTGATACTATGAAGGTTACAGAGTTGATCTACCTCGAGATCGAATAGCTAAACCCTAGATGAGTTTCCCTGCCCTACAATCTAAAACCCTCCAGCTTATATAGATGCTGAGGGTACCCAGAGTTTACACATGGTCGGTTGCACATCGAAGGCAAAAACATGCCTATCTACTATTTCAAACTTGGAGGACACGCCACAACTCCTGAAGCTTCTTCCCTGGCGACGGGGTCTTTGATCAATCCGATGCTCAGCAAGTGGCCCATATAGTCAGGCTTATGAGAAACGGGTCGGCCATCTGAGGACCCCTTAAACCAGGACTCACTCACCTGCCGCGGCACTTATCGACACCACTTGGCAACTATTCTAACCCGATGGACAACATCATAGCGGAGACTACCGGGCTCAATGGAATCCCTCTCCCCGAGAGGACGCCTTTTGTTGAGGAGGCACGGAACACCATCGAGTTGTTACAAACGGCGGTGGATCTGGAGAAGAAGTATATGTAGAGCCAGAGTCGTGTGCCCTCGACCCCCATCTGAAGCCACAGTTATAGCCAACACGTGGAGTCACCAGCGGCCTCAAGCAGCGAGCAACGACGCAACCCGCCCTGTGATGACCCGTCCCACACCAAAACACTAAGGCGATTTTGGACAGGGGCATAGCCCATAGGGAGCGACGCTGGCGGCAGATTACCTGGAGGTTCCTGAGCCACCTCGATTGACCCCTTCAACCTTGGTGGGAGCCGAAGTCTCCTCCAGGGCTGTCGGTGTGCCTTGTTTAACAGTGGCACTATGCAATGAGCGCTTGCCTAAGGATTTTAAAGGACGACACAAAGTGCCTAACTATACGGCTGATTTACCGCTAGAGGGTTGGATCGAGTGTTACGAGCTTGCCATGGAGATGTTGGATGTCAGTGATGCGATCTGTTTGAAAATACTTCATCATGATATTGGAAGGACCGGCTCGTACATGGTTAAAGGGTTTGCCTACCAATAAGATTACTTCCTGGGCCGAGTTCAAAGCACGATTTATCAAGAATTTCCAAGGGACATGCAAGTAGCCTATGAAGATTGGTGACCACGATCATTGTGTGCAGCAGCAGGATGAGTTAGCCCATCATTGGGTTCGGCGGGTTTTGACCATTATTCACTCATCTGATAATATCTCGGCGGCTCAAGAGATCCCGATTCTGGAGAAAAATGCTCACTTCTTACCCCTTAAACAGAAACTTGGACGGCTCAAACGTTCCTATTAGGACATGGGTGAGCTCATGTCGGCTCTCACAAAATATGCAGATTCTGATACCACTAAGGATCTGGGTTCCGATGAGGACAAGTCGGCTAAGGGTAAGAGGAACGACAGCGACAAGGGTGAACAGCAGAACGGGACAAGAAGTAACAACCCGGGCAATGGCAGCAAGCGGAAGCACTCGGACGGCGGGTCAGATCTGGTAGCCAACAAACAGTACCCGGAGCATAGTCAACCCGGCAAGCCGTCCACTGACGCTTGTAGGCGGATTGTTATATCATGCGAGAATTCCATAATTATAGTCTTAATCAGCATCAGGGTAACGACAATGGACCACCTGGCTGGTCAGAATCCGGCTCTCACGAGTCAGGCTTTGGTGGAGGCGGCTCAAATTCGGGTTATTAGGGTCAAGGTAATCAAGGTGGCCACCATCAGCAGCTTGGCAATGGTGGTCACAACAAAACAACCAACCTAGGTATCAGAGTAACTCGCAGCAGCTTAATCGAGGCCAGTATCATGTCTTCACCACAAGTCTGGACAAACGATATCAGAAGTTGCGCAAGAGGGCAGTTCATAGAACAACACTTGCTCTTCCGCAATATCTGAAGTGGTGTGAGTACATGATATCATGGAGCAGGGAGGATCACCCGCGATGAGTTGATAACCCGGGACACTTGGAGCTTTTGGTGGGCCCTCAGGTAGGAGGCTATAAATTCACAATGGTACTGATGGATGACGGCAGCAACATCAACATCTTGTACTATGACACCTGTCGCCGGATGGAGCTGACTAACAAGGATCTTAAGCCGTCGTCTACAATATTTCACGACTTCATGCTGGGCAGGTCCGCTTATCCAGTGGGGAAAATTGCCCTTGAGGTGGCTTTTGGAGATGACTACAATTACAGGGTGGAAACTTTGTGGTTCGAAGTAGTCAAAAGGGGGAGCCCGTAGCATGCCCGATTTAGGCGACTGGCTTTTGCTAAGTTCATGACCCGACCCTGTTATGTTTACTTGCAGCTCAAAATGCTAACACTAAAAGGGATGAGCACGGTGCACGGTGATCGCAAAATTGATCTTGAGTGTGAGGAAGATGATGCCGCATATGCGGAGAGAAGTTGTGTTGAGGCGGAGCTCAAGTCTGATACAGATAATGTTGAACCGGTTGATATGAATCCATTGAAAAAACCAGGCACAGAGTCTGAGCCGCCCCTAAAGCTTGTGGTGGAGGATATCAAGTTGGTGTATTTTGCTCCTGGCAACTCATCGAAGTAGTTCACTATCGGGATTAACATGGACCCCACAATGGAAATCGCGCTCGTCGAATTCATCCGTCATAATAGGGACATCTTCGCATGGAAACCTTCTCACATGCTAGTTATACCAAGAGAATTTGCTGAGCACCACCTTAATATGGATCCTAAGTTTAAGCTAGTTAAGCAATTCCTCCGTCGTTCCAATGAGGAGCGGCGTAAAGCTATTGGAGAAGAGGTAGCCCGACTCTTAGCAGTAGGATTCATCGTGGAGGTTTTTCACCCGGAGTGGTTTGCTAATCCCGTGCTTGTACTTAAAAAAGAACGACACGTGGCACATGTGTGTGGATTACACAGATCTTAACAAGGCTTGTCCGTATGATCCATTTTCTCTCCCTCGTATCGACCGGATCATTAACGCAATGGCTGGTTGTGAGAGTTTATATTTCCTAGATGCTTATTCGGGTTACCATCAGATCATGATGGCTGTTAAAGACCAAGAGAAGACATACTTCATAACACCTTTTGGAGCTTTCTTCTATGTGTACATGCCCTTTGGGCTTAAAAGTGCGCAGGCAACTTTTCAACATTGTGTACAGAATTGTCTTCATAGCCAAATTGGGCGCAATGTTCTTGCTTATGTGGATGATATTGTGGTTATGTAAAGGAGGAAGGAGACTCTGCTTAATGATTTGAAGGAGACTTTTGATAACCTGTGGATTTACAAGATGATGCTTAATCCAGCTAAAAATGTTTTTGTTGTCGCTGGAGGCAAGCTTTTAGGATTGTTTATCTCAAAACGAGGCATCAAAGCTAACCCGGATAAAATAAAGGCCATCACCTCATTTTCTATGTCGGTATGCATTAACAACGTACAATGCTTGGTGGGTCCGAGCGCTGCCTTAAGCCAGTTCATATGCCGCCTGAGCTAGAAGGCTATTCCTTTATATCAGATGATGAAAATGACAGATGACTTTGTCTGAACTGATGCTGCCAATGATGCATTTGAAGCGCGCAAAATATAGTTGGTTGGTCCACCGGTTTTGGCCGCTCCCGTGGAGAAAGAACCACTGCTCCTGTATGTGGCGGCTAATAATGGGGCCTTCAGCACTGCGGTTGTTGTGGAGCGCAAGGAGGCAGGGAAAGAGTATCCAGTCCAGATGCCGGTTTACTATGTTAGCTAGGTTTTAATAGACTCCAAGCAAAGATACCCACTGTAACATCCCAAAATTTCAATTTGGAATGTTTTACAATTATTAGTTAAGCATCTACGCATTATGATTGATATGAATGTGGCAATTATATTTTCATATTCTTTATTTGACTTCTTTTTAATTGGCATTTGAGTTTACTCGATTACCTCACAAAATACTTTGAGAAAAGAAATGTATGAGAGGAGGTAACATGACACCCCAAAAGTCAGAAGAAAAAAAGTGCCAATTTATTTGAAAGTCAAATTTGGTTTCATTTTGGATTTCCTTTAAATAATGTTTTTATAAAGTTTTTAGTTTGACTCTAAAGAAATGTTCACGCCTTAGGGTTTATTTTTCTAATCGTTTTGGTGTATAATACCATACACTTTGTTTTCTGCTTCAGATCTAAAAAAAGGTTTCAAAAAAAGTGTAGGCACCGCTGGCCAGGCCAGGCCCAGCCAGCTAGCCATGGGCACCACAGCACAAGCCAGCGCCAGGGCTGGCTATCGTACGATGCTAGGAGCGAGCGCTCCTCGCTAGCACCGTCGGAGGCAGCGATGGAAAAAAAGTTCGTCCCTAACATCCCGCTTAGCCCGCACGGGATGAGGCCTCACCGTGCTCATCCGCAACCGCCGCCCGGAGCTCTCGGGATAGGGCTTATCCCGCACTCCCGGACGCCCCAGCCATGCCTATAAGTGGTCCTCGATCCCCTCGTTCCATTCAGCAACCCAGCTCCACCTCTCGCCGCTCATAGCCGATGCACCGTCCGTTCGCATCTCGCCGGAGCCGAGTCCGTTCGCTGGAGAAGTCTGACGCCGGTGAGCCTCCCAGCCCCTTCTTGCTTTGGGAATCGGATCCCCTCGCCATTGTGCATCTCCCTGACATTCTCGTTGCCCTTAGGACGCACCAGAGCAGACACCCCGACGACCTGCGTCGCCGGAGTTCGCCAGAGTACAGGAGCTCGCCCCGTTCCACCGGTCGTCGCCGCCGACCGCCGTCACCACCGTTTGAACGCCCTCGCCAAGCCACACCTCTCCCGCCTCTCCACTGACGCAGGCGATCGCCGGAGCCGTCGCCCCGTCATCGCCCAGTTCCTGCCCGACCACGTCCTCACTCTATAAGCCACAACTCGCTCCTCTGTTCATAGGTAGCCTATATTAGAATGGTTTTTTTATTTTGATCGAACGGTACGCTATTTAGATTGTTTTTTTATTAGATCTAAACCGTGCGGTTTATTTAAACCGAACGTCGGGTTTCCTTTAAGTCTAGCTGAACCGGATAATTTTGCTTAATTCGCGAACGTTCACAGCATACCCGCCGCGGCAAACGTAGTCAACCAACCAGAGTTGTCCACTTTGCGCTCTAGCCGCGAACGTCCACACTTTAGAGTTTTCAGAAAACCTCCCTGTAGCAGTTTTTTTTCAGATTTAATTCAAAAACTTCAAACGAACTTAACTTTTAAACCGTAGGTCGAAACGAGGTGAAACAAGCTGCTAAATTTTTGCCTCGAATAGCCCTAACCAGAAAACCCATAGTTGCAGATTTTTGCAAGTTCAAATTTGAAATTAATTCAGATCTGAATTTAAATTTCATTAGGTCATATCTGTTAAACGGTATACCCGTTTGAAGTTATTCTTTTTGCAACACATCACATGAACTAAATTCTTTGCCATGAACTTTTGCCACGATATATCCTACACAATTATTTTCTGTTCATCATAATTATTCTAGAATGCCTTGTAGGGATACTAGTGCATGTCACGAATTTTGAACACTAGTTATACTTTGAAAATTTCCATGCTAATGATTTGTGTCGGATTTTATTTGGCTTTTGCAAATATTTTTGTTGCATGTTTTCTTTGAATTGTTGAATGCTTGTTTATGTGTGTTTATTTACATTGCGATAGATTGTCCGGAGTGCGAAGCAGAGTACTACCATTCGCTAGAACTTCACTCCCAGCACGAAGGCAAGTTGCATTTTGATCATATCAGTTTTTACCTATGTTTTATTTTTGCACATAGTCCTTTGATGTAGGAGTGCATGATAGGAGTTTATACTTGTTGGATTTACTATCACCAAGTAGTTCATTTGAGGTAGGTCTGAACCGTACCAACTTTGTCGCCAGCGTGTTATGTTACAATGCTTCGCCAAAGTAGACGTGGATTGGGGAGTGTTATCACTTTGAGATGTGAGTGACAAAGTGGTAAGTAGGACCAACTTTAATGAACTACCTGGGTGGAAATTGGTTTGTATGGTGGCGAAGTACAGTGGGAGCATTCATGGGAATCCATGGGAGTGGACACTAGTGGTCCGTCCACCCAGGCTCAAAGGGATCAACCTTATTTTCATGTCTATAAGCTTCCGTGTGCAGCCGCAAGCCAATATGGGCTCTGGATTAGTTGAGTAGATGGTGTGGCCTCTTTCGGGATAGGCTAGCAGATGTAGATGATGTAGGTGTACCAGCCTATCCGTGGGTTAGGGGAAATGCTTTCGAAAGACTACGTCTCGATCTTCTGATCAAGGATGTGGTCGAGTCTTGTGGGGAAAAGTGCACAACCTCTGCAGAGTTAAAAATCTAATTGATTAGCCCTGTCCCCGGTCATGGACAGATTGAGCTTTTAGTAGTGGAAATGTAGGGAGATCTCATCACTCTTAACTAATCAACTGGGTACAAAATTCTAGAATGATTGAGATGGGCATCATCTCGGACTTATGATATTTGTAGAAGTAGAACAATTATTTTTTATAAGGAAAAACTAGCTTTATGCAAAACTAAACTTAGAGCTTTCCACCAGTCAAATTGCATGTACTATGTAGGCTCATTACACTTTATGCTGTGTCTTACTAGTACATTCCATGTACTGACCTACACGGCTGTAACTCATCATGTTGCAGATTTATCCGACGACGAATAAGGTTTGATAGGTCATTGTTCTGCACTCAGCTTGCTCGTGGAGTTGATGGACACGTTACACTCTTTGCTTCTGCATGTTTTTGTTATACTTGGCCTTAGGCCACATTATTGTAATAAATACTCTTTGAGGATTCTCGATGTAATAAATGTGTGATTGAACTCTGTTGTAAATCCTCAAGTACTGTGCATGCAGCATACCGATCCAGGGATGACACTTAAGCACAGAGACTCCGATCCCTTGAGATCGGGTCACTACAAGATGGTATCAGAGCACACGTTGACTGTAGGAAGCGACCCTATAAAATGGGAAGCCATAGGATAAAAACCATATTTTACAACACTTTTATACTCCTGTTTTGGTCTCATACTTTTCCCTCCTTCACTACTAATTTCTCCTCTCTTTCAAACTGTAGATGTTGACCCCCATCGTTGAGTTTGCTCAGACCGACGCAACCATACCCTTTGGAAGACAGCTCGTGGATATCGCAGGACTTCTGCGCATTGCCTTGCCGAGCTTCACCGGTACCTTCACGACCACCCTACCTGAGGAGATGCGCTGGATGATTGACGTCCACATTCCAGGCCGAAATTTTGGAAATGCCATTGAGCCGATCAACTTCTACATAGAAATAAGATCATGGGGCATTGGCAAAGGGATCGCTGCGCTCCTTGCACTTGGGCGCATTTGCCAGTACTACCATGAGGGTCTCAGGAAGACTAACTATGTCTTGTACAAGTGTCGCGACTCGGATGGAGATGTGGTGCGCACCAGGGACGATGACACCATCACCTCACACATTGAGGACCTGGAGGAGCTCATCACCAGGATGAAGGAAGAGATGGACGACAGCCTCATCACCACCCACAACCTGACTACCCGCAAGGTCGAGCTGGAAGAAGAGCTTCAGAATGCTCGCGCAGAGCATGTGGAGGAGCTCGATGCGCTGCAGGATCAGTTCGACGACTTGAAGCTTCAGCTGGAGGAAGCTGGGGAAGAGCTTGATAATGGGGAGAATCTCCAAGAGGATCACTCTTACGGGGACTACGTCAGTCAGGACAAAGACTATGAGGATGACGATGAGGAGATACAGAGTGATGCCGCTGGAGCCAACATCAACATGATAGATCTCTCTTCCGATGAGGAGTAGATTTAGACCACCATGAGAGATTAGGATTCGATAGTCGATTAGTATTTGATTGATTTATTTGTGGGACCTTGTCAAACCTTGTGACATGGATCACCTTAGTTTGTTTCGTGTGAACTCTTTGATTGAATTGAATTGGAGTGATTTGGATTTTTATTGACATCATTTGCATATGGGTAGTGTTTCTCCCTCAGGCCTAATTCTATCTATACCTCCTCTATGCTGACCCAACAGATGCGACCAAGGCGTGACCCTTCCGGGAGTGGCTCAGAGAATGATATCCCATCCGCCTTGGAACAATTGCTTCAAACCAAAACTAGATGATACAGTTGATGATGCAGAATATGGCCCACAACAACAACAACAACCCGCCTCCACCTCCACCTCCACCACAAATTGACAGCCTTATCCATTTTCTGAGGCTCAATCCTCCAACCTTCACAAGCAGCCCCGAGCCGATCGTCGCAGATGGCTGGCTTCGCAACATGGGTAGGAAGCTTGTCTTAATAGGATGCACTAATCAGGAGAAGGTGAGGTTTGCCTCTCACCAACTGGATGGACCAGCAGCTTCGTGGTGGGAGAACTACACCGCCACGTACCCCATGGAGAATGTGACTTGGGCACAGTTCCAGCAGGCATTCTGCACTGCTCATGTTTCAGCGGGAGCAATGTCTCTCAAGAATAGGGATTCCGCAACTTGCGACAAGGAGGTCGCTCAGTGTCTGAGTATGTTGATGACTTCAGCAGGTTGTCCCGTTACGCCCCAGGTGATGTGGCAACCGATGCAACCAAGCAAGAGAAGTTTCTGTAGGGACTGAATGATGAGCTGGGAATTCAGTTGATGGTAGCGACTTTTGATAACTATCAAAAGTTGGTGGTCAAGGCGATCACTCTAGAGGGCAAGCATCAGCAGATGGAAAATCGCAAGAGGAAATATGGTCAAGGCAAGTTTCAGTCTGGAGCTCAGCAGAAGCCTTGCTCCGCCCCTTTCTCAAGATATTCTCGTACAGGACACAGTAAGTTTGGAGGGCACAACCATCATAACCATGGTGGTCATTCTCAGCATGAAGGCAATGGATACAACCACAATGGCCATAAGAATGGCAATGGGAATGGAGCAAACGGCAATCACCATCACCCTACCCCTGCTACACCACTGAGGAAGGATCTGACTCACATCACCTGCTTCAAGTGCAAGAAGACAGAGCACTACTCCAATGAGTGTCCCGAGGTATAGCATGGGAATGGCAATGGAAGTTCTGGAGGCAATAAGCCCAATCCTTTCACTAAGGGGCATGTGAATCATGTCAACGTGGAAGAAGTCTATGAACAACCGGATGCGGTGATTTGTAAGTTCTTGGTTAATTCATTTCCAGCACTCATTGTTTTTGACACTGATGCATCGCATTCATTCATATCGAGGGGATTTGTGGATAAACATAAGTTCCCTACCGTAGCTCTTAGGTCACCTATTCTAGGGAGTTCCTGAGGAGCAGATTCTATGACTAGTCAGGCATGTTTTCAGTTGCCTTTGAACATAGGGGGACATGTTTTTCCCATAGATATGATCGTACTTGAGTCACAAGGATTGGATGTAATCCTAGGTATGGATTGGATGTCCAAGTATCAGGGAAGCATTGATTGTGCTAGTAGGTCAATTCTTCTCAACACTCCAGAGAAGAAGAGGATCAAGTATGTATCCAGGCTTAAGCCTAAGAGGACTCAAGTGAACTCTGTTATGGGAGTTGTCCAGGAAGAAGTACCAGTGGTGAAGGATTATCCCGATGTATTTCCAGAGGAGTTACCCATTATGCCACCGGATCGGGAGATTGAATTTCTGATTGAGTTACTGCCAGGCACCGGGCCAATCTCCAAGAGGCCGTTCCGGATGACCGCTAATGATCTTGTGGAAGTCAAGAAGTAGATTGAGGAGTTGCTAGAGAAGGGGTATATTCGCTTGAGTTCATCACCTTGGGGAGCCCCAGTACTCTTAGTGGAGAAGAAGAATGGAACCTTTAGGATGTGTGTGGATTATCGCTCTTTGAATGAGGTGACCATCAAGACCAAGTATCCCCTGCCGATGATCAATGACTTGTTTGACCAGCTAGAAGGAGCTAGTGTTTTCTCCAAGATTGTCCTTCGATCGGGTTATCATCAGTTGAAGATCCGTGAAAAATATATACCTAAGACAGCTTTTACCACGAGGTATGGGCTTTATGAGTATACAGTCATGTCGTTTGGTTTGACTAATGCCCCTGCCTATTTTATGAGCATGATGAACAATGTATTCATGGAGTACTTGGATAAGTTTGTTGTGCTATTCATTGATGATATCTTGGTTTTCTCCAAGAACGAGGAGGAGCACGCAGAGCATGTGCGCTTAGTTCTAGAGAAGCTCAGAGAACACCAACTTTATGCCAAGTTCAGCAAGGGTGAGTTTTGGTTGAAGGAAGTCGGATTTCTCGGACATGTTGTGTCAGGGGAAGGAATTACTGTGAACCCTTCCAAGGTAGAGGCAGTCACAGAATGGAAGGCACCGACCTTAGTTACTGAGATCGGCAATTTCCTTGGACTTGCAGGATATTATCGGAGGTTCGTTGAGAATTTCTCCAACATTGCAAAGCCCATGACGGAGTTGTTGAAGAAGGACACCAAGTATGTTTGGACTGAGGAATGTGAAGCCAGTTTCCAGGAGTTGAAGAAACCTTTGGTTACAGCTCCAGTGCTAATTCTGCTAAACACACACAAGGATTTTCAGGTGTATTGCGACGCTTCACGCCAAGGACTTGGACGCCTGCTTATGCAAGAAGGAAAGGTTGTAGCTTATGCTTCACGTCAGCTTCGACCTCATGAGTTGAACTATGCCACGCATGATCTGGAGTTAGCAGCAGTGGTGCATGCACTCAAGACCTGGAGACATTTCCTTATCGGGAACCAATATGATGTTTACACTGATCACAAGAGTTTGAAGTACATCTTCACACAGAAAGAGTTGAACCTTAGGCAAAGGAGATGGTTGGAGCTCATCAAGGGTTATGACATGAGTTTGCATTATCATCCAGGAAAAGTCAACGTCATGGCAGATGCGTTGAGTCGTAAGGGCTATGTCAACACTCTTGTCGCAGGAGGATTACCTCAGGAGTTGTGTGATGAACTTAGAGATCTTGAGTTGGAAATAGTTCCAAGAGGCTTTGTTGCCAAACCTGAAGTTCAGTCCACCTTTTTGGGAAAGATCAGAGCAGCTCAGAAGTTGGATCAAGGTATTTCTGAGATAAAGGAGAGGATCAGCAACGGAAATGCAGAAGGATTCCGTGAGGATGATCATGGAACCATATGGTTTGAGCAGCGTATTTGTGTGCCCAATGATCCAGAGATCAGGAAGTTGATTCTTCAGGAGGCTCATGATTCGCCTTACTTGATACATCCAGGAAACACCAAGATGTATTTGGACTTGAAGGAAAGGTTTTGGTGGACCGTATGAAGAGGGAAATTGCTGAGTATGTAGAAGTATGTGATGTATGTCAGAGGGTAAAGGCAGAGCATCAGAAACCAGCAGGTTTGCTTCAGCCATTGCCGATACCTAATTGGAAATGGGATAAACTTGGCATGGATTTCATCACGGGATAACCCAGGACCCGTTCAGGTTATGATTCCATTTGGGTGATTGTTGATCGCTTGACCAAGGTTGCTCACTTCATTCCCGTGAAGACTACCTATACAAGTGCTAAGCTGGGAAAGATATATATGACCAGGATTGTATGTCTGCATGGAGTTCCGAGGACCATTGTATCAGATAGAGGAACACAGTTTACTTCAAAGTTTTGGCATCAGCTACATAAAACTTTGGGTACCAGGCTAGAATTCAGTACAGCCTTCCATCCACAGACAGATGGGCAGACAGAGAGGGTGAATCAGATTCTGGAGGACATGGTGAGAGCTTGTGCGCTGGACTACGGGTCTAGTTGGGATGATAACTTACCTTATGCAGAGTTCTCATACAACAACAGCTATCAAGCTAGGTTGCAGATGGCCCCTTTTGATGCACTATATGGGAGAAAGTGTAGAACACCGTTGATGTGGGATGGAGTTGGTGATCGCAAATTTTTTGGATCGGAATTGATTTGAGATTCTGAAGAGAAGGTCAAGTTGATCCGTTATAGACTGAAGATAGCTCAGTCTAGACAGAAGAGTTATGCCGATACTAAACGCAAGGAAGTGATTTATGAAGTGGGAGATAGAGCATATCTGTGAGTGTCTCCACTTCGAGGTATTAAGAGGTTTGGACTCAAAGGAAAGTTAGCACCACGATTCGTGGGGCCATACAGAGTTCTAGAACATAGAGGAGAAATTGCATACAAGTTGGAACTACGAGAGGGTTTGTCAGGAGTTCATGATGTGTTTCATGTTTCCCAACTGAAGAAGTGTCAAGCAGACATGGCCGATATTCCTTTGAGAGACACAATGCCTCTAGAAGAACTTCAGTTGGATAATGATCTAACTTATGAGGAGAAGCCTGTTAAGATTCTTGAGACTGCCGAGAGGATCACTCGTACCATGGTTATCAAATTCTGCAAGGTTTAGTGGAGTCACCACACCGAGGAGGAATCTACTTGGGAATGAGAAGAAGATCTTAAGTGTGACCATCCACACCTTTTTGCTAGCCAACCCGAATCTCGAGGACGAGATTCATCTTAAGGGGGGTAGGTTTGTAACATCCCAAATTTTCAATTTGGAATGTTTTAAAATTATTAGTTAAGCATCAATGCATTATTATTGAAATGAATGTGGCAAGTATATTTTCATATTCTTTATTTGACTTCTTTTCAATTGGCATTTGAGTTTACTCAATTACCTGACAAAATACTTTGAGAAAAGAAAAGTATGAGAGGAGGTAACATGACACCCCAAAAGTCAGAAGAAAAAGAGTGCCAATTTATTTGAAAGTCAAATTTGGTTTCATTTTGGATTTTCTTTAAATAACTTTTTTATAAAGTTTTTATTTTGACTCTAAAGAAATGTTCACGCCTTAGGGTTTATTTTTCTGGTCATTTTGGTATATAATACCGTATACTTTGTTTTCTTCTTCCGATCTGAAAAAGGTTTCGAAAAAAAGGGTAGGCATCACTAGCCAGGCCAGGCCCAGCCAGCTAGCCACGAGCACCACAGCCCAAGCCAGCGCTAGGGCTGGCTATCATACGATGCCAGGAGCGAGCGCTCCTCGCTAGCGCCGCCGGAGGCAGCGGTGGAAAAATAAGTTAGTCCCTAACCTCTCGCTTAGCCCGCACGGGATGAGGCCGTACCGTGGTCGTCCGCAACCGCCGGCCGAGGCTCTCGGGATAAGGCTTATCCCGCACTCCCGGACGCCCCAGCCGCGCCTATAAGTAGCCCTCGATCCCCTCGTTCCATTCAGCAACCCCGCTCCACCTCTCGCCGCTCATAGCCGACGCACCGTCCGTTCACATCTCCTCGGAGCCGAGTCCGTTCGCCGGAGAAGTCCGACGCCGGTGAGCCTCCCGGCCCCTTCTTGCTTCGGGAATCGGATCCCCTCGCCATTGCGCATCTCCGTCACATTCTCGTTGCCCCCAGGATCTACCGGAGCAGCCAACCCGACGACCTGCATTGCCAGAGTTCGCCGGAGTACAAGAGCTCGCCCCGTTCCTCCGGTCGCCACCACCGACCGCCGTCACCACCGTTTGCACGCCCTCGCCAAGCCGCACCTCTCCCGCCCCTCCAGTGACGCCGGTGATCGCCGGAGCCACCGCCCCATCATCACCTAGTTCCTGCCCGACCACGTCCTCACTCTGTAAGCCACAGCCCGCTCCTCTGTTCGTACATAGCCTAGATTAGAATGGTTTTTTTTATCGAACCGGTACGCTATTTAGATTGGGTTTTTTATTAGATCTAAACCGTGCGGTTTATTTAAACTGAACGTCGGTTTTCCTTTTAGTCTAGCTGAACCGGATAATTTTGCTTAATTCGCGAACGTTCACAGCATAGCCGCCACGGCGAACGTAGTCAACCAACCAGAGCTGTCCACTTCGCGCTCTAGCCGCGAATGTCCACACTTTAGAGTTTTCAGAAAACGTCCATGTAACAGTTTTTTTCAGATTTAATTCAAAAACTTCAAACGGCCTTAACTTTTAAACCGTAGCTCGAAACGAGATGAAACAAGCGGCTAAATTTTTGTCTCGAATAGCCCTAACCAGAAAACCCCTTGTAGCAGATTTTTGCAAGTTCAAATTTGAAATTAATTCAGATCTGAATTTAAATTTCATTAGGTCATATCTTTCAAACGGTATACCCATTTGAAGTGATTCTTTTTGCAACACGTCACACGAACTAAATTCTTTGCCATGAACTTTTGCCACGATATATCCTACACAATTATCTTCTGTTCATCATAATTTTTCTAGAATGCCTTGTAGGGACACTAGTGCGATTCACGAATTTTGAACACTAGTTATACTTTGAAAATTTCCATGCTAATTATTTGTGTCGTATTTTAGTTGACTTTTGCAAATATTTTTGTTGCATGTTTTCTTTGAATTGTTGAATGATTGTTTATGTGTGTTTATTTACTTTGTGATAGATTGTCTAGACTGCAAAGCAGAGTACTACCATTCGCTAGAACTTCACTCCCAGCACGAAGGCAAGTTGCATTTTGATCTTATCAGTTTTTACCAATGTTTTATTTTTGCACATAGTCCTTTGATGTAGGAGTGCATGATAGGAGTTTATACTATTGAATTTACTATCACCCAGTAGTTCATTTGAGGTAGGTCTGATCCGTACCAACTTTGTCGCCACCGTGTTATGTTACAATGCTTCGCCAAAGTAGACGTGGATTGGGGAGTGTTATCACTTTGAGATGTGAGTGACAAAGTAGTAACTAGGACCAACTTTCATGAACTACCTAGGTGGAAATTGGTTTGTATGGTGGCGAAGTATAGTGGGAGCGTTCATGGGAATCCATGGGAGTGCACACTAGTGGTCCGTCCACCCAGCCTCAAAGGGATAGACCTTATTTTCATGTCTATAAGCTTCCGTGTGCAGCCGCAAGCCAATATGGGCTCTACTTAGTTGACTAGATGGTGTGACCTCTTCCAGGATAGGCTAGCAGATATAGATGATGTAGGTGTACCGGCCTATCCGTGGGTTAGGGGAAATGCTTTCGAAAGATTATGTCTCAATCTTCTGATCAAGGATGTGGTCGAGTCTTGTGGGGAAAAGTGCACAACCTCTGTAGAGTTAAAAATCTAATCGATTAGCCGTGTCCCCGGTCAAGGACATCTTGAGCTTTTAGTAGTGGTAATGTAAGGAGATCTCATCACTCTTAACTAATCAACAGGATACAAAATTCTGGAATGATTGAGATGGGCATCATCTCAGACTTATGATATGTGTAAAAGTAGAACAATTATTTTTGATAGGGAAAAACTATCTTTATGCAAAACTAAACTTAGAGCTTTCCACCAGCCAAATTGCATGTACTATGTAGGCTTATTACACTTTATGATGTGACCTGCCAGTACATATCATGTACTGACCTACACGGCTGTAACTTATCATGTTGCAGATTTATTCGACGACGAATAATGTGCGATAGGTCGTTGTTCTGCACTTAGCTTGCTTGTGGAGTTGATGGACTCGTTACACTCTTTTGCTTCCGCATGTTTTTGTTTTACTTGGCCTTAGGCAACATTAGTGTAATAAATACTCTTTGAGGATTCTCGATGTAATAAATGTGTGATTGAACAGCTGTCAAGTCTCAAGCCTTGGTGGATTTCATAAATGACTGGACGGATTGTTAAGCGCTTGATGAGAAGCTGGATAAGACATATTGGACGATTCATTTTGAAGGATCCAGACAGTTGGCAGGCTCGGGGGCTGGAGTTGTTTTGTTATTTTTTAAGGTTAATGTTTCGTCATAGTAACCATGAAGCTGAGTATGAAGCTTTACTTCAGGGACTCCGTGTGGCCAATGAGATGAACCAGAGCCAAGTCAGATGCCTGGGCGACTCAGACCTTGTGGCTCAACAAGTTTCAGGCACGGGGATTTTAAGGATCCTCATATGGTGGCTTATCACCAGATGGTAGACATCGCTGCCGGTCACTCCAAGGGTTATCAGGTGGATCATATTGATCATCGAAAGAATGAGGCATATGATGCATTGTCAAGTGGGATCTCAGTGCAAGCCGGTGCTGCCTAATGTGTTTCTAGATGGATTGCATCACCCGTCAATCAAATTACCTTCTGGGGAGGATCTTGCTATACCTGACCCGGAGGGACACTTAGTGGCGGCTCTTCATGGTATTCCTTATTGGACATTGCCTTATCTGACGTATCTGACCATGGCGAGTTACCTAAGGACGAGACCTTGGCACGACAAATCGTGAGGCAGTCCAAGTCCATGACTATCGTTAATGGTGAGTTGCACAGTTGCAGTGTGACAGGTGTCTTTTAGCGCTGCATTTCCCCTGAGGAGGGCCAGGACATTTTACATGAGATACATGTCGGTGACTGTGGTCATCACGCCGGATCAAAATCCTTGGTGGCCAAGGCTTTCCGGCATGGTTTTTTCTGGTTAACGACTCAAAAAGACGTAGAGAACATAGTTACCAAGTGCGGTGGATGTCAGAAATTCAGACGACGAGCCCATGTGACGGCTCACGAATTGCAAATGATTCCAATCACCTGGGCGTTTGCGTCCGGGGGCTTGATATGGTTGGGCCATTTAAGAGGTCTAAATATAAGAAGACCCACCTCTTGGTACCGGTTGATAAATTTACCAAGTGGGTTGAGGCAGAGTCGGTCACCAAGTGCAATGCAGCAACGACAGTTCAGTTTGTCAAGAAGCTGATCTATCATTTTGGTTACCCTCACAGTATCATTACTGACAATGGTACAAATCTGTCAAAGGGGCCTATGAAAGCATTCCACTAAAGTGAACATATCCGCCTCAATGTCTCCTCCATGGCTCATCCGCACTCCAATGGTCAGAAAGAACGTGCTAACCAAGAGATCTTGAGAGGGATAAAACCCTGGCTCATGCTTCTTTGGAAAGAATGCCGGGTTGTTGGGTGGAGGAATTACCTTCAGGTCTTTGGAGTATCAGAACCACCCCCAACAAATCAACATGTTACATGCCTTTCTTCATGGTTTATGGCACAGAAGTTGTTCTCCCAAGTGATATCCGCCATGACTCATCGAGGGTGGCGGCTTACTTTGAAACTCACAATGAGAAGGCACGCTAGAATGCACTAGATGCTTTGGATGAGGAGTGGGATCTTGAAACAACACGATCAGCAATTTGTCAACAAGATCCGCTTCGCTAACATAGCCGTAGAGTCTAGTCCCACACGTTCCAAGAAGGCGACTTGGTGCTACGTCTGATTCAAGATCAGACAGATATGCATAAGTTATCTCCCCCTCGGGAAGGACCTTTCATGGTCAGCAGGAATCTTAACAATGGGTCATACTACCTTTTTGATATATGGGAGAGCGACGAGTCATGCACTTCCGAACAAGAGACCAGTAGGCCATGGAATATTTCTCATCTCCGGCCTTACTATACTTGAGTCACTAACTCTCATCAATGTACATACATCTACGATTGTATATGCCTTTTTGTAATATAATAAAGTTGGCATCCCCAAAATTCAGGGCCTTTGCCATTTTTGTGCAACAAATTTTGTTTAAAAGAGTTGATCATTTAACATGTCACTGGATTTAGCTTTCGTACCCTCTTGACCAGCTTACACGCCATATATGGATTAAACCTGCCTGTTTGCAACTTGCTACTCCATGATGTGAACCGCCAAACTATTACCAGTCAATCTTGAAATAAAGACCCTGAACTTGTCAGGACTCTTGACGGTCAATCTTGCAATAAGACTCTAAACTGGTCAAGGTTAAAATGGTGGCTTATGTCACGAGAGAACCGGCTAACAGACAACTAGGATAAACTCACCTATCTGTTGTAGTCTCTCCGCTATGTGGCCCGTTCATCCTCTTAACAGTCAATCTTTTTTAAGAGCCTGGACTGGTTAAGGTTAAAACGACGGATTTATTTCACGTGAGAGACAGCTTCTGGGATTCTAGGGTACCCATGTCCTGTTGTAGTCTCCCCGCTATATGGCTCGTTTGTACTCTTAACAATCAATCTTTTTAAGACCCTGAACTGGTTAAGGTTAAAACGACGGAATTACATCATGTGAGAGTCGACTTATGAGATTTTGGGTACTCTGGTACGTCTCCAACGTATATATAATTTTTGTTGATGGCACGCTATTATATTATCTATTTTGGATGTTTTATATGCAATAATATGTTCTTTTTTATTAATTTTGGGACTAACCTGTTAATCTAGAGCCTAGTGCCAGTTTTTGTTTTTTCCTTGTTTTTGAGTTTTGCAGATATTGAATATTAAACGGAGTCTAAACGGAATAAAACCTTCGGAAGGAATTTTCTGCAAGGAAACAAATCAACCAGGCTTGGAGTGCATGGCAAGAAACCTTCCAAGGAGCCACAAGCCTGCTAGGCGTGGGGCCCCTAGCCACGCCTAGCTAGTTTTTTGTCACCCGACAGGCCTCCTAACCCTAAACTTTGGCCTATAAATTCCAAAATATCCCACCAACATCAAAAAGAGTCACACAAATACTTTTCCACTGTCGGAAGCCTCCGTTCCCGAGAGATGCAATCTTGGAGCCTTTTCTGATAATCTACCGGAGGGGGTTACGATCACGAAGGGCATCTACATCAACTCCATTGCCCCTCCGATGATGCGTGAGTAGTCCACCACAGACCTACGGACCCATATCTAATAGCTAGATGGCTTCTTCTCTCTCTTTGATCCTCAATACACTACTGGAACTCAGTTATTTGCCATGTGCCAGGCCTATGCCGTCGGCTGACGCATGGCAAAGATGATCTTGGCCATCCGCTGTTAAAAAGCAGACGATAAAGAACTGGCACATGGCAAAGGCATAATTTGCCATGTGCCAGTTCTTCGCCGTCCTCCCCTAGACGAAAAAGACAGCCAGGGCTGACAGCAAAGAGCTAATGTGGGTTCAAGTGGACCTTAGGCCTGGCCGGGTCCACTCGGACGGGTTCTTTGCCGTCGGCCCTTCCCCTCTTTGTCGTCCGGGGGCGGACGACAAAGGGGATGCCCTAATAACGGCCGTCCGCCCCTCACTCCTCTCTCTCTCACACAGCTCACTCTGTCCCGCCTACCCCTGTGACCGCCATCGTCAGCCCCCTCGCCGCCGCCAGCCCCCGTACCGCCCCTCCCTCGATCGTCCTTCCCCCGCAGTGCAGCCAGCCCTCGCGCTGCCCCTTCCCCAGCCGCCTCTCCCCCGCGACGCCGCCAGCGCCTGCAAAGCTCCTCCCCTGGCCGCCCCTGCCCCGCGATACCAATAGCCCCTGACCGCCCCTCCCCCGGCCGTCCCCGCCCCAGTCGGCCCTCCCCCAGCTGCCAGCCCCCGCGCCACCGCCCACCCCCGGCCGGCCCTCCCCCAGCTGGCCCTGCCCCGTGGACCTTCTCCAACGCCGCCGCGCCGACGTCCTCCCTACAGCGGTCGTCCTCCAACGGCCCCTCCAATGTGAGATTTTTTTTGTTTTTTTTTTGTTTTTTAGGTTAGTTAAGTTGTAGTTTTAGGTTAGTTTATGTTTAGGTTAGTTTAGTTTTAGTTTTAGGTTAGTTTAGGTTTAGGTTTAGTTTGGTTTATTAGGTTAGTTTAGGTTTAGGTTAGTTGGTTTATTTATTAGTAAAGAAAAAATCTAGAAGAAAAAACCAACATGATGCCCCGACACGACGCCCCGATCCGACACCCCGACCCCCGACCCCTGACACCTATTCTACCTCCTGTTGACCGAAAAGGTGCTCTTCGACCTTCCAGAGGCCGAAGAGGTCATAGTTTTGTCAATTATGAGTTAGGTCACATGTTTTCTGATTTTGTTATAGAAAAAACATCATATTTGTGTTGATCGAGTGAATTTCAATGTGTAGTTGTTCGAAGACCTCCCCATATGTTTGACAAGCACCCCTGCTACGTTCGTTGGTGATCACAAATGACATCTCCTCCCCCGGGCCCCTTAATTTTCTCTGTTCCGGTCTTCGTGCCGATGAAACTTGCTAGCTATAGTTGTCTTCGATCATCAGTATGCGTGACCATTATGCGTCTCCCGTTTGAAAGGGTTACATCTATAAATATGCATGCATTTGCATATTTATAACCATGATTCTTTCGAATTGTCCAACGTTATCAATGGACAGCCCGAGTATGTGTAGATTGGGTTCGTTTTCCCATATGCTCTGCTCCGGATCCGATGCAGAATTACGTCACTGCATCCCTGTTTTTCTCCGGGTACACATCCTCTCTACTTATTGCGAGACGTGTATCAAGAGAACAGCGTGGAGGTGCTGCTGAAATTCTGCGTCGGATCCAAAGCACATCATGGGAAAACGAACCCAATCTACACATATTCGGGTGGGATTAGGACCTATCTCTACCTATTCGCGTGTAGGTTGCATGGACATAATCAAACTGACAAACTTGATTACTAGATGAATATAGATGACAAATTATATATATATATATATCTATTGTGTTTTTAGTAGGTAGGCAAGATGAGTAATCCTGCTTGGATGTACACTGGTCACCATAGCCAGAAAGATATGACCAATGAATGGTTAACAAAAACCAGGGGGGTTTCGAGAGCCGCATTTGCAAATGACTAGGAAAAAAACATGGTGCCCCTGTCCCAAATGCGACAACATTAAAAGCCAGATAGAGTTTGAAATGGGTAAACACCTGCAGAAGTGGGGTTTTACGCCTAATTATACGATGTGGACTTTTCATGGTGACTCTGACCAACCTGCCAAATCTAAGCTTGTTCATTGTCGCACCAACGAGCATGGTACCGGGATCGAAGACATGGTGCAAGAATTTGATGATGCTCAGGATTCGGATGATGAGATGGAGGAATCTGCAAAGGCCTTCTATGAAATGTTGGAGTCTTCGAAACATCCTCTCCACGAGCACACTGAGCTTTGTCAGCTAGATGCCATCGCGCAAGTAATGGCTCTGAAGGCTCAATTCGACCTAGGCAGAGAATGCTATGATGCGATGATGACGATATTTGGACGCTTTCTACCCAAAGGCCATGTACTGCTTGCAAACCTGTACCAGTCAGACAAAATCCTCTGTGTACTTAAGATTCCCTATGAGAAGATACATGCCTGTGAGAATGGATGTGCCTTATTTAGGCTTGAGTATGCGGCCTTGAACTATTGCCCCACTTGTAATTCTTCCGAGTATATTGTGGTAGACAGTAGAATGGGTGAGAAGATTCAGACCAAAATCCCCATTAATGTTCTTCTGTATCTGCCAATCGTAAGACTTCAACGTCTTTTCATGGTTGAAGAGACGGCTAGACAGACGACATGGCACAAATTGGGTAAAAGAACCGAACTAGATGCGGATGGTAACAAGATTTTCGTACATACTTCATATGTTTTGCGTGGAAGCACTTTGATGCATTACATAAGGATAAATCGGCAAATCCAAGGCATCCTCGAGTTACCATCAACATGGATGGGTTCAATGTGTATCGTATGACGGCAGCACAATCTAGTTGTTGGCCTATATTTGTCATTCCACTCAATCTCCCCCGAGGAGAGATTATGAAAAGAAAGAACATTTTCCTGATGTTGATAATTCTAGGGCCCAAATATCTGGGGAAGAATATGAATGTGTACATGCAGCCTCTTAAGGATGAATTGCAAGAAGCCTAGGATAATGGGATCAAGACATACGATGCCGCTACCAAAAAGAACTTCAAAATGCATGTGTGGTACATCTACTCGATGCATGACTATTCGGCGTATGCGCTATTCGTTGGTTGGTGTGTGCATGGAAGGTTCCCGTGCCCTACATGCAAGGCAGCTGTTGAGTCCCGTTGGCCACAGGCGGGTCGCAAGTTTTTCTTGCTTCTACATGCATAGACAATTCCTGGATCCTGACCATAAGTTTAGAAAACACAAGAAGAATTTCATCAAAGGTAGAGTTTTCAAAAACACTGCACCACCTGCGTTGATAGGCCAACAGACCCTTGATCAGTTAAACGCTCTCGAGCCTAGTCCTTTGCGTCCAGGGTATTTCAAAGGGTATAATACAGAACACGCCTGGACTCACAAGTCATGCTTATGGGATCTGCCTTACTTCAAAGACCTCATTTGCGCACACAATATCGACATGATGCACACTGAAAATAATAGGGCGGAGGCCATTTTTGGTACATTGTTCGGCATAGAGGGGAAGTCAAAGGATAATCCTAAGGCTAGAATCGACCAGAAGGCTCTATGTGATAGACCGTTACAAAACTTGCGATAATGGAAAGGAAATCAATGCGTAGCGAAGCCAAAGGCATGGTTCAATCTTGGAAGGCTAGCTATGAGGGAAATGCTATTGTGGGTGAAAATGTGGTTGATGTTCCCTAATGTGTATGCTGCGAATCTAAAGAGGGGAGCAAGTCTTGAAAAATAGAAAATATTTGGTCTCAAGAGTCATGATTGGCACATATGGCTTGAGCGGGTAATGCCGGTGATGTTGTGTGGCTTTATCCCCGAGAATGAATGGCTAGTACTGGCAGAGCAGAGCTATTTCTTCTGTTCTCTTTGTGCAAAAGAACTATCGGCAGGCGTGGTAGATGAAATGGAAGAGTTGGCGCCGGAGTTGATCTGCAAATTAGAAAGGATCTTTCCACTTGGCTTCTTTAATCCAATGCAGCATTTGATTTTGCATCTCCCGACCGAGGCAAGATAGGGGGGTGCAGTTCAAACTCGATGGTGCTTCTCAACTGAGAGGATGTAGAAGATGCTTCTAGCTAAATGTAAAAATAAACGTAGAGTTGAAGCGTCGATGGCGGAGGCATTCACTACTAAGGATGTGGCAAACTTCGTGACAGGACACTACGAAGCCAAAAATCATCATTTGCATAACCCGAAGCTTCGGTAAAATGATGGCGAGCCTAAAAAAGGTTGATCCAACCTCAGCCTATTCAAAGCGATGCTCACACCACCCGGTGCTTCGAAAGGGAAATTGTTGGATGTCGAGGAATGGCGGACCGTTTCATTGTATATCTTCAACAACCTAACAAAAGTGCAGCCATACATCGAGTAAGTACTCCGTAATATATTGTTCTGCAATTTCTAATTCCTTTGAACTGCTCTTATTCCTGGATATTTGATATATTCGATACGTCGCCGAATTCTTGGATGGAGCGGTCATCAAAAAGAATTTCGTCGAAGAGTATGAGCTTCTGGCAAAGCATGGAGGTGACTACCCAGGTTTCATCTCTTGGTACAAAGAAAGGGTAATTGATTACCATTACTGGACCATTTGATTTCTTGGTCTAATTTGCGGCTAATGCATCCATTCTTCCGTATTAAACTTCTAGGTTGATGTAGAGTCTATGGACGCAGAGTTGAGACAAGTCGCTAATGGTTTTGACTATAAGGTCCGTTCATTTGACAAATACGACATCAACGGGTATCGCTTTTGTACCTTTGGCGAAGAGCTATCTATGCCTGACGTAAAGACTACAAATTGTTGTGTCTCTACTATCGGCAAAGGAGGTACCGAGTGTTATGGAAGGGTATGACCTGGGAGCAATACTTGGCTGCCCTGGCCCCGCCAAAGGTGAAGATAGACGGTGTTTTGTGCCACACGAGGGCCGACATGGTGATCATACAGTTCTGGGTAATTTCTCCTTTACACAATTTAAAATCAACAATAGCTAGTTATTGTACTAATCAGTGTTGTCTCGTTTGCAGACCTTCTACAGGTGTGAGGAGGGATACGAGGGGGCCTTGGCAAAGGTTATCGAAACCGAATGTCGCCGCCTACTTCAAAACTAGCGGCACGAGGCTCGGGTGCAGGCCGTTCGAGACTACTACGCCTTGCGCCGTATTAGGAAGGGAAAGGCGAAGTGCCGCGATTCTAAGATGGATAAGGAGGATTACATGAAGGTAATTATATATTATCAAGGCCTTGTAGTTAGTTTCCTTGATTTTGTTCTTACGCGTAGTGCTCAAATTTCTCTTTATTAACTTAGGTGCCCCCCGAGATGGTGTGTGGATAAGATGGATTGTTGGGAGGCCTTGGTGGATCAGTGGTGCTCCGAAAAGTGGGAGGCCGGACACACCACTACCAAGGAGAGGCGTGGCAAAATAGTTGGTGTGCCACACCATCAAGGGAGCGTCAACTTAAATGAGTTTGGTAGAACTCGGTATGTGGTTTGCTTCATGACTCATGCAATTCATTCTTAATGCTAGCTTGTGCGCTTTACTAATACTTTTTCCCTCTCTCTCTTTTAGGCGCGTCCCAACAAGATGTACGACCTCTATGCGATGGCCCATACTACCTCGTACAACAAGGTCAAGGCATTCTCTGAGTCTGACCTCGATGATCCCGAAAAATTCACCAACATCTCCTCGCACCACAAGCTCGTGAAGTACAAAGATCATGGGAAGGCGAGGAAAGGGGAGGACTTTAACCCGATCCAGGGGCCTAATGATCTAGAGTTGGTGATATTAGCTGGAAATTGGAGGCCCCATGGCTCGATCGCCATTGGGGACGACCTTATACGTTCTCCTAGCATTATCCGGTAGATAAAGGCACGCCGAACGAGCTCCTGTCCTGAGATAACACCTCGGTCACGGCCAGTTGAGCTAGCCATCGAGGTGAGTTTAAGGGACTCAACTATCTTTCCGCCTTATGTTATGTGTGCGAACCAATATGATTACAATGCTAACAATGAGTTGTCTTGCAGGTTGCTATTCTGAAAGAGAGAGGCAACGCAGACGCTTTTGGCGGCGAAGGATAAGGAGATAAAGGAGTTGGAGGAGACGACGACTGCGTTGATCGAGGCAGAGAGGGAACGGAACGATGCATCTAACAGGGCCATGTACGAGCTCTTCGTGGTAAGTTTCTTCTTCATATTTGTCAAATCTTGCATTTTAATGTTCGTTTCATTAATAACTAAAAAGTTTGATTGTCGGAACCAAATGTACAGGGACCCTCCGGCGATGCCAATCATTAACATGGCAGGGACGGTGAGTTTCATTTCAATGCAGTGATCTTTTGAGTGTCATCATGCTAACTACACATTGCAAATGATGTTTGGTGCATAATATCTCCCGAAATGTGTCGCACTACCTTCTATAGGGGAGCCATCTCCAAGTGAAACAAGCCAGAACCATTGTGCTTCACCTCCATGCTAACGAGAATGGTATGCTTTTCTAGTGTTTTGCTTAACAATCGCATAATGATGGTTCCTTACCATACCTTAGCTCCAAAATGACATATTTTACCCAAGTTAGCTCTAGAATGACCTATACTTAGCTTAGTTTCCTCCTAAATGACATAATAAGCTTAGGTAGCTCCAAATTTGCATAATAAGCTTAGTTATCTCCAAAATGACCTATGTTACCCAAGTTAGCTATAAAATGATCTATAATTAGCTTAGTTAGCTCCAAAATGTCATAATAAGCTTAGCTACCTCCAAAATGGTCTATTTTACCTAGCTTAGCTATTAAATGGCCTATACTCAGCTTACTTAGCTCTAAAATGGCATAATAACCTTAGCTAGCTCCAAAATGACCTATTTTATCAAAGTTAGCTATTAAATGACCTATAATTAGTTTAGTTAGCTTCAAAAATGGCATAATAAGCATAGATAGCTCCTACATGACCTATTTTTCATGTAAGTTAGCTCTAAAATGACATATATTTAGCTTAGTTTCCTCCTAAATGGCATAGTAAGCTGAATTAGCTCCTAAATGGCCTATTTTATCAAATATGTCATGTACTTAGCTTAGTTCTCTCCTAAATGACATAATAAGCTTACCTAGCTCCAAAATGGCCTATTTTACCTAGCTTAGCTATTAAATGACCTATACTTAGCTTACTTAGCTCCATAATGGCATAATAAGCATAGTTAGCTCCTAAGTGACCTATTTTTACCTAAGTTAGCTCTAAAATGACATATAGTTAGCTTAGTTTCCTCCTAAATGACATAGTAAGCTAAATTAGCTCCAGAATGGCCTATTTTATCAGAAATGGCCTATACTTAGCTTGCTTAGCTCCAAAATGGAATAATAAGCTTAGCTAGCTCGAAAATGACCTATTTTACCAAAGTTAGCTATTAAATGACCTATAATTAGCTTAGTTATCCTCAAAATGGCATAATAAGCATAGTTAGCTCCTAAATGACCTATTATTGGCATCTCTTTTCATTTAGTCTTCTTCTAATTTTGGAGCTTCCCATTTTGCAGATTACATTCACTTCACGGAAGTTTGCATTGACGGAGTGCCTGGGTTACTTGTATTTTTATTTTGTATCGGTGAACAATGTGACCCAGGCATATGATACATTGTTCATCGATACAAAATATTTTGTATACGAAAGTTTGCATTGACGGAATGCCTGGGCTACATATGTATATGAAACTATGTATGTACAGATGAAACTATTGTAATATGGTTGGGTACGGATGAAACTTATTTGAATATGGTTATTAGCATGCAACATATTTATTTATGTGAAATATATATATATATATATATCATATTGCTGTGAAAATTGTTTTAATATAAAATAAAAGAAAAAGGGAACTGGACTTACTCTTTGCCATTGGTAGGCTGACGGCAAAGGGGGGATCACAGGGGCAAATGGCCTTACTCTTTGCCATCGTCCCACCGACGACAAAGGGGGGAACAAGGCCGACGACAAAGGTGGGGCCCAAGGCATACGACAAAGAGGGACCCCGAGGGCAAAGGGCCTTATCCTTTGTCATCCGTCCACCGATGGCAAAGGGGGGCACAGGGCTGACGACAAAGGGAGCAGACAGCAAAGAACTGCCGTTAACACTTGATGGCCGTAGCCCCTGGGTCTGTTGTCCAAGCTCTTTGCCTTCCTCTCCCCCACGACGGCAAAGGACCGCTTTACCAGGTTTTTGTTTGCCGGAGTTTTTGCCGTCTGCTGACGGACGGCAAAGGCCTTTGCCGTCCGGGGTCCTTCCCTTTGCCGTCAGCCATGGCAGACAACAAATTACCTGATTCCTGTAGTGATACCATGTTCTTCATGATCTTCATGGAGATCAATCCGATGTAATCCTCTTTTGTGTTATGTTTCTCAAGATCCAATGAATTGTGAGTTTATGTTCGGATTATCCATGAATCTTATTTGAATCTCCTCTGAATTCTTATATGCATGATTTCATATCATTGCAAGTCTCTTCGATCGATTGGTTTGGTTTGGCCAACTAGATTGGTAATTCTTGCAATGAGAGAAGTGCTTTGTTTTGGGTTCAATCTTGCGGTGTACTCACCAAGTGACATAGTAGGGGTTGTGTGGCACGCATTGTATAGTTGCCATCAAGCGTAACAAGATGGGGTTTTCATCATATTGCTTGAGTTTATCCCTCTACATCATGTAACCTTTCTTAATGTGTTACTCTGTTCTTCATGATCTTAATACTCTAGATGCAGACAGGAGTCGGTTGATGTGTGGAGTAATAGTAGTAGATGCAAAATCGTTTTGGTCTACTTGATACGGACGTGATGCCTATATGCATGATCATTGTCTTTGATAAGTACATGATTATTTGCTTTTCTATCAATTGCTTGATAGTAATTTGTTTATCCACCATGATATTTTCCTTCGGGAGAGAAGACTCTAGTGAAACCTATGGCCCCTGGGTCTACTTTCCATAATATACTTTCAGATCAATAAACGAAAAATACCAAAAAATACTTTGCTGCAATTTATTTACCTTTAATTTTCCGTTCTCATTTACATCTATCTCTATCGGATCTAATCCTTGCAAATAATCGTGAAGGGATTGACAACCCCTTTATAGCGTTGGGTCCAAGAGTTTGATTGTTTGTGTAGGTGCATCCACTGGTGACTTGCTTGTTCCTCCTACTATATTGATACCTTGGTTCTCAACAACTGAGGGAAAAACTTACCTACTTCGCTCCATCACCCTTTCCTCCTCAAGGGAAAACCAAAGCACACTCAAGAGGTAGTACAGTCATGCCTAGCTTCTTCGAAGCAACAAACTTTAGTTTTTCTCAAAAATATAAAAAAGAGTTTACCTCTTTGGGATGTGCCTTCAAAGCCATCTAAACAATGATAGAGAATATACATATATTTTCTGCCTTGTTATTTCCTAGGGAGTCTTTCATGATAAGATTTTAAAAGTCTTGGGATGATAGTTTATCCCGACTATGTGTTGTTCATTGTTCAAAGGATTTTTTCTCTTATGACCCGCCAATAGGCATCAAGAAGTATGGTCACAACAAAATATAACAGATGGATAGCACAAAACTGTTGGAATATGAGTCATTCAAACTCCAAACGTGCATGAAGTCATGGTTCAGGCAATCAGTCTTTTCTACCACTATTACAAGGATATGTAAAGCCCAAAATGATTGGACTCAAGTTTTTCACAAAATATTTTAACCCAACAGGGTAGCACCCCGGGTTAACTTCATATGAGGCCGGCTCCTCGTTTAGCTCATTTATGGGTCATCCTGCGTCAGGTCTTCCTGGATTTGACGGTTGTCCACATCCGTGTTGCAATTGATTAAGGTTTCAAATTCAGCTTCGTCATGCAATATTGGAGAGGGGTCAACATCAGGGGCAAAGAGGTTCTTACGACGTTCACGAGTTATGTCCTTTGTCTCAAAAGTTGGTAGCCGGATTCGCACGTTGTTGTCATCATAAGCCGCCTGATATGTCGTCAGATTAGCTTCGGCAGCAAGCCGGCTAGCCAATGCTCGTGATGCCCTCATGCCGTAGTCTTCTTGAGTGAACTCTGGGCGTAGTCTTATTGAGTGAATTCTGAGCCGTCTTCCTTGAGCTGTGGAAAACCGTCATTCATCTCTTTTGGGTTAAGCTCAGTAGCGTAAGCCAGTGACCGGCTCAAAGCAGACATTGCGCCTTTATGGGCGGCTGATTTCTTCATTTCTTCTAGCTTCCTGGGGATAGTGTAGAGGCAATTCAAAACGCCTTTAAGATGCTTTGGCACACACTTTTCACCCACGAAAGCTCTGATGGTGAAAAGACTTCCAGCATACAGTTGTTTAGTCAATGTATATAAAGATTTCAGCTTCAACAATCTATCGTCTGGAAGCTAGCGAGTTCGTCGGCCTACAGATAGTCAAAATTTTGTAAGTCGCCACGCGAGTCTTTATAAGACTCTTCGAAAAGAATTCTCATAATCAACACCACTTACCAAAGTCATGCCCAGTCATCCATGCTATATGGTGTTTTAGACTATTCAGCTCTTCAGTAATGGGCTTTAGTTTGCCCTCAGCGTCTTCTTCGCATTTGATTAAGGCAACTTGTTTGGCTTCAACAGATTATTTGAAGTCTTCAAAATCCTCCTTGGTCTTTTCCAGCTATATTGAAGAGAGTCGCCATTTTTCGTTAGCTTCAACACAAGAATCTTGTTGCAACGCCAGATCCTTCCTCAAGTCGGCCAAGCTATACTCGGCAACATTTAAGGCTTCCTGCACGATACAATTCTCAAGTACAAGTTTAATTCCATTTTGATTTATAATAGCACTTGGGGGCACTAAAGAAGGTTGTTACAAGTCTCAAGAAGATTGCAAGCAATATACTTGACACTTGGGGGCTAATGTGTATCAGTTGTTTTCAAGGTTTATAATCCAAATAAGACCCGAATCATCTTCAAGAAGATGACCTGACCCTTCGGGGCTACACTTGGCTCTTTCTCTGTCAATATAGTAAGTGCCGACTCATTATTTACATAATGACCTAACCCTTGGGGGCTACAGTTAGCTTTTACTCTATCAATATAATAAATGCCAAATCATTATTTACATAATGACCGACCCTTGGGGGCTACCAGTAGATTTATTGAAATCTATAAAAGGTTCAAGACCCGGCCGATTTTTTTAGAAAGTAAGCCGGCTCTTGGGGGCTACGTAAGGATATATGGAAGGCAAAGAAGGTTGAATACCTCATATTTCTTCTTCATCATACCAACTAGGTTGGCCTCCATATCCCATCTTGTAGAGAGGTGGCTCAGATTCTAGAGTGCATCTCGTCAGCAGTAAGCTTCTCCAGATTAGGAAGATCAAGTTTAGCCTTCTCTTTATAGGGTGAAGGCGCCTCATACTTGCTGATGTGCTTGGTCAGCACATTGGAAGGAGCTGGAGATTTATAAGCCATCCCAGTGATGGTAACCTATTCTTTGTGAGAAGTCAAATCTTGAGCGGCTAGCCGAGGGCTTGGCGGCTTAGGGTTAGATTTCGGATTATCCTCAAGGATCACAATATCAACACACGCCGGCTCGCTAGGATGGGGAGTTTCATTATGGGCACCTTGATCAGCTTCGGATGGCTCGACATGCATTCAGGAGTGCCAAGCTTTGGATTCTTCGGCTCTAGGAAATGAGGATGGGCGGATGGCCCACTTAGCTTCCTCCTTTTAGCTTAGGCCTTGTTATCAAAGATTGCAGTATAAGTCATATGCAAGGATAGGGTATTAACAAACAGTTTGGGATGTAAAGAAGCTTACCGTGGGTTGATAACAAGAGGAGCTAGTTTCGAGGCAGTTGACTCGCTAAAAGAAGGAGGTGTTTCCTGAAAAGTCAAAATTGCGAAATATGAGTAAGTTACAGCACAAGTTCAATATGTAGAAGAAATGAAAACTTAGTCTATGAAATACCTCGGTACAGCGCTTCCGAGGAGCCGGAGTGTCAGGGAAGCCGACTGACAAGGCTTTAGAGCCGCCGCTCCGAGTCTGGCATCTAGTGTCATCTTGCTGCTTCTTCAAAAGAAATTCGGGATCCAAGTGAGCAATAGGATGTGAAAGTTTTACCTTCTGGACAACCCGTTGTATTTTCTCTCTTGGTAAACGTTCCGAGTAAGAGGAGACGATAGTTACCTCTGCGGCACCAGCATGACTTGTCTCCACTTCCTCCTCAGAGTAGTCAGTGTCAATAAGTTGCATAAAAAGAAGGCCAAGGGAGTCAAGTTCTACCTCTGTGTCATCAAGTTCGAGCAGATCTTGGGCGGATGTTTTCTTCTTACGACCCGAAACACGAGCTTTAACAGCTTTAGTTTTCTTCTTGGAAGCCGCAGTTGGCCTTTTCTTCCAGAAGGAGGAGTTGGCCCGCATATAGTTACATAGGTATTAGAAAAGAGTATGAAACACAAAATTCAAAGGAAACAAACAGCTTGCTCAAAAGGGTTTTACCTCTGGAGCCAGGTTATGAACATAGAAGCGGTTCAACCCGATCTTGTTGCAAACCTCCTGAGGTTCTCCAAGAAGTAACATAATAATCAAATTGAGGTTTTTCTCTGTCAAAGGTGTCTGGTTGAAACGCAGAGGGTCGTCCACTTCATTGGTGTATTGAAACATTAATCTGTTGCGTCGGCTCAATAGTAAAATTCTCCAAGTGACCCAACAACGGGTTAGATCAACTCCAGTTAATCTGTTGGCTAATAAAGCCTTGATCTATAAAAATGTTGGAGCGTATTGGGAGCGCTCTACAGTATACATCTGGTTTGGAAGTTTGGTGGTGGTGTAGAGTCGGAAGGGACGATAACCCGACATCATTTTTTCTTCATCCGGGGAAGTATCTCTGCAGTAAAACCAAGTTTGGTTCGAGTCCTTGGGATGACTAGGCAGGGTGGCTGAGGGGAAAGACATATCTCTTTGCCTCTGGATTGAAACGCCTCCGAGATCAAGACTTAGCCCGGCTACTATCTTGATCTGGTAGTTGATAACCCGCTAGTGGATGACGTCTTGATCTGGTAAAACTTCCATGACTACGAAATCATTCAGTGTATCCTTAGTAACCACGGAGCCTACCCAATCACAAGAGGTAGGGGCTTTGGCAATAATGGTGGGTTAAACACTATGGAGAGACATAAAGATGAGGTCGGTCAAGAATACCACATGACAAAGATAGCTATAATTGTAAGACGACAATGATACTTGGCGGGTCATGGCTAAATTATAGGCTGCCATTAACTACAACTATGAGGCGGATCGCACCTTTTCAAGGGTGAAATGCATATTGAAATACCGCTAAGTGTGGGAAAACAAGTTTCGACGGATACCGTTTCCATTATAGATCTACGGATGAATATAAAAGGGAAATGTTTACTAACCTTAAAAACAGTGGTAGAAGAACGGACAGATAATGCACGGATTCAGGCGAAGAAAATGATTTACTCCAGATGCAAAACAGAAGCTGAGCAAGGCACTGCAAAGTTTTACTAATGTTCCAAAGGTAAATGATGATTCTATCCTTAGGGAATGTTATGAACTCCGATGGACGGTGGCAGACACTGAAGAACTCCGACGAACTAAATGTGGATCTATGAGGGAAGAGAAATGGAAGATGGAAGATGCAGGGGATGTGGAAGTGCACCGAAGAGCTGTGGTCGCAATCAGGGTGATGTAGCGGCCTTTATTGATGATGACGACGAGGTTTGGACCGCGCGATGGAGCTTCGGTTGCACGTGCGTCTGGAGGAAGAAGAAGAGAAAAGTGGCGATGGGGGAAAGTGAAAGGGATGGGATCCCCCCTGTTGGAAATATGCCCTAGACGCAATAATAAATTGGTTATTATCATACTTCCTTTCTCATGATAATAGTTTATTATTCATGCTATAATTGTGCTGATCCAAACTCAGATACATGTGTGGATACATAGACAACACCATGTCCCTAGTATGCCTCTAGTGAACTAGCTCATTGATCAAAGATGGGTAAGGTTTCCAAGCCATGGACATGAGATGTCATTTGATAATGGGATCACATCATCAGGAGAATGATGTGATGGACAAGACCCAAACTACAAACGTAGCAAAAGATCGTGTCAGTTTATTGCTACTGTTTTCTGCAAGTCAAGTATTTGTTCCTATGACCATGAGATCATGCAACTCACTGACACCGGAGGAGTGCCTTGTGTGTATCAAACGTTGCAACATAACTGGGTGACTATAAAGGTGCTCTACAGGTATCTCCGAGGATGTCTGTTGGGTTGGCATGGATCAAGACTGGGATTTGTTACTCCATGTGACGGAGAGGTATCTCAAGGCCGGATCGGTAATACAGCACCACAATAAGCCTTGCAAGCAATGTGACTAAGTGTTAGCCATGGGATCTTGTATTATGGAAACGATAAAAGAGACTTGCCGGTAAGGAGGTTGAACTAGGTATGGAGATACCGGCGATCGAATATCGGGCAAGTAACATACCGAAGAACAAAGGGAACATCATCGGGATTAACTGAATCCTTGACATAGAGGTTCCACCGATAAAGATCTTCGTAGAATATGTAGGAACCAATATGGGCATCCAGGTACCGCTATTGATTATTGACCGTAGATGTGTCTCGGTCATGTCTACATAGTTCTCGAACCCACAGGGTCTGCACACTTAAGGTTCGGTGACATTTCGGTAGTATAGAGTTATGTATGGTGGTGACCAAAGGTTGTTCGGAGTCCCGTATGAGATCCCAGATGTTACGAGGAGCGCCGTAATGGTCCGAAGGTAAATATTGATATATAGGAAGTCCTGTTTTGGTCACCGGAAAAGTTTCGAGCTCATCGGTAGAGTACAGGGAGTGCCGGTAGTGTACTGGGGGACCATCGGGAGGGGTATTTCGACCCAAGAGGCTACATGGGCTGTGGGAGAATGAATGTCTGCCCTTAGTGGGCGGTTGGAAGTCCCACAAAGGCCCTTGTGACTGGGAAAGAAAAGCCCAAAGAGAAAAGGTGGAAAAAGGCAAAAAAGGCAAAAAAGGAAGGGGTCCTAGTCCTACTAGGATTGGAGGAGGATTCCTCCTCTCCTATCCACTTCGGCCAAAGCCTCCTAGGGCTGTCCCTTTGTCCAAGCCTCCTCCTCTCTTACTCTTATATATACCGAGATTTTAGGGTTTTTGCACTAGATTTTTAGCCACGTGCAACCCTACCCTCTATATCGTAGTTTCTCCTCTAGATCGGTTTTCAGCAGTGCTTAGGCGAAGCCCTACTGGAATTCCTCCACCACCATCGCGGCAACGCCATCGTGCTACCGGAGAAATCGTCTACCTCTCTGCTCCCTCTTGCTGGATCAAGAAGGCGGAGATCGTCATCGAGGTGTACGTGTGCTGAACGCAGAGGTGCCGTCCGTTCGGCGCTAGATCAGAAGGACCGTGATAAAGATCGCGAGACGGATCGTGATGAGATCGTGGGACGGATCATGATGAGTTCGCGGGACAGATCATGATTGGATCACGGGACAGATCATGGTGAGATCGCGGGACGCTCGGCGATTTGGATCACGAAGACGTTCGACAACACGAACCGTGTTTCTTAATGCTTCCCGCTTAGCGATCTACAAGGGTATGTAGATCCACTCTCCCTCTTGTAGATGCTCATCACCATGGATAGATATTTTGTGTGCGTAGGAATTTTTTTGTTTCCCATGCAACGTTCCCCACCAGTGGCATCATGAGCTAGGTCTATGTGTAGATGAGATCTCAAGTAGAACACAAAGAGTTTGTGGGCGTTGATGCTTAGATTGCTTCCTCCCTTGGTCATGTTTTGGTTCAGCGATATTGTGGGATGAAACGGCCCGGACCAACCTTACTCGTACGCTTACGAGATACCGGTTCCATTGACTGACGTGTAACCTCGTTCCACAAGGATGGCTGGTGGGTGTCTATTTCTCCTACTTTAGTTGGATCGGATTCGACAAAGGCGGGCCTTGAGAAGGTTGAAAAGCACCTTATGTATCACCATTGTGGTTTTTGCGTAGGTGAGAATCGTTCTTGTTAGATACCCGTAGCAGCCACGTAAAACATGTAACAACAATTAGAGGACGTCTAACTTGTTTTTGCAGGGTATGTTGTGATGTGATATGGCCAATTACATGATGAGATATATGTGATGTATGAGATGATCATCTTTTGTATAGAATATCACGACTTGCATGTCGATGAGTATGGCAACCGGCAGGAGCCATAGGGTTGTCTTTAATTATTGTATGACCCGTGTGTCAATCATTAAGCGCTATGTAATGCTTTACTTTATCGCTAAACGGTAGCAACAGTAGTAGAAGCATGGTGGGCACGACAAACCTGATGGCGACACGTTGATGGAGATCAAGATGAGGGAGATCATGGTGTCATGCCGATGACGATGGAGATCGTGCCGGTGCTTTCAAGATGGAGATCGAAAGCACAAGTTCATGGCCATATCATGTCACTTATGATTTGCATGTGATGTTAATCCTTTGATGCACCTTTTTTTGCTTAGGACGGTGATGGCATTATAAGGTGATCCCTCGCTTAAATTTCAAGATGAATTGTGTTCTCACCGAGTGTGCACCGTTGCATAAGTTCGTCGTGTCGAGACACCACGTGATGATCAGGTGTGATAGACTCTACGTTCACATACAACGGGTGCAAGCCAGTGTTGCACATGCAGAACACTCGGGTTAAACTTGACTAGCCTAGCATGTAAAGACATGGCCTCAGAACACAAGAGACTGAAAGGTCAAACATGAGTCATATAGTAGATATGATCAACATGATGATGTTCACCATTGAAATCACCTCAACTCATGTGATGATCGTACTTGAGTTGGTCAATTTGGATCATGTGTCACTCGAATGACCGGAGGGATGTCAATTTTAGTGGGAGTTCTTAAGTAATATGATTAATTGAACTCATTATCATGAACATAGTCACTAGTGTCTTTGCAAATTATGTTCTAGATTACTTGGTCGCGCTGCAGCTCCCTTGAATTTTTATATGTTCCTATAGAAATAGATTTGAAAGATGATGGTAGCAATATTGTGGACTGGGTCCGTGATCTCAGGATTGTCCTCATTCCTGAACAGAAGGCTTATTTCCTTAATGCACCGCTCGGTGCGCCAACCCCTCTAGCATCGTCTATAGATGTTGTGAACATCTAACAGGCACGTTTTTATGACTACTTGATAGTTTAGTGCTTCATGCATTACAGCTTAGAACTGAGGCTCCGAAACATTTTGAACGTCACGAAACATATGATATGTTCTGAGAGCAGAAATTACGATCTCAGGCTCATGCCCGTGTTGCGAGATATGAGATCTCCAACAAGATTCTTTGCCTGCATGATGAAAGAGAATAGCTCAATCGTTGAGCATGCTCTATAGATTGTCTAGGTGCTACAATCACTTGAATCGAGTGGGAGTTGATCTTCTAGATAAGATAGTGATTGATATAGTTCTCCAAGTCTGTCACTAAGCTACTAGAACTTGGTGATGAACTATAAAATGCCATGGATAGAAATAATGATATCTGAGTTGTTCGCGATATTTGACACCGCGAAGGTAGAAATCAAGAAGGAGCGTCAAGTGTTGATGGTTAGTCAAACCACTAGTTTCGAGAAGGGCAAGAGAAAGGAGGGAAACTTCATGGATAGCAAGTCAGTTGCTGCTCCAGTGAAGCAACCCAAAGTTGAACCCAAACCCGAGACTAAGTGGTTCGATTATAAGGAGAGCGGTCGCTAAAGAGGAACAACCCTACATACTTGGTAGATAAGAAGGCTGGCAACGTCGACAGAAGTATATTTGATATACGTGTTAATGATGTGTACCTTGCGAGTACTCCTAGTAGCACCTAGGTATTGGATACTGGTTCGGTTGCTAAATCTTAGTAACTCGAAATAAAAGCTACGGAATAAACGGAGAACTAGCTAAGGGTGAGGTGATGATGTGTGTTGGAAATATTTCCAAGGTTGATGTGATCAACATCGCATGCTCTCTCTACCTTCGGGATTAGTGACGAACCTAAATAAATGTTATTTGGTGTTTTGCGTTGAGCATGAATGTGATTAAATCGTGTTTATTGCAACACAGTTATTCATTTAAGTTAGAGAATAATGGTTATTCTGTTTACATGAATGATACCTTCAGTGGTCATGCACCCAGTGAGAATGGTTTGTTAAATCTTTATCGTAGTAATACACATGTTCGTAACATTTATGCCAAAAGATACAAAGTTAATAATGATAGTACCACATACTTGTGGCACTGCCGCTAAATGTCATATTGGTATAAAGCGCATGAAGAAACTCCATGCTTATGGATCGTTGGACTCATTCGATTTCGAATCGGTTGAGATATGTGAACCCTGCCTCTTGGGAAAGATGACTAAGGAACCCGTTTTCCAGATGGATGGAGCGGGCAAGTGATTTATTGGAAATGATACATGTTCATGTATGCAATCCAATGAGTCTTGTAGCATGCGGTGGATATCATTATTTTCTTACCTTCACTATTGATTTGAGTAGATATAGTGTATATTTACTTAATGAAACACAAGTCTGAATCGTTTGAAAGGTTCAAGCAAATTTAGAGTGAAGTTTAAGATCATCGTGACAAGAAGATAAAAATGTCTATGATATGATCATGGTGGTGAATATCTGAGTTACGAGTTTGGCATACAACTTTAGACAATGTGAAAGTTGTTTCACAACTCACGCCACCTGCAACACCATAGTGTAATGGTGTGTCCGAATGTCATAGTTGTACTCTATTGGATATGGTGCGTGCTATGATGTCTCTTATCATTTTGCTACTATAATTTTGGGGTTATGCATTAGAGACAACTACATTCACTTTAAATAGGGCACCATCTCAATCCATTGTGATGACACCGTGTGAATTAGGGTTTGATAGAAACCCAAGATGTCATTTCTTAATGTTTGGGGCTGCGACGCTTGTGTGGAAAATGTTTTCACCAAAAGAGCTCAAACCCAAAGCGGACAAATGCATCTTCATAGAATACCCTAAGAACAGTTGGGTGAACCATCTATCTCAGATCCAAGCATAAAATGTTTTTTGCTAAAAGTGGATCCTTTCTTGAGAAAGAGTTTCTCTCGAAAGAATTGAGTGGGAGGAAGATAGAACTTGATGAGGTTCTTGAACCTTTGTTCAACCAGAGAGTAGCGCAGCACAGGAAGATGTTTCTTTCAAGCATACGTTAGTTGAAGAGGAAGTTAATGATGATGATCATGAAGCTTTGGATCAAGTTACTATCGAACCTCGTAGGTCGACAAGGATGTGTACTGCTCCGTAGCGGTATGACAACCCTGTCTTGGAGGTCATGTTATTGGACAATGATTAGCCTTCGAGCTATGGAGAAGCGATGATGGGCCCGAATTCCAACAAATGGTTAGAGGTCATGAAATCCGAGAAAGGATCCTGTATGAAAACCAACTATAGACTTTGGTAGACTTGCTCGTTGGACGGCAGGTCGTCAAGTACAAATGGACCTTTGAGATGACGAAAGACGCTGATGGTAAATGTCACCATTTATAGAGCTCGACTTGTCGCAAAGAAGTTTCCGACAAGTTCAAGGAGTTGACTGCGATGAGACTTTCTCACTCGTAGTGATGCTAAAGTCTGTTGGAATTATGTTAGCAGTTGCTGCATTTTTAAATTATGAAATCTGGCAGATGGATGTCAAAACATCGTTTGCTTCCTTAAGGAAAGGTTTTATGACATACAACCAGAAGGTTTTGTCAGTCCTAAGGATGCCAAAAGGTGTGCAAGATTCAGTGATCCTTCTATGAACTGAAGCAAGCATCTCAGAGTTGGAATATACACTTTGATGAGGTGATCAAAGTTTTTGAGTCTATACAAAGTTTATGAGAAACTTGTATTTACAATAAAGTGAGTGGGAGAACTATAGAGTTTCTGGTAAGCATATGTGGTTGACATATTGTCGATCAGAAATGATGTAGAATTTCTAGAAAGCATAAACGGTTGTTTGAAAAGAGTTTTCAAAGGAAGACTTGGATAAAGCTACCTAATTGTTGAGCATCAAGATCTATAGAGATAGATCAAGATGCTTGATGAGTCTTTTAATGAGTACATACCTTGACAAGATTTTGAAAGAGTTCAAATGGATCAGTCAGAGAAAGAGTTCTCGCCTGATTTGTAAGGTGTGAAGTTGAGCGAGACTCAAAGCTTGACAATGGCAGAAGAAAGAGAAAGGACAAATGTCGTCCTCTATGCCTTAGCCATAGGCTCTATATTATGACATGATGTGTACCGCACCTGGTGTGTGCCTTGCCATGAGTCTGTCAAGGGGTATAAAAGTGATCCAGGAGTGGATCACTGGACAATAGTCAGGATTATCCTCAGTAACTAGAGGATTCAGGAAATATTTCTGGATTATGGAGGTGATAAAGAGTTTGTCGTAAAGGGTTACGTCGAAGCAAACTTTAACACCAATCCAGATGACTCCTCGTAGCAATCCGGATACGTATAGTGGAGTAGCCCTTTGGAATAACTCCAAGTGGAGTGTGATAGTAGTATTTATAGTTTGACATAGAGATTTGCAAAGTACACACGGATATGAATTTCGCAAACCTGTTGACTAAAAGACCTCTTTCACATGCAAAGCATGATCGAGCCCCAGAACTCATTGCGTGTTAGATTCATAACAATGTGAATCACATGGTGATGTGAACTAGATTATTGACTCTAGTGGAAGTGGGAGACTGTTGGAAATATGCCGTAGAGGAAATAATAAATTGGTTATTATCATATTTCCTTGCTCATGATAATCGTTTATTATCCATGCTATAATTGTGTTGATCGGAAATTCAGATACATGTGTGGATACATAGACAACACCATGTCCCTAGTATGCCTCCAGTGAACTAGCTCGTTGATAATTGATGGTTAAGGTTTCCTAGCCATGGACATGAGATGTCATTTGGTAACGGTATCACATCATTAGGAGAATGATGTGATGGACAAGACCCATACTACAAACATAGCATATGATCATGTCAGTTTATTGCTACTGTTTTCTGCATGTCAAGTATTTGTTCCTATGACCATGATATCATGCAACTCACTGACACCGGAGGAGTGCCTTGTGTGTATCGAATGTCGCAATGTAACTGGGTGACTATAAAGGTGCTCTACAGGAATCTCCGAGGGTGTTTGTTGGGTTGGCATTGATCAAGACTGGGATTTGTTACTCCGTGTGATGGAGAGGTATCTCAGGGCCCACTCGGTAATGCAACATCACAATAAGCCTTGCAAGCAATGTGACTAAGTTTTAGCCACGGTATCTTGTATTATGGAAACGTGTAAAGAGACTTGCCGGTAACAAGGTTGAACTAGGTATGGAGATACCGACGGTCGAATCTCAGGCAAGTAACATACTAAAGAACAAAGGGAACATCATACTGGATTAACTGAATCCCTGACATAGAGGTTCGACCGATAAATATCTTCATAGAATATGTAGAAACCAATATGGGCATCCAGGTCCCGCTATTGGTTATTGACTGTAGAGGTGTCTCGGTCATGTCTACATAGTTCTTGAACCCGTGGGGTCTGCACACTTAAGGTTCGGTGACGTTTTTGTAGTATAGAGTTATATATGGTGGTGACCGGAGGTTTTTTGGAGTCCCGGAAGAGATCCTGTATGTCACGAGGAGCTTCGTAATGGTCCGGAGGTAAAGATTGATATATAGGAAGTCCTGTTTTGGTCACCGGAAAAGTTTCGGGCTCATCGGTAGTGTACCGGGGGACCATCAGGAGGGGTATTACGACCAAAGAGGCTACATGGGCTGTGGGAGGATGAATACCAGGCCTTCGTGGGCTGGTGGAAGTCCCACAAAGGCCCATGCGGCTGGGAAAGAAAAGCCAAAAGACAAAAGTTGGAAAAAGGCAAAAAAGGAAAAAAAGGATTGGAGGAGGATTCCTCCTCTCCTATCCGCTTCGGACGAAGCCTCCTAGGGCTGGCCCTTTGGCCAAGCCTCCTCCTCTCTTCCTCTTATATATACTCGAGGTTTTAGGGTTTTTGCACAGGATTTTTAGCCACGTGCAACCCTACCCTCTAGTTCGTAGTTTCTCCTCTAGATCGGTTTTCAGCGGTGCTTAGGCGAAGCCCTATTGGAATTCCTCCACCACCATCGCCGCAACACCGTCGTGCTGCCGGAGAACTTGTATACCTCTCTGCTCCCTCTTGCTGGATCAAGAAGGCAGAGATCGTCATCGAGCTGTACGTGTGCTGAACGCGGAGGTGTCGTCCGTTCGGCGCTAGATCGGAACGACCGTGATCAAGATCGCGAGATGGATCATGATTAGATCACGGGACAGATCGTGATGAGTTCGCGGGATGGATCGTGATTGGATCGCTGGACGGATCGTGATGAGATCATGGGACGCTCGGCGATTTGGATCGCGAAGACGTTCGATTACACCAACCGCGTTTCTTAACGCTTCCCGCTTAGCGATCTACAAGGTTATGTAGATCCACTATCGCTCTTGTAGTTGCTCATCACCATGGATAGCTCTTGCGTGTGCGTAGGAAAATTTTTGTTTCCCATGCAACGTTCCCTAACACCCCACCCCCCGCCTCGATTTTCGGGTTGACCAGTTAATGCAAAGATCCGTTGTGATGTCATTAAGATCTTTTGGATATATCCAAGATGAGGTCATCCAGTTTACAAGGTGGGTCATGAGGATTTATTTCAGGTCAAGTGATTATGAAGAACACAAGACTCGCCAACAAGAAGACTTGAAGATTGACATGAACAGGTTCAACTCAATCTGGAGTCTAATGTTGGGGATATAACACCATGGTGGGACCCGCTCTGGAAGGGCCGGGTTAGGAAGTTAGCGGCTTGGATAGTAAGGCTTTAGGCAGGACGGAAGACTAAGACGAGCCCATTGGCCTTTACCACACGGGTCGGGCGGAGGCCCAGAGCCAGAAGACAACACGTGACCTAAAGGCATAAGCCGCCGGAAATGACTTACCAGATAAGACAAGGCGATTTAGAGATAAGGTTGGTTATTAGATGTAACCCGGCCCAGACTCTTGTACGCCCAGGGCTTCGACCTATATATAAAGGTGGGTTCCCTGGGTGGCTTAGTGTATGAAACAATCTATCGAGAGCTGGGTTAAGCGAATCTGCTACCTTGTAATCGATACCCAATCAATACTACACAAAGCAGGACATAGGCTTTTACCTCTTTTCGAGGGGCCGAACCTGGGTAAACTCGTGTTTCCCGTCCCGATCAACCCCTTCGAGTTAACCGCTGTAGCGATGGCCTCGAACCTAAGTCCTTTCATTAGGACATCCGCCGTGACAAAACCACGACATCGACCCTGAATGCAACATGCTTACGACTGGATATATATAGGTGCATCAGAAGGCTGCTGGGATCCACAAAAGGTCGAGTTCGACGCTGCTCAGTATCACTGCTCGCTGACATCCGTGAAGAAGAAGAACCAAATCTACTAGCTGCGCCTAGTTTCGACGGAGTGCCATCGGCGATGGATGTAATGGCAGCTCGCAGCCGCAGGTGATGCGCTACTATGGTGGCATAGTGGCATACGGGTAGGATGATGAGTACGACCACGACATGGATTACGCACCCCCTCCCACGGTGAGCGGCATGGCCGCGAGGCCCAGTCAGTACGTGTATGGCGTGTATGACAAGGACTACAAGGCGTTCCCTGCGCCAGTCCCGGATTTTTGGACCAAACCGCGACGTCGAGTACTTTCTGACGAGCATAACGACCAACAACGAAGGACAATGACACAACGAACAAAACTTCAGCAGGGATGGCTTGGGTTGCTGCCCCAAGTAGGATGGACGCGCAAGTACAAAGGTAGCGCCACAACCTGATCGATACTTTTGATACAAAGATGTATTGGTACTAATTACACTATGGCTATAGCTAGCCTATACATGTCCTAATCAGTGATTGAATCCTGGTCCGAGACGTTCCAGGAGACAATGTCCACTACTAGTGATTAGTTCTGACGTGGGTAAATGACCGACGCCATTTCTATTTGCATTAGTGGTGGCGTGAGTAAATAGTGCCACGCCATCAGTATGTAAAATACCTACGTCGTGGAATCTCCACGCACTAGTAGAAAACAGGGCTTTGATCTGGGCCGGGCCTGCCCATTAGTCCCGGTTCACTCACGACCCAGGACCTATGGAGGCATTGGTCCCGGTTCGTGAGGCCAGGGCGCCGGCCGGGCCTCGTGGGCCATTGGTTCCGGTTTGTCTGACCCCTTTGGTCCCGGTTACGGACACAAACCGGGACCAATGGGCCTCACTCCTGGCCCACAACCATTGGTTCCGGTTTGTGGCTGGAACTCGGACCAAATGGGGTCCTTTAGTCCCGGTTCCAGCCACGAACCAGGACCAATGAGATGCCTACATATACCCCCTCGCGAGCGAGCATAGCACTCCATATTGCTTTGTTTTTCTGGCCGGTGAGGGGAGAGCTTTGTCGTGCTCTAGCTCACCTCCTATGCACATGAGGTGTTCGATGAAATGCCCAAGCCACACTCTCCTCTCGAAGCTCCTTGTCCAAGCTCCATTTTCCTCAAGATTTGTCTAGATTTGTCTAGGTTTTCCACACTGTCCCGTCCCCGTCCTCACCGCCGTCGATCACCGCGCCCATCTCGGTGCCGGCACCACCATGGTTAGCCTCTTTTTCTAATCTTCTTTCTAAAAGGAAAACGTTTTTTCTTGTATGATTTAGATAGATACTTGGGTAAATTTCTTACTTTTATTATTGTTTGTTATTATATAGTGCGATGGTTTTTGTATCCGCCTCCGTCGGCCCTCGTCCTGTCTATGATTCGGATGTGGTATATATTATCTTTTACAACTATTTTTTTATTTAGTGTTTATGACAATTATGCTGACCAAAATGACATAGATTTTTTAATTTAGGAGGATGTAGTTGAACTAGAAATTCCAACCCACATAGCAACTCTTGTCCGGAAGCTAAATTTGGTTGAAAAAGAAAACAATGACTTGAAAGAAAAATTACAAAGAGTTGAAGAGAAGAAGATGAAGTTGGAGTTGCATGTTGTCGATGTTGTCGATGATCACCAGACCAAGATGGATGCAATGTGCCTGAAGATTAGAATGATGGATGTAATGCGCTTGAAGATTAGAAAGATTAGAAAATGTGCCATTCATTCTCGGGCTTGGTATCATTATGCCGTTGGATCAATTGGTACCTTAGTAGCGGTTATGATCACATTTGTTGTTGCATTTAAATTTTTTACATAGTTTCATTGTATGCTTTAATTTGATGCTCTAGAGAACTATATGTTGTTCAATAACGAGAACTATGTATGAACTGTATGTATTTATTTTGGTCAGTATTGTACTTTGGCCTTAATGTGATGATGAATTTCTATTAATTTGGTCACTTCTCTATTCATGATATGTTTTAATGGTTTTTAATACACATTATTATATAACGCACGCAGATGAACCGACAATGGATGTATGGTGACCGACGCACCTCCGAGTCTATTAAGGGCCTGCATAATTTCTCGAAGCAGATGAGGCAAACAAGCAGAATGGTTTTATTCATTGTCCATGTACTGTCTGTGATAATACGAAGGCTTTCTCCAACTCTAAAACCCATCGCTTCCACCTGCTTGAGAAGGGTTTTATGCCACACTATAATGTCTGGACCAAGCACAGAGAAAGAGGGGTTATGGTGGAAGACAACAAAAAAGAAGAGGATGATGACAACTATGTGCCTCCTGAATAGGGTGATGCTGCAACGGGGGAAGATGAAGATCAAGAGGAACCAGACGACGTGCCCGTTGATGATCTTCACTGGGTCATTGTTGATGCAAAGAGACAATGCGAATGTGAAAAGGAGAAGTTGAAGTTCGATCGCACGCTAGAGGATCACCAAAAAGGGTTGTACCCCAATTGCGAAGATGGCAACGCAAAACTCGGTACCACAGTGTAATTGCTGCAGTGGAAGGCAGAGAATGGTGTACGTGACAAAGGATTTGAGAAGCTACTGGAAATATTGAAGAAGAATATTCCAAAGGATAATGAATTACCCGACAGTACGTACGCAACAAAGAAGGTTGTATGCCCTCTAGGATTGGAGGTGCAAAAGATACATGCATGCCCTAATGACTGCATCCTATACCGTGGTGCGTACGAGGATTTGAACCCATGATCAGTATGCGGTGCATTGCGGTATAAGATTAGACAAGATGATCCTCGTGATATTTACGACGAGCACCCCAGGAAGAGGGTTCCTGCCAAGGTGATGTGGTATGCTCCTATAATACCACGCTTGAAATGTCTGTTCCGAAACAAAGAGCATGGCAAGTCGATGCGATGGCACAAAGAGGACCGTAAGAAAGAAGGGAAGTTGAGAGTACCCGCTGACGGTTCGCAGTGGAGAAGGATCGAGAGAAAGTGGAGTGACTTTACAGGTGACCCAAGGAACGTATGGTTTGGTTTAAGTGCAGATGGCGTTAATCCTTTTGGGGATCAGAGAAGCAAGCATAGCACATGGCCTATGACTCTATGTATGTATAACCTTCCTCCTTGGTTGTGCATGAAGCGGAAGTTCATTGTGATGACAATGCTCATCCAAGGCCCTAAGCAACCCAGCAATGACATTGATGTGTACCTAAGGCCATTAGTTGATGAACTTGTGCAGCTGTGGAATGGAAGAGGTGTACGTGTGTGGGATGAGAACCAACAAGAGGAATTTGACCTACATGCGTTGCTGTTTGTAACCATCAACGATTGGCCTGCTCTCAGTAACCTTTCAGGACAGACAAACAAGGGATACCACGTATGCACACACTGTTTATATGACACCAACAATATATATTTGGACAAATGCAGAAATAATGTGTACCTGGGGCATCGTCGATTTCTTCCGACCAACCATCAATGTCGAAGGAAAGGAAATCATGTGGAAGAAGAATCTTTGGGACCCATGTGGAAGAATAAATAGATATTTTGCGACCTACCCTATTGGAAAGTACTAGAGGTTTGCTTTGGAATCGACGTGCTGCAAGTGATGAAGAATCTTTGTGCGAACCTGCTAGGCTTCTTGGGAGTCTATGGGAAGACAAAAGATACACCGGAGGCACACGAGGAACAACAACATGTGGATGAAAAAGACGGCATGCATCCAGAGCAGTATGAAGGTCCTGCCAGCTACGCTCTTAACAAAGAAGAGAAGCAAATCTTCTTTGAATGCCTTCTCGGTATGAAGGTCCCGTATGGCTTCTTGTCGAATATAAAGGGAATAATAAATATGGCAGACAAAAAGTTCCAGAACCTAAAGTCTCATGACTGCCATGTGATTATGACGCAACTGCTTCCGGCTGCATTGAGGGGGCTTCTACCGGAGAAACGTTTGATTAGCCATTGTGAAGCGATGTGCATTCCTCAATGCAATCTCTTAGAAGGTGATCGATCCAAAAATCCTACCAAGGTTAAGGAGTGATTTGGTGAAATGTCTTATTAGTTTAAAGCTGGTGTTCCCACCATCCTTCTTCAATATCATGATGCACGTAATAGTTTATCTAGTCGACGAGATTGTCGTTCTGGGCCATGTATTTCTACACAATATGTTCCCCTTTGAGTGGTTTATGGGAGTCTTAAACAAATATGTTTGTAACCGCGCTAGGCCAGAAGGAAAGATCTCCATGGGCCATCAAATAGAGGATGTCATTGGGTTTTGTGTTGACTTCATTCCTGACATTAAGAAGATTGGTCTCCCTCAATCGCGGTATGAGGGGAGACTGACTGGAAAGGGCATGCTTGGAGAGGCCTCAATAATATGTAGGGACAGGCATTCTTGGTCTCTAGCACACAACATAGTTCTACAAAATTCTACCTTGGTGACCCCGTATGTCGATGAACACAAGAATATTCTCTGCTCCAAACACCCAGAGCAGTGTGACGACTGGATTACAAGTGAACACATCAGGACTTTCGGCAGTTGGTTGCAAACATTTCTCATGCATGACAACACTGTTTCTGATGAGCTGTACTCCTTGGCCAGGGGACCATCTTCGACTGTAATAACTTACAAAGCATACGAGATAAATGGGAATACATTTTACACGATCGCCCAGCATCAAAAGAGCACCAACCAAAACAGCGGTGTCTGATTTGATGCAGCAACCAAGAGGGGAAAGGACACATATTATGGTTACATAGTGGACATATGGGAACTTCACTATGGACATGATTTCGAGGTCCCTTTGTTTCAGTGCAAATGGGTCAATCTGTCAACAGGTGGGGTACAGGAAGATCCACGGTACGGAATGACAATAGTGGATCTGAACAATCTTGTGTATACAAACGAACCATTCGTCCTATCCAATGATGTGGCGCATGATTTCTATGTGAAGGACATGTCTACCAAACCGAGAAAAAGAAAAGATAACAAAGCGAATTCTTCATACGATGAGCCAAAGAGCCACATAGTTCTTTCAGGAAAAAGAGACATCATGGGATTGGAGGGCAAGACAGACATGTCTGAAGATTATGAAAAGTTTCATGAAATTCCTCCCTTCAAAGTCAAGGCTGAAGCTTATCCATGGTTACAACGCAATAAGCAAAGGACACAAGCGAAGAAAAAGTGAAGACTTTCTCTCCACAACTATATCATGGCAGTTACATGTGAAGAAATGAAATGCCTTTTGTAACACATGAGTTTTCGTCTGAAACCCAGATACTTCGAAAGAGATTGTTCGTTTTGTACACCAAGTGCATCCAATTTTTTCCGTAACCCTCTCAACTTTTATAACATGCTATGTGGGTGAAATATTGATACCATGCCAACTTAGAACCTTTTCAGAGTTCATTTGTAGTGTTTTTAAATTTTCGGGTCATTTAGCTCAAAAAATCCGTAAATGCATGAAAGATACCAACTCAAGTCAGAAAGGATTGAAAATTGATGATGTGGCTTTGAATTGTGCATTTTGAACACACAAAAAGTATGGAGTTCAAATAAGTTGAAAAAATTGAAATCCCTTTGTGACAGATGAGTTTTCGTCCGAACCTGTGATACTTCAAAAGAGATTATCCATTTTGTACACGAAGTGCATCTAGTTTTTGACGTAACCCTCTCAACATTTTAGCACAAGCTATGTGGGTAGAATTGTGATACCATGCCAAATTTCAACCTTTTGAGAGTTCATTTGAAGTGCCTTTGAATTTCAGGGTCATTTAGCTCAAAAAAATTAGTAAGTGCATGAAAAACACCAAACGATCAAGTCTGAAAGGGTTGAAAATCGATGATGTGGCTTTGAATGGTGCATTTTGAACAAAAAAAAGTATAGAGTTCAAATAAGTTCAAAAAACTAAAATCCCTTTGTAACAGATGAGTTTTCGTCCGAAATTGTGATACTTCGAAAGAGATTGTCCATTTTGTACACGAAGTGCATCCAGTTTTTGCCGTAACCCTCACAACTTTTTAGCACATGATATGTGGGTGAAATGAAAATATCATACCAACTTTCAACCTTTTAAGAGTTCATTTGAAGTGCTTTTCAATTCTCGGGTCATTTAGCTCAAAAAAATCAGTAAATGCATAAAAAATACCAAATGATCGAGTAAGAAAGGGTGGAAAATTGAAGATGTGGCTTTGAATGGTGCATTTTGAACACAAAAAAAGTATGGAGTTCAAATAAGTTCAAAAAAATGAAATCCCTTTCTAACAGATGAATTTTCGTCCGAAACCGTGATACTTCGAAAGAGATTGTCCATTTTGTACATGGAGTGCATCGACTTTTTTCCATAACCCTCTCAACTTTTTAGCACATGATATGTGGGTGAAATGATGATACCATGCCAACTTTCAACCTTTTCAAAGTTCATTTGAAGTGCTTTTTATTTTCTTTCAAAACATCTTGGGAGTGGAGTTCAAAAAAGAATCAACTAAAAAGCTTTTATAAACCTCTAGTATTTTTGAAACTATAATTATATAAAAATTATGCAACTGAAATTATCAAAGTATTTTTTGTTCAAAACAATGATAAAACACACTGGAAATAAATAAAGCAAAAAAAACAAAAAAATAAAGCAAAGAAAAAACAAAAAATGGAAACTATGCAACTAAAATTATCAAAGTATTTTTTGTTCAAAATATTAATAGCAAAAATAATATAATGATAAAACACACCAAGCCACCATAAATTATTTTTTGTTAAGAACTTTTAATATGCAAAAAATAACATAAAAATGCCCACCTACTAAGCCATCATGGCGTGCATATGACTAGTAACCCAATATACATGGGCCAGGACGCAGGCCCACGGGGCAAGTAGGTCCAACAGGCAAAGACAATTAGGCATGCAATGCCTGCGGTAGAGAGGAGCTCGAGACGGTAGGTGCAGCCGCGCTTATAAACCAGTACGATCGCTCCTCGCTCGGCGAGGTGGGACTAAACTTGCACCGTGCGAGGAACCGGGCTTTATTCCTGGTTGATGCCACCAACCGGGACCAATGCCACCCTTTTGTCCGTATTGGTGCCACCAATCAGGACGAAAGGTCTCTGCTTCCCACCCTTTGGGTTGACGAAAAGGGACCTTTGGTCCCGTTGATGGCACCAACCGGGACTAATACCCACCTTTAGTCCTGGTTGGTGCCACCAACTGGGACCAAAGGTCTCTGCCTCCCGCCCTTTGAAATGACGAAATGAGACCTTTGGTTTTGGTTGGTGGCACCAACCGGGACTAAAGGTAGGTATTAGTCCTTGTTCGTGCCACCAACCGGGACCAATGCTTCTTGTATATAAGAATACACTTGGAAAATTTCAGTTTTCATCTACCAGTTGCCCCGAGCCCGTCGTCCTCGTCCCTGTCACCGCATTGTCGCCTCCCCGAGCCTTCCGTCCTCTTTGCTGTCGCCTCCCCGATCATGTTGTCCTCGTCGTCGCCGCCGCCTCCCCGTCACCGTGTCGTCGCCTCCCCTAGCAACCGTCCTCGTCGTCGCCGTCGCCTCCCTGTCATCGCGTCGTCGCCGTCGCCGAGCCTTCCATCCTCGTCGTCGTCGCCTCCCCAAGCCCGCCGTCCCCGTCGTCGCCGCTGCATCCCCGTCGTCACGTCGTTGCCTCCCCGAGCACGCCATCCTCATCCCCGTCACTGCGTGCCGCCCCGAGCCCGCTGCCCTCATCGTTGGCCTCTAGCCATCGCCGCCCCCCAGTGAGCCCCCTCTCCGGCCATGTATATGTTTTGTTCATGTATATGTGTGTATATGTTCATGTAAAAAGTCATGTATATGTTTTTTTCATGTATATGTATATATGTTCAGGTATATGTGTGTATATGTTCATGTAAAAAGTCTTTGTTGTTCTTCATATGTACGAAAATCTAGAGTGAAAACGAAAACAAACATATAAGAAAAAACAAAGGAAAAAATGAAGAAGTAAAAGAAAACCTCCCGGCCCAGTCACCACCGCATTTTCATAAAGTTTTTCCACCGAGTCCACGTCGCACCGAGCACCCGCAGCGAAGCAAGTCTTTTTTTGATGGTAGTTTTTTTGTTCAATGAATAAGTTGGCATCGGCTCTATCATCATGTTGGCATCGGCTCTATCTATCAACAAGGACACGGGAGCACCCTCGGCCCTCTATCATCACATTGGCATCGGCTCCCCGAGAGCTTTCCAACGGATCCGGAATGTATGTCGTTGTCGATATACCCCCTCCCCGATAACTTTGACATGAGGGGGGTCGATATACCCCCTCCCTGATAACATTATTTTCTAAGTTACTAAGGTAAAATGTTCACCCCCTGTCGATATACTGGGCGACCTACTCTTGAGTCTACCCAAACCCTAGAAAAAAAGCATTATCGATATACCCCCTCCCGATAACATTTTTGTTCTAAGTTAGTAAGTTAAATGTTCACCCTCCTCTCGATATACCGGGCGACCAACTCTCGAGGCCACCCAAACCCTAGAAAAAAAGCGTTGTCGATATACCCCCTCCCCGATAACATTTTTTTCTAAGTTACTAAGGTAAAATTTTCACCCCCTCACGATATACCGGGCGGCCAACTCTCGAGGCCACCCAAACCCTAGAAAACGATATACCCCCTCCCAGATAACATTTTTTTCTAAGTTACTAAGGTAAAATGTTCACCCCCTCTCGATATACCGGGCGACCAACTCTCGAGGCCACTCAAACCCTAGAAAAAAGCGGTGTCGATATACCCCCTCCCGATAACATTTTTTTCTACGTTACTAAGGTAAAATGTTCATATAGAAAACTCTGGTAATATAGATTTATCAAGAATGCCCCCATTATGGATGTGCACAAGTTGATCTAGTTTTCTGCACATCCAGAATGGCGCCATTTTGTTAAATCCCTAAAAGTTTAAGAGAATCCTGGCCTTCTCGCCCGACCAAACCCTAAAAGCGTCGAGGGCCACCCCTAACCCTGAAAGTGTTGTCGAGGCCACCCCAAATCGTAGAGAAGTATATTAATTGCCATCTTTTAATATTTGGAGACACTATGGATCAAAGAGGCGGTGTTGATGCCGTCTTGTCGTTTCTCAACGACACCGATGGTCTTGAAAGAGAGGATTACTACTCCGGTGATCGAGCAATGGAGAAGGAAGGACTTGATCATGATGCCTCCGGTCACCGAATGCTAGAGGAAGAAGGAGACCACGGTGATGGCTTCAGTAACCGAACGGAGGAGGGAGATGTTGCAAAGTCGGGCGAGGTATATATATTAATTAAGAATGTGCTAACTAGCTAATTGATGCATTAATTGTTTTGGTATGTAAATATATTAACTCTTATTTCTTCTTTGATATAGCCCTCCGGATCGAGCCAAACTTCGGTAACGAGACGAGGCCTGAAGAGAAGGTTGGGCAAGGAAGAAAGGTTCACGATCACAGCACTCACGGACGATGGCCTACCGTTTAAACCAAAGAGGACTAAGGACGCATTTTCTGCTCAGTGCGGAGCTATTGTTAGGGACAACATCCTGATCAAAATCAAATAATGGAATAAGCCTAAGGATAACAACCCTGAAATTTCTTATGTCACCGATAGACAGAAAGATGATCTTTGGACCTTGCTGAAGGCAAATTTCATCCTACCGCCAAAGGAGGATCCGAATAACCCAATTATAGAGCCACTAGTCAAGGCGTGTGCTCTTAAGAAGATGGCAGATCTATTCAGGAGGTGGAAGAATGACTTGGAATCAAAGGTTGTCGACAAAGGGAAGACTCCAGAATTCATTGGCCGATTTGAGAAGATAAGAGATCACTGGCCCGAAATTTTGGAGTACAAGACATCGGAGAAGAGTAAGAAAATATCTCAGACAAACAAGAACAATGTTGCAAAGAAGCAGTATCACCATCACACAGGGTTAGGTGCCTACCTCAAAGCCCAGCCGTTGTGGGGCAAAGTTGAGACTGGCCTGCTTGCTAAAATGGTCCTACCAGAGACATTGAACTGGCCAGACCGTTCAAGGACTTGGTTCTTCGGGGTTGGGGGAACTTTGGACCCTGAAATAGGGAAGTGTCGTTGGACGAACGAGCAACTTGCAATACCCGACACGAAGCTTCAGAAGTATATCACCGCAGCGCAGGAAGGGACGTTCATTCCCGAGAGGGAGAAGGACGAGCTAGCTGAGGCCCTAGGGAATGTTGAGCACCCTAGACGACCACTAGGCACACTAGGCTCCGTTCCATGGAAGGTTGGGTTTCCCGACACAGGCGGTTACAGAAGCCGGCACAGAAAGAGGAAAGCGGAGCTAAGCGTAATACAAAATCTCAATGCAAAAATAGAAAAGCTAGAGGAAGCTGAGAGCCAGCGAGCTGTCGGCCAACCATCTCAGCGGCACGAAGCTACCCCAGAAGCTACCCCACCATCTCAGCGAAGAAGCAGCATGGCTTCCACCAATCTTGTTCAACCTGACTTCACGACTCCTAGCTACATCGTGGATACTATCACGGAGGTTCAACATTGCGAGCTTTGGACGAAATTCCAGAACCTCACTTTCAAGGCGGCTCTCGGCTCTGTGGCACCTCCTCAACCCAACGGAACTTTTCACTGCCTTCCAATTCTATATGGCCATGCTGTTGTGATGGTGGATGAAGTAATGGAGGGATTTGATGACCTGGAGCTTCACCACCCTACATGTGAAGGGGAGAAGAAGCTGGTTCATGCTCTGAGGAGTACATGTCTATGGCCGAAGGAGTACATCAAGCTTCCAAACTGGACGACTTCGCCTCCTCCTCCTCCTCCAGAGAGTGATCAGGGCACTCCACCTCCTTCTCCGGCTCATCCGACGCGTGACGGCACTCCGCCTCCTCCTCCACCTACTCTGGCGCGTCGGAGCATTCTGCCTCCTCCGACGCGTGACACCACTCTGCCTCCCCCTCCTCCTCCTCCGGCGTGTCAGGCCACTCACCCTCCTCCTCCTTGTCGTCCTCCATCGCGTCAGGACACTACGCCTCCTCCGGCGCATCAGCCACGACGAAAGAGAGACGCCGCCGCCGCTCCGGCGGTAGTAGTACAATAGGCGGGAAAATTTTAAATTTGGTCCAAGCCTCAAGCTTGTTGCAAAGTTACCATATGAGAGGACTGACCGAGAAAGCGCTGCCATCAGTAAAGCCGAAGTGAAGGCCCATTTTGCACGAAAATAGCCACCTCTGAAGGAAACGGTAGATCCGGTGAAAGCAAAGCGCACTCTGGATGCCCTGAAGCGACCATCACCGCCTCCGCTGCCATCAAACTATGACTGTTGTATTATAAAGACATATAATGATGCGCAGCGGTTGGGAAGTACCTCTAGTGCTGCCCGAGTCAAAGAACGAAAAAGTGGGAAAACAATTCCCTAGCTTGGCGAACAGGAGAAGCAATCGTGGCCTCCGCTGAAGGTGTCTAGTGACATTGCTAATCATCCGGTGATACTGCCCAGTACCAAACTTGGTGATTACTTGGGGGATGATGTACTTTTTGAAACGGCTGAGGTAACCAAAGAAGAACACGAATACGTGCACGGGAAGCCTCTCGTCAAACCTGATCATCCTCCTCTAAAAACGATGATGAACAATTTGCATGAGTGGTACATGAAAACCTGCAGGGAGTATGGGAGAGACACTATGTATGTGGCAGTGAAACCAGAGCATGAATTCATTGGACTTCCCGTGATGCCTATTCAATTTGAGGAGTTATTTCAGTTATACTATCAACGGGCCCTTGACAAACAACTCATGACTGCCTACTGTTTGTAAGTATTACTTCTATAGTTAAGTCTCTAGCGCAGCTTGTTCATTGCATGTATACATAAATATATATATATATATATATATATATATATATCATCACTATTTTATCCATATTGAACATCGTCGAATACAAAAAAGCAGGAATCTTCGGCGTTGGGTTCATTAGCCGAGATGCCGTAAATGAATGGTCGATACGAAAAAAAACCATAGCGACCAAGGAGAACTTGCCAAAGTCGTTCCTTGCATATCAAAACAAAAGGGAAATACTTTTTCGTTACAACTTCAAGTGAGTGTTATTTGATTCTTTTAGTTTTTGTTTATTTTTCCTTTTAATACTTTAAGGGTTTCGCTTACTCTGTATACTCGGTTTCGCTTACTCGAGGTTAAGTAATGTAATGGATTCTTTTAGTTTTTGTTTATTTTTCCTTTTAATACTTTAAGGGTTTATGAAATAATTATGGTTTATTTTTCCTTTAAATTTTGTGTTTTCCATTTAATTAGTTTTCATTTCAAACATATATATATTACGCTACTACATATTGTACACGTTGTGCAGATATATATAAATAGAATTTCTCGTATAACCGACCATATATATCAAACTATAATATATCTAAATATATATATATATATATATGAGTAATAGTTATCTTCACCCCCTTCAATTTTAACATCAATGCATCGCAATTTTATGTTGCGTAATTTTAGTCTCATTTCATAGGTAAAAAGCGACCGTAAGAATATTTATAATCAGCGTAAAAAATATTTTATGTCAGGTAAAATTACAAACATACAAAAAAGTAGAAAATATATAATAAATTCAATTTTTTGGTCTTATGACCTATATTTTTTGTTTTCTTATGTCAAATTTTACGTCGTGATTCAATATAAATGTAACTTTTTGTACTGAGAACATAATTTATTTATAAATTGACCATAAGATTATCTCGGGTGAAGAATAACTTATTCTATATATATCATCGAGTTTCTCGTACGACGACCCTTCACACACACACACACACACATATATATATATATACAATTTCTCCTACAATTTGCGGATCATTACATATGCAGGCATTACTTCTTGATCTTGTAATGGTATTCTCTTTCGGAATTTGTGACCTGGTCGACCAGAAATCCAGCTATTTCCTCTTGAATTGCTCATACGCCAGCCTCTCGTAGGAGATGGCCCCGCATCTCCGTCAGCTATAAGAATAAGATCAAGATGAATATATTAGTTATGTGTATATATATATATTAGCTAGATCATGATAAAACTTATGGATTGTATTCTGGCAAACGGACCCAAAGATTTCTTTCGTTTCTGCTCCTTTTAGACGTGATCATGTGAATGTTCTCGCAAATGTAGTATGCGCATAAACTATTCCCCTGCTCCTGTTTCATGCACTTTGCGAGAATAAAATTCAATCAGATAATAATTAATCAAGCATGATAATGGTATTGAAACTAGAATTAAAGATATGCACAGACGTAGCTAGCTAGCTAGTACTACTTAATTACCTTGGGTCGCACCCATTTCAGCTGTTGTGCCCAGTTGCCTGGGATCTGTTTGATGAACTTGGCCCAAGCCCTGCCCCGCCAACAAAGAAAATGAATAAAGGAGTTATTAATTAGTTGATATCATGAAATGAAGTAAAGAGGCCGACATAGTGCGATAATGATTCAAATTACCTGTCGATGGTTGCGTATTCGGATGGATCCTTATATAGTGAGTCTAATACTTCAACTTTTTCCTTGTCAACTTCAATGATTAACAAGATCCAGTGGTAACTGCATGCGCACACGTTTTGTATAATTAAGCGGGCATATGCATAACTCATCAACTACACTTATTAACATCTAGTAACACTCACCCGAAGTTGTAAGGAAGTAGTGTTTCTGGTTGGGTGTTTAGTTGCTTCAAAAACTCTAGGAGTGATTTCTCTGTGTCTTTTCTAGAATATTGAGTTTCCCATGTCTTTTGATTAACCGTATTATGGTCAATGAACCCAATGCCATAGCATCCATCTTGTTTCATTTCATACATCTTCATTCTTCATAATAGCACAGAAAAGAATATAGTGAGGATAATTACAGGAAATGAATGAGAGCACAACTAGCTATAGACTTAAATTATAGAAAGAAATCACTTACAGAGAATAGCAACTAACTAAAGATTTTCCGAGTGTGTCTTGATTGAATAACTGAAACAACTCTGAATAATGAATCCACAATTTTTTTTATGGAAGTAATGCCTCATCCTGACTCTCAACATGACGGACTCTGTATTGGTATTTGTTGTTTCTTGCATGTACCACGTATGCAAATTGTACAACGTCATTGGTAGAAGCTTGACATCTTCAGGCTTGACCAGAGTTTACCGCGGGCATATTGATATTTTAGTTCCTCCTCTTTAAGCCCGTGGATTTCCTCAAGGCCTAGGAGTTGTTCAACCGTGCGACCGGCCTCTTTAGCCTGCCTTACCGGGGGGGATTGAACTGCCTGTTCTCCCAACTAGGGAACAGTTTGCCCGCTTTTTACCCAACTCCTTGGCTTGAGCTCGAGCTCGAATCCTTTTGTCCTGCAATATATGACTTCTTGATAGACCGCACATAGTCGCAGCCCTTCTGATTGACAGTCGGGCGAGCCAGATCAATAAAGTGTTGTGAGACATGCTCAGGTACTTTCTCCTTTGGTGGCGGGGGCGGTTTCGGTCCAAAATGGGCCTTCACCTTGGCATCCACTGCATTGTCGAGTTCCTCCTCAGTCAGGTGATAAGGCAACTTCGGAAGAGGCTTAAGGCTTGGACCATATTTGTATTTCTTGCCTCTTGTACTGCTAGCGTTCGTAACTATGGCCTCTCTCTTCTGTTGTTCCTTAGGCGACGGAGCACGCTGTGTCGGCGGAGACGGCAGACGTGGTGCCACACTTGGAGTCAACGGAACACGCTGACGCCATGGTGTCGGACTTGGAGGAGGAGTGGGCTATGTGGTGCCGGACTTGGAGGGGAAGGAGTTGGCTGACGCCGTGCCGAACTTGGAGGAGGAGTCAGCTGACGTGGTGCCGGACTCGAAGGTGGAGGAGTTGGCTAACACGGTGCCAGACTTGGAGGAGGAGGAGTCAGCTGATGTGTTGCCGGACTTGGAGGAGGAGGAGTCGGGGTCCTTGGAAAGACAATGCAATCCTTTTCCATAGAATTATATGATGTATGGCCTCTCCTAGTGTTCTCTGCTCGTCACCTCCAAGAATGTCAAGTGGTAGCTCGTGATATCGTGACATCACTTAATCAACCCCGACATGAGCATAGCCAGCTGGAATGGGAATGCAATGGAAGGTTGCTACTAGGGGATTTGCTAAAGCATAGCCATCCGCCACCTTCATGGATAAGTTCTTCACTTTCATGTGTAGCTCGATGTTAGTCCTGTCTTTGATATCATCCACATGGTAGCTAGCTAGCAGTGCATTATCGATATCGTCCGGGGAGGAACCCACGCTGCTTGTCGGCATAGATGGGACAGTGCTATCCAATGCTGGATCAATCTGCTCATGCTGCCGCTGAGACGCCCTTTCCTGGTTGAGTGAGTTGATCTGCTCCTACCGCCGCCTGATTCTGGATTCCAACTCCATGTGCCTTGATTGTACGCCTTCAAGGTGGAGTGCTTCCTTATTCTTCTGTTGCTCCTCCTGCATCTTCTTTCTCGCATGGCTTTTGTAGTCATTGATCCAACTCGCAAACCCTACAAACCACGGAACAACCCCTTTGCCTCGTGTTCTTCCCAGGTGTTAAGGATTCTTCAGGGCGTGCGTAAGCTCGTCGTCCTCTCTGTTGGGCATGAACACCCCCGTTCGAGCTTCTTCTATTTTCATTAGTATTTTGTCTATCACTCCTTTAAGACTTGCCTTCACCATAATATCCCTTGTCTTTGGGTCCAACTTCCCCCCATGCGCATAAAACCATGTCTCGGGGGCCATGTCATTGTAACTGGAGTGACCCCTGCACTAATCATCTCTTGTTCGGATTGATCGCACTTAGGCAGGGCCGTCTGGTAGCCACCTGGCCCCAGAGTATGATGCCACTTCTTTTTTCCAGCATTAATCTTGTTCTTTCTCGACCGTTCCTTAGCTAGTTCCGATTCCTTGAACTTCATGAAATCGTCCCGGTGATCTTTCGCCTTCACCAATGCTCCCTTGAATTTTGGAGTATTCATGTTTGCTTTGACGTACGCAGCCCATGCATTTTTTTGAAGGTGTTGAATGCGATCGCCATCTTTTTAAGAGCATATTTTCTAACATTCTTCAGATCTGTATCTGTCAAATTTTCTGCTAGTGTGAAATGTGACATCAGCTCGGTCCAAAGTACATCTTTTGCTCTTTCGTCGACAAAAGTAACTCCTGCTCAATCTCCCTTTGTTGGCTTTTTCCATTATTGAACGGAGATCGGGATTTGATCCCTGGCAATAACTTCGCATTGATTCTTGAACTTGGTCACATTTTTTCTAGGTTCAAGCGGTTCACAAGATGATGTTTTGATGGAATCGATGTTGAACTTTACGCCAGGGTCCAACCTTCTAGTTGGGCCTCGAACTACCCTGTCGCTTGTAGAAGATTTGCTTGATCCGGAGGCCTAAAAGAAGATAGATCAATTCGATAATACATACAACTCAATTAAGACATGTAATGATCACCGGATGACTTATATAATAAATATATATCGTCGGTCTTTGTTATTTGAAGAACATTTTCTTCATCAACATCACTGTCGACTTCATCTATTCGTTCATCTTCATCAAATGTCATACAACCCTCACCATAATTGTTCAGATATTGTGAGTTGTCATCATCTTTAGGTTCATGTTGTGGGCTCGGGGAGCGTATCATATCGAACATAGCCTCTTCTCCTTTTCTGCTGGAATTGTCCATAGCTTTTATTTAACTAACTCAGAAGAAAGATAAAACAATTTATTACTCAAAGTAGAATGCATGCAATCAATAAGGAAAAACTGAATCATAGTACATAATATGCATCTCGAATAATTCATATAATATGCATCATCGAATATAATCACGAATAAATCGTCTCAAATATTATCGAATATAATCTCGAATACATCTCGAGTATTATCACTAATACGTCTCAAATATTATTTTCTAATATCACTAATACAGATGTAGTTGACGTCTAGCGGTGCACACGGTGGACACCCAAAGAGAAGGAACTATCAGAGGATCACAGCTCAGGTGAGATCCCTTAAGAACCTGTCAGGTATTGAAGAGCCTAACATCCAACGCATCCATATAGCGACGGACATGCTCGTCCTCCTCCCTGACAAGACGACATACCACCTCCAACGGGGCCGGCTGCCTCCATACCGAAAGTGGCCCACGCGAATGCCACCAAAGAACCTTCGGGTCAATGACAGGTCCCGGGCTCCTCACCAAGCTGCGAGCCCCTGAAGGTAGCACCTCGCAGTGCCTGCCCGGCAGAGCCCTGTCCCGAACGTTGCCCCTATGAGGCAGGACGTCGTCGCAAGAGAGTCGACGATGAGGATGCGGGCTGGGATTCAATGACTCCGAGAATATATTCTATACAAATTTAAAATTTTTAAATGCTTGATTGTGATTTCTTATATATGAGGAACCTTCAGAATCATAACGGGTTCTCTTAACCTTTAAGGGATTTAACAAAATGGCGCCATTGTGGATGTGCAGAAAATGGTCCATATTTTTCCTGGTATCATCTACCCTTCTATATGTCACGTTGTCTAGCTAGTGTCAAAGGAAGAAAACCATGGCTTCATCATTAGACGAAAGTAACAGGCGCATGATGGTACGAGAAGCTGTCCGAAGTTGTTTTCGAATGGAGTACCGAATAGGATAATTAGCTTTTTGGTATGACGTTCAGCAAGAGCCTTTCGAATATTGCTATTTGGAAGGCCTTTTTGCTGAACTTCGTGCCAAAAAGCTAATTATCCAATCTGGGACTCCGTTCCAAAATAACTTTGGACAGCTTCTCGTATCATCATGCGCCTGTTACTTCCTGCTAATGATGAATCATGGTTTTCTTGAATCCTTTGACGCTAGCTAGAAAAAATGTAACATATTGAAGGGTAGATGCATGAGATCAGAACAAAAATTGGATCAACTTGTGCACATCCATAATGGGGGCATTCCTAAATCCTTTAAAGGACTAACAGAATAATCTATTGTATATATAGATATACTAATTACAAATTTAACATTCATCTAATATTTCTATATCTTTTTTACATCTAAAATTTATATAACAACAAAAAAGTATAAAAAATATTTCTATATCTTTTTTATATCTAACATTTATCTAGATATAATGAAAAGTAAAAAAATAGCAATTTTTTCTATACTATGATATACAACAATATATGAAATTAAAAAACAGAAAAAGAAACACTAATTAAGCATACTTCCATACATCCATTAAAAAACCGAAAAACAACATTATATAAAAAACTCTACACTAATTAAACACTAATTGTATCCATCTAACATGCATTCATACATACATATATACTAGTCAAAAAGAAATAAAACATCTATATAGAAAACGTGTGTGTGTGTGTGTGTTCATGCATGTGTGTGTGGGAGGGGGGCTCGATGGGAGGGGGCGGACATGGTGGGAGGGGCTCACACAGGGGCGACGACGCGCGAGATTGAGGAGGGGCGGCAACGGCGAAGGCGTGGTCAAAGGGCACAGCGACCACGTAGTCAAGGTGCGGCAGAGACGCAGACGGACGGTGACGGCGAGGTGCAGGGGCACGGTGGCCACGACATCGACATGCGGTAGAGGCACGGACGGACGGCGGTGGCAAGGTGCGGCGGCAGGGCGCGGATGGACGGACAGCAACGGCGAGGGGCAGGGGCGCTCGGATGGACGGTGATGGCGAAATGGCTGATTTGGGGAAAATTTCGTAAGTGTTGCACCTTTAGTCGCAGTTGGACCCACCAACCTTGACTAAAGGTTTGGCTTCCCGCCGCTTGTACTGGTTGAAATTCACCTTTAGTCGCGGTTGGTGGCTCCAACCATGACTAAAGGGGGATCTCTAGTCACGGCTAGAGCCACCAACCGCGGCTAAAGGTGGTTTGCCAGGCAAGGGGCACGGTGGATGTTTAGTCCCACCTCGCTAGTCGAGAGGAGCTCGCACCGGTTTATAAGCCTCGCCGTGGCTACCGTGTCGAGCTCCTCTCTAATGTAGGCCTTATGGGCCTACCGCACCTCTCGGGCATACTGGGCCGTACGGGCCTGCATCCTGGCCCAACTAGAAGTTGTGCTTCTAGTCGTATGCAGGCCATGGCGGCCTAGTAGCGGGCTTTTTTTAATATATTTTTGTCTCCCTTATTTCTTTTCTTTTGTTTCCGAGTTGTTGTTTTTTGCTTTATTTAGAGTTTCTTTGTGAATACTTTTGCTTTAGGTAAAAAAATATAAACTTTCTGTTAGTACTAGTAGTTTTCAAATTTGAATAGTTTAAATTTGAATTACTTGAATTTTGTGTGAATCACTATTTCGTGAATAACTTTAATTCAAAAATAGATTTTTCCGTGATTCTTTTTTCTACTATTTAATATTAGTGTGTTTTATCATCATATTCAATTTGTTAGTTATTAGGTTATTTAAAAAAATGAAATGCCTTTGTAACAGATGAGGTTTCGTTTGAAAGCATGATACTTCGAAAGCGATTGTCCATTTTGTCCACGAAGGTCTTCAAGTTTTTGTCGTAACCCTGTCAACTTTTTAGCACATGCTATGTGGGTGAAATGATGATACCATGCCAACTTTCAACCTTTTCAGAGTTCATTTGTAGTTCTTTTCAATTTCAGGGTCATTTATCTCAAAAAATCAGTAAATGAATGAAAAATAGCAAATGAAGTCAGAAAGGGTTGAAAATTGACGACGTGGCTTCGAATGGTGCATGCTGAACTCACAAACAGTCTGGAGTTGAGATAAGTTTAAAAAATTATGCCTTTCTAATAGACAAGTTTTCGTTTGAAACCCTGATACTTCGAAAGAGATTGCCCATTTTGTACACGAAGTCCGTCTAGTTTTTGCCTTAACCCTCTCAACTTTTTAGCACATATTATGTGGGTGAAATGATGGTACCATGCCAACTTTCAAGATTTTTAGAGTTCATTTGTAGTGCTTTTCAATTTCAGAGTCATTTAGGTCAAAAAAGCACATGAATGAAAAATAGCAAATGAAGTCAGAAAGGGATGAAAATTGATGACGTGGCTTCGAATGGTGCATACTGAATGCACAAAACACATAAGTACACTACTATTACAAAGATTCCCTCCGGTTTGTCTGGAGTGGGACTTTCCATATATATATATATATAAGTCCTATTACTAACTAGAGAAGCCAATCACATTCCAGAGTGGGATCTTTGGGTATAAATCTTTTTCTTCTCGTGTGTCAGTTTGGGTCGTAACCATGGAGAATCTTCATCGTTTAACTTATTTCTCGGGTCAGCATTAACTGTGAAGGGAGCACGATTATGAACATATTTCGTTAATACTCCCATGAACCTTTCAAAGGGGAACATATTGTGTAGAAATAGAGGACCCAGAATGACAATCCCTCGACTAGGTGACCTAGGACGTGCGTCATGATATTGAAGAAGGATGGTGGGAATACCAACTTGAAACAGACAAGATATTGCACCAAATCATTCTCTAACCTTGGTATCATTTCTGGATCGATTACCTTCAGAGAGATTGCTTTCAGGAATGCACATAGCTTCACAATGGCTAATCGAACGTTTTCCGGTGGAAGCCCCCTCAATGCAACCGGAAGCAGTTGCGTCATAATCACGTGGCACTCATGAGACTTTGGGTTCTGGAACTTTTTCTCTGCCATATTTATTATTCCCTTTATATTCGACGAGAAGCCAGACGGGACCTTCATACTGAGCATGCATTCAAAGAAGATTTCCTTCTCTTCTTTGGTAAGAGCGTAGCTGGCATGACCCTGAAACTACTTTGGATCCATGTCGTCTTCTCCGTGCATACGTTGCTGGTCCTCTCGTGTCTCCGATGTATCTTTTGTCTTCCCATACACGCCCAAGAAGCCTAGCAGGTACACACAAAGATTCTTCATCACCTGCATCACGTCGATTGCAGAGCGGACCTCGAGGTCTTTCCAATAGGGTAGGTCCCAAAATATAGATTTCTTCTTCCACATGGGTACACGTTTCTCAACGTCATTCGGAACAGATTTTGCGCCAGGACCCTTTCCAAAGATTACTTTTAAATCCTTGACCATATCAAGTATATAATCACCAGTACAGTGGCGAGGCTTTTTTGGTGATCTACCTCACCTTTGAAATGCTTGCCATTCTTTCTTATGGGATGCCTGCTCTAAAGAAATCGACGATGCCCCAGGTACGCATTCTTCTTAGATTAATCCAAATAGAAAGTGTCGGTATCATCTAAACAGTGCGTTCATGCATGGTATCCCTTCTTTGTCTATCCCGAAAGGATACCGAGAGCAGGAAAATCATTCATGGTTACAAACAGCAACGCATGTAGGTCAAATTCCTACTGTTCTTTTGCATCCCATGCACATACACCTTCTCCATCCCACAGCTATAAAAGTTCTTCAACTAATGGCCTTAGGTACACATCAATGTTGTTGTCGGGTTGCTTGGGGCCTTGGAAGAGCATTGGCATCATAATGAACTTCTGCTTCATGCACAACCAAGGAGGTAGGTAATAGATACATAGAGTCCCATGTCATGTAGTATGATTGCTGTTCTGCTCCCCAAAAGGATTAATGCCATCTACAGTTAAACCAAACCATATGTTCCTTGCCTCCGATGCAAAGTCCTTCCACTTTCTCTTGATTTTTCTCCACTGCGATCCATCAGCAGGTACTCTCTACTTCCCGTCTTTCTTACGGTCTTCGTTGTGCCATCGCATCAACATGGCATGCTCTTTGTTTTGGAACAAAAGTTTCAAATGTGGTTTTATAGGAGCATACGACATCACCTTGGCAGGAATCTTCTTCTTGGGGAGCTCGCCCTCAAAGTCACCAGGGTCATCGTGGCCGATCTTATAGCGCAATGCACAACATACTGGGCATGCATTCAAATCCTCGCACTCACCATGGTAGAGGATGCAGTCATTAGGGCATGCATGCATCTTCTCCACCTCTAATCCTAGAGGCTAGACCACCTTCTTTGCTTCGTACGTACTCTCGGGAAATTCGTTGTCCTTTGGTAGCTTCTTCTTTAACATTATCAACAACTTTTCAAATGCCTTGTCAGATACACCATTCTCCGCCTTCTATTGTAGCAATACCAGTGTGGTACCCACCTTTTTCTTGTCATCTTCGCAATTTGGGTACAACCCTTTTTTGTGATCCTCTAACATGCGCTGCAACTTCAGCTTCTCCTTTTCACTTGTGCAGTTTCTCTTTGCATCGGCGATGGCCCGACCAAGATCATCACCGGGCTTATCTGATGCCTCTTCATCAGCTCCTTCCCGCATTGCCGGCTCAGCTTCTTCCCTCGTTGTTGTACCATCATATTCATGCAAGCCATGGCTAGGATAGGTATCATCATCCTCTTCTTCATTCTCTTCCATTAGGACCCCTCCGTCTCCGCGCTTGGTCCAACAGTTATAGTCGGACAAGAAACCGGACTCAGACAGGTGGTCGTGAATGGTTCTTGAGTTAGAGTAATTTCGACCATTCTTACAGCAGCATATGGAGAATACATAAAACTATCCGCCCCCTTGTTTGTCTCAACTAGAGCCAGAAAAGTATGCACGCCATTAATGAACTGGGGAGAGCATCGGTCGTCGTACATCCATTGTCGGCTCATCTTCATTACACAACACCTAAAAGACCAAATTAATACAAGTTCATACATAAAGTTCATACACACCTGTTCTCATAAAACAACATACAAACTCTCTAGCTAAAGCATTTAAATGCAACAACAAATGCGATCAACATCGCAACTGAGGTAACAATTGATCCAACAGCATAGTGATACCAAGCCTCACTATCAAAGGCATATCTTTTAAATTTTCTAATCTTTAAGCGCATTGCATCCATCTTGATCTTGTGATCATCGACGACATCGACAACATACAACTCCAGTTTCATCTTCTCTTCAATTCTTTTCATTTTTATTTCAAATACTCATTTTCTTTTTCAACTAAATTTAACTTCTTGACAAAAATATCTATGTCGGTTGGAATTTCTGGTTCACATACCTCCTAGATAAAAATATCTATGTCAACTTGATGGGCATAATCGTCATAAACAGGAAATGCAACAAATATTTATAAAAGAGAGATTATACCACATCCGAATCATAAACCGAATGAGGGCCGACGGGGACGGATATCAAAACCATGCCACTATGTATAACAAACAACCATATAGGTAAGAAAACTATACAAGTAACTAACTAAATCTTACAAACATGATTTTTTTATAAAAAGGATAAGAACAAGAGGCTCAGCAAGGTGGTGCCGGCGACCGGATGGTGCGTGCGATCGACGATGGTTAGGACGGGGATGGGAAGGCCCTAAGTAAGCCACACCTACAAATGCAAAGTAAGAAGTTAATTTGAGCTCAGATTACATAAATCAAATAAACTACCACATATAAATACTCCCAAACGAAAACCCACAAATCACTATACTTATAAAAGCATTGCAAGAGCTAATCTAGCAACGAGAGATGAAAGGACAAAGTTGCTAACCTTTGTGAACACTTGGATGGATGGGGTGCCTCCAAATCTTGACAAATTTTGGCAAACATGGAGGATGAGCTCGGGGAATAGAGGAAGAACCAGAGAGGAGAGGAAAGGAGCACAACAAAGAGCTTGGGCTGGCCAAAGGGTTCATATAGGGGACCTTTAGTCCCGGTTGGTGGCTGCAACCGCGACTAAAAGTTAGCCTATAGTCGCGGTTGGAGCCACAAAGGAAGTGCCATCTAGCTCTACACTTGATTCACCTTCTGTTATGAGTAAATTTGCGACACCACCACTTGCTAGTAATTCTGATATGTCGCAAGTAATTGATGATGCCACTTCTGCTATGCATGATGCTTGTGACATAATTTGCTTGATAATACTCTGCCACTTGGTGAATTTCTTGATGAACAAATTGCTAGAGTCAATGCTGAAAACTATGATACTTCTGAAACTGATGAAATTATTGAAACTCAGCTGCACGGGGTTGCACGCCTAAGGGATAGTAAGGGATAATTATTGAAATTATTGAAACTATGATACTTCTGAAACTAAGGGATATTAAGGGATATTAAGCCTTTCAGGTGTGGTTGAATTGACAACTCAGTTGCGAATACTCGAGAATATTCTTTGGCTCCCCTTGTGCCAAATCAATAAATTTGGGTTGAATACTCTACTCTCGAAAACTGTTGTGATTCCATATACTTCTGGGTTATCACACCCCTGCCCACTCACACTCTATTTTTTTGGATGTTGGCGTGTGGGTGTGTGTTGCTCTAGCTCTCACCTCCTATGCATATGAGGTGTTCGATGAAATGCCCGAGCCACACTTAAGCTTTCTCCTCCCCAAGAACGACCTCCAAGCTCCATTTTCCTCAAGATTTGTCTAGGTTTGGCAGTCTGTCCTATCCCGTCCCCGTCCTCACCTCCATTGATCGTCCGTGTGGATCTCATCGCCAGAACCACCGTGGTCAGCCTCTTGTTCTTATCCTCTTTGTAAAAGAAAAAAAATCTTACTTTTATGATTTAGATAGATTGTTGTACAATTTGTTACTTATATTATTGTTTGTTATTATATAGTGCCATGGTTTTGGTATCCTCCCCCCGTCGACCCTCGTCCTGCCTATGATTCGGATGTGGTATATTATCTTTTATAACTATTTGTTTCATTTAGTGTTTATTAAAATTAAGCCGACCAATGTGTCATAGATGTTTTTATCTAGGAGTTATGTGAACCGGAAATTCCAATCGAAATAGAAATTCTTGTCGAGAAGTTAAATTTGGTTGAAAAAGTAAAAATGACTTGAAAGAAAAATTGGAGTCGAAATTTCAACCGACATAGAGTGGAAGAGGACAAGATGAAATTGGAGTTGCATGTTGCCGATGTCGTCGATGATCACAAGATCAAGATGGACGCAATGCACTCGAAGATTAGAAAGATTAGAAAATATGCCATTCATACTGAGGCTTGGTACCATTATGCCATTGAATCAATTGGTAGCTTAGTTGCAGTTATGATCGTATTTGTTGTTACATTTATTTTTTTACATAATTTCAATGTATGTTTTAATTAGATGCTCTAGCGAGCTATATGTTTTTCAATAGTGAGAACAATGTATGAACTTTATGTATTTATTTTGGTCACTACTGTACTTTCGCTTTAATGTCATGATGAATTTCTATTAATTTGGTCACTTCTCTATTCATGATGTTCTGCAATGGTTTTTCATACACTTTATTCTATAACGCACGCAGATGAACCGACAATGTATGTACGGTGACCGACGCACCTATGAGTATATTAAAGGCCTACATAATTTTCTCGAAGCTGCTGAGGCAAACAAGCAGAATGGTTTTATGCATTGTCCATGTACTGTCTGCGGGAATACGAAGGATTACTCCAACTCTAAAACCCATCACTTCCACCTTCTTGAGAAGGGTTTCATGCCACACTATAATTCTTTGACCAAGCACGGAGAAAGAGAGGTTATGATGGAAGAAAAAGAAGAAGAAGAAGAGGATGATGACAACTACCCGCCCCCTGAATACGGTGATGCTGCAATAGGGGAAGTTGAAGATCAAGAGGAACTAGACGATGTGCCCGGTGATAATCTTCGCCGGGCCATTGTTGATGCACGGAGAGAATGCGAAAGTGAAAGGGAGAAGTTTAAGTTCGATCGCACGTTAGAGGATCAGAAAAAAGGGTTGTACCCGAACTACGAAAATGACAACAGAAAGCTCGGTACCACAGTGGAATTGCCGCAATGGAAGGTAGACAATGGTGTATCTGACAAGGGATTTGGCTCGCTACTGAAAATAATGAAGAAAAAGCTTCCAAAGGATAACGAATTTCCTGACAGTACGTACGAAGCAAAGAAGGTTCTATGCCCTCTAGGATTGCTGGTGCAGAAGATACATGCATGCCCTAATCACTGCATCCTCTACCGCGGTGCGTACGAGGATTTGAACGCATGCCCGGTATGCAGTGCATTGCTATATAAGATCAGAAGAGATGACCATGGTGATGTTGAGGTCCAGCGCACCGGGAAGAGGGTTCCTGCCAAGTTGATGTGGTATGCTCCTATAATACGACGGTTGAAACGTCTATTCAGAAACAAAAAGCATGCCGGGATGATGCAATGACACATAAAAGACCGAAATAAATACGCGAAGTTGAGAGCACCCGCTGACGGGTCACAGTGGAGAAAGATTGAGAGAAAGTGGAGCGACTTTACAGGTGACCCAAGGAACATATGGTTTAGTTTAAGTCCAGGTGGCATTAATCCTTTTGGGGAGCAGAGCAGCAAGCATAGCACATGCGTGTGACTCTATGTATGTATAACCTTCCTCCTTGGTTGTGCATGAAGCGGAAGTTCATTATGATGCCAATGCTCATCAAAGGCCCTAAGAAACCCAGCAATGCTATTGATGTGTACCTAAGGCTATTTGTTGATGAACTTTTATAGCTATGGAATGGAACAGGTGTACGTGTGTGGGATGAGAACGAACATGAGGAATTTGACCTACATGCGTTGCTCTTTGTAACCATCAACGATTTGCCTGGTCTTAGTAACCTTTCAGGACAGACAAGCAAGGGATTCCACGCATGCACACACTGTTTCGATGACACCGATAGTATATATCTGGACAAATGCAGGAAGAATGTGTACCTGGGGTATTGTCGATTTCTTCCAACAAACCAACAATGTCGAAAGAAAGGAACGCATTTCAAAGGTGAGGCAGATCACTGGCAGAAGCACGCCCTTCGTACTTGTGCTCACATACTTGATATGGTCAATGATTTACAAGTCATCTTTGGAAAGGGTCCTGGTGGACTATCTGTTCCGACTTAAGATGCAGGACACGCACCCATGTGGAAGAAGAAATATATGTTTTGGGACCTACCCTAATGGAAAGACCTAAAGGTCCGCTGTGCAATCGACGTGATGCACGTGACGAAAAATCTTTGAGTGAACCTGCTAGGCTTCTTGGGAGTGTATGGGAAGACAAAAGATACACCAGAGGCATAGGAGGTGTTGGGGAATGTTGCATGGGAAACAAAAATTTCCTACGCACACGCAAATCTATCCATGGTGATGAGAATCTACGAGAGGGAGAGTGGATCTACATACCCTTCTAGATCGCTAAGCGGGAAGCGCTAAGAAACGCGGTTAGTGTAGTCGAACATCTTCACGATCCAAATCGCCGTGCGTCCCGCGATACTATCATGATCCGTCCCACGAACTTGCTCATGATCCGTCCCACGAACTTGATCACGATCCTTCCAATCTAGCACCGAATGGACGGCACCTCCGCGTTCAGCACACGTACAGATTGATGACGATCTCCACCGTCTTGATCCAGCAAGAAGGAGTGGAGAGTAAGAAGAGTTCTCCGGCACCGTGACACGGTGCTCCGGCGATGGTGGTGGAGCAATTCTGGTAGGGCTTCGCCTAAGCACTGCAGAAATCCGATCAAGAGGAGAAACTATGCACTGGAGGAACGGGTAGCACGTAGCTGAAAAAACTAGTGCAAAAACCCTAAAACCTCCTGTATATATAAGAGGAGAGGGGAGAGGCCTTGGCACAAGGGCCAAGGCCTCCTTGCTTCGGCCAAAGGAGAGAGGGAGAGGTGGAGTCCACCTCCAATCCTAGTAGGACTAGGATTCACCCTATTTTGCCTTTTTCCACTCTTTTCTCTTAGGCCTTTTTCCTCCAGCCGCATGGGCCTCTTGTGGATGTTCCACCAGCCCACTAAGGGCTGGTTTACACCCTCCTACCGCCCATGTATCCTCTTGGGTCGAAATACTCCTCCCGGTGGCCTCCCGGTACACTACCGACACTCCCGATACACTACCGATGAGCCCGAAACTTTTTCGGCGACCAAAACATGACTTCCTATATCTGAATCTTTATCTCCATACCATTCTGGAGCTCCTCGTGACATCCGGGATCTCATTCAGGACTCCGAACAAACTTCGGTCACCACCATACATAACTCTATAGTATCGAAACGTCACCAAACCTTAAGTGTGCAGACCCTGCGGGTTCGAGAACTATGTAGACATGACCGAGACACCTCTATGGTCAATAACCAATGGCGGGAGCTAGATGTCCACATTGGTTCCTACATATTCTACGATGATCTTTATCGGTCGAACCTCAATGTCAAGGATTCAGTTAATCCCGTATGATGTTCCCTTTGTTCTTCGGTATGTTACTTGCACGAGATTCGATCGTCGGTATCTCCATACCTAGTTCAACCTCGTTACTGGCAAGTCTCTTTACTCATTCCGTAATAAAAGATCCCGTAACTAACACTTAGTCACATTGCTTGCAAGGCTTATTGTGATGTTGTATTACCGAGTGGGCCTTGAGATACCTCTCTGTCACACGGAGTAACAAATCCCAGTATTGATCCATGCCAACTCAATAGACACCCTCGGAGACACCTGTAGAGCACCTTTATAGTCACCCAGTTACGTTGCGACATTTGATACACACAAGGCACTCCTCCGATGTCCGTGAGTTGCATGATCTCATGGTCATAGGAACATATACTTGACATGCAGAAAACAGTAGCAATAAACTGACACGATCATAAGCTACGTTTGTAGTTTGGGTCTTGTCCATCACATCATTCTCCTAATGATGTGATCCCGTTATCAAATGACATCTCATGTCCATGGCTAGGAAACCTTAACCATCTTTCGATCAACGAGCTAGTTCACTAGAGGCATACTAGCGACATTGTGTTTGTCTATGTATCCACACATTATCCATGTTTCCAATTAATACAATTCTAGCATGGATAATAAACAATTGTCATGAAAAAGGAAATATAATAATAAACACTTTATTTATTGCCTCTAGGGCATATTTCCAACAGTCTCCCACTTGCACTAGAGTCAATAATCTAGCTCACATCACTATGTGATTTACATTGTAATGAATCGAACACCCATGCAGTTCTGGTGTTGATCATGTTTAGCTCTTGGAAGAGGTTTAGTCAACGGGTCTGTAACATTCAGATCCGTGTGCACTTTGCAAATATTTATGTCCTTCTCCTCGATGTAATATCGTATGGAGTTGAAGCGTCGCTTTATATGTCTGGTCCTCTTGTGAAACCTTTGTTCCTTGACTAGAGCAATGGCACGAGTGTTGTCATAGAACAGGCTCATTGGATTCAGTGCACTGGGCACTACTCCAAGATCTGTCATGAACTGCTTCATCCAGAAACCTTCCTTTGCCGCCTCCGAGGCTGCGATGTATTCTGCTTCGCACGTAGAATCAGCTACCACACTTTGCTTGGAACTGCACCAGCTTACCGCTCCCCCGTTAAGAATAAATACATATCCGGTTTGCGACTTAGAGTCGTCCGGATCAGTGTCAAAGCTTGCATCTACGTAACCCTTTACGAAGAGCTCTTCATCACCTCCATAAATGAGAAACATTTCCTTAGTCATTTTCAGGTACTTAAGGATATTCTTTACCGCTTGCCACTGCTCCATTCCAGGATCACTTTGAAACCTTCCGGCCATACTTATGGCAATGCTGACATCTGGTCTTGTGCACAGCATTGCATACATGATAGAGCCTATGGCTGAGGCATAGGGGATGACACTCATCTTTTCTCTATCATCTTCAGTTACTGGGTATTGAGTCCTACTCAACTTCACACCTTGTAACACAGGCAAGAACCCCTTCTTGGACTGATCCATTTTGAACTTCTTCAAAACTTTATCAAGGTATGTGCTCTGTGAAAGTGTAATTAAGCGTCTCGATCTATCTCTATAAATCTTAATGCCTAATATGAAATCAGCTTCTCCTAGGTCCTTCATTGAAAAACTCTTGTTCAAATATTCCTTCACGCTTTCTAGCATTTCTATATTGTTTCCAATCAGCAATATGTCATCCACATATAATACTAGAAATGCTATAGAGCTCCCACTCACTTTCTGGTAAATACAAGCTTCTCCGTAAACTTGTATAAACTCAAACGCTTTGATCACCTCAATAAAGCGCTTATTGCAACTCCGAGATGCTTGAACGAGCCCATAAATGGATCGCTGGAGTTTGCAAACTTTTTCAACATTCTCTGGATCGACAAAACCTTTGGGTTGCATCATATACAACTCTTCCTCAAGGAAACCGTTGAGGAATGCTGTTTTGACATCCATCTGTCAAATTTCATAGTCGAAATAAGAAGCTATTGCTAACATGATTCTGACAGACTTAAGCATCGCTGCGGGTGAGAAAGTCTCATTGTAGTCAACTCCTTGAACTTGTGAAAAACCCTTTGCCACAAGTCGAGCTTTATAGACGGTGACATTACCGTCCGCGTCTGTCTTCTTCTTAAAGATCCATTTGTTCTGAATGGCCTTTCGCCCTTCAGGTAATACTTCCAAAGTCCATACTTAATTTTCATACATCGATCCCATCTGAAGCTTCATGATCATCATCATTAACTTCCTCTTCTATCGTCGTAGGTTCCATAGAAATATCTTTCTGCGCTGCGCTACTTTTTGGTTGAAGTAAAGGTTCAATAACCTCATCAAGCTCTATTTTCCTCCCACTCAATTCTTTCGAGAGAAACTCTTTCTCAAGAAATGTTCTGTTGTTAGCGACAAACACTTTGCCATCAGATCTGAGATAGAAGGTATACCCGACTGTCTCTTTTGGATATCCTATGAAGAAGCATTTCTCCGCTTTGGGTTCCAGCTTTTCAGGCTGAAGCTTTTTGACATAAGCATCACATCCCCAAACTTTAAGAAACGACAACTTTGTCTTCTTACCAAACCACAGTTCATATGGCGTCGTCTCAACGGATTTTGATGGTGCCCTATTTAAAGTGAATGCAGCTGTCTCTAACGCATAACCCCAAAACGATAGTGGCAAATCAGCAAGAGACATCATAGAACGCACCATATCTAATAAGGTTCAATTACGACGTTCGGACACACCATTACGCTGTGGTGTTCCAGGCGGTGTCAACTGTCAAAAAATTCCACACTGTCTTAAGTGACTGCCAAACTCATAACTCAGATATTCACCTCCTCGATCTGATCACAGGAACTTAATCTTCTTGTTACGATGATTCTCAACTTCACTCTGAAATTGCTTGAACTTTTCAAATGTTTCAGACTTGTGTTTCATTAAGTAAATATACCCATATCTACTTAAGTCATCAATGAAGGTGAGAAAATAATGATATCCACCACGCGTTGTAACATTCATTGGACTGCACACATCGGTATGTATGATTTCCAATAAGTCACTCGCCCGTTCCATTGTTCTAGAGAACGGCATTTTAGTCATCTTGCCCATGAGGCATGGTTGACATATGTCTAGTGATTCAAAATCAAGTGACTCCAAAAGTCCATCAGCATGGAGCTTCCTCATGCGTTTTACACCAATATGACCTAAACGGTAGTGCCATAAGGAAGTGGTACTATCATTATCAACTCTACAAATTTTGGCATCAATGTTATGAACATGTGTGTCATCACTATCAAGATTCAATATGAATAAACCCCTACCATTGGGTGCATGACCATAAAAGATATACCTCATATAAATAGAACAACCTATATTCTCTGATTTAAATGAGTAATCGTCTCGCAATAAAGAAGATCCAGATATAATGTTCATGCTTAACGCAGGCACTAAATAACAATTATTCAGGTTCATCACTAATCCCGATGGTAATCAAAGAGAGAGCGTGCCGACGGCGATCACATCAACCTTGGAACCATTTCCCACGCACATCGTCACTTCATCCCTTGCCAACCTTTATTTATTCCGTAGTTGCTGCTTTGAGTTGCAAATGTGAGCAACCGAACCACTATTAAATACCCAGGCACTACTACGAGAGCTAGTAAGGTACACATCAATAACATGGATATCATATATACCTTGTTTGTCATTGGCTGCCTTCTTGTCAGCCAGGTACTTGGGGCAGTTCCGCTTCTAGTGACCAATTCCCTTGCAATGAAACAACTCAGTTTCTAGCTTGGGTCCATGCTTGGGCTTCTTTACAGGAGTAGCAACTGCTTTGCCATCCTTCTTGGTTTTACCCTTCTTGTCCTTGCCCTTGACTTTGCCATTTTTCTTGAAACTAGTAGTTTTATTGACCATCAACACTTGATGTTCTTTCTGAATTTAAAACTCAGCAACTTCTAGCATCGCAAAAAGCTCGGCGATTGACTTGTTCATCCCGTGCATGTTATAGTTCATCACAAAGCTCTTGTAACTAGGTGGCAGTGATTGAAGAACTCTGTCAGTGATCGCCTCTAGCGGAAGGGCAATTCCCAACTTTGGTAGACGAGTTGAATACCCAGACATTCTGAGTATATGTTCACTGATAGACTCGTTCTCCTCCATCTTGCAAGCATAGAACTTATTGGAGGTTTCATACCTCTTGATCCGGGCGCTCTTCTGAAAAATTCTCAATGAATCTCCGGTAATATCCTTAACTGAGCTGGGTGACTTCCACTCGGTGAATGCTTCAACCTTAGCGGGATCTACTGCTATTCCTTCTCTGGAAATAACATGTCTAAGAAATCCGACTTCCGTCAGCCAGAATTCACATTTACTTAACTTGGCATACAACTGATGCTCTCTAAGCTTCTCCAGAACTAAACGCAAGTGCTCCTTGTGTTCTTCCTCGCTCTTGGAGAATATCAAAATGTCATCAATGAACACCACGACAAACTTCTCCAAGTATTCCATAAACACTTTGTTCATCAAATTCATGAAGTAGGCAGGAGCATTAGTCAAACCAAAGGACATGATTGTATACTCGTATAAGCCATACCGGGTGGTGAAAGCTGTGTCGGGTATATCCTGTTCACGAATCTTCAGTTGGTGATACCCTGATCGAAGATCGATCTTGGAGAATAGTTTGGCGCCTACTAGCTGGTCAAATAGGTCGTTAATCATCGACAGAGGGTAATTATTCTTGATAGTCACCTCGTTCAATGCTCGATAATCGACCACCATCCTCAAGGTTTTATCTTTCTTCTCCACCAAAAGAACTGGGGCTCCCCAAGGTGATGAACTTGGGCGAATATACCCCTTGTCCAATAGCTCCTTAATCTGCTTCTTGATTTCCACTAAATCATTTGCGGGGATCCGATAGGGTCTCTTGGAAATTGGGGCTGTCCCTGGTAGTAGCTCTATTAGAAACTCAATCTCCCTATCTGGTGGCATGCCTGGTAATTCCTCCGGGAATACATCTGGAAAGTCTCGTACAACCGATACTTCCTCCTGAACAACTCCTGTGAGGGAATTTAACCGAGCAATCATCTGTGTGCATCAGGATACATACTTAATCCTCTTGTTCTCCGGAGTGGTGAGTGAAATAGACTTGCTAGGACAATCAAGGTTTCCTTCATACTTGGTCATCCAATCCATGCCTAGGATTACATCCAATCCCTGGGATTCTAAGACGATGAGACCGGTAGGAAAAACATGGTTTCCTATGTGGAGTTTCAGCGTGTGGCATCCTATCCCTGCCATCATCATTCCTCCTGGGGAATTTACCTTAATGGGCTGACTAAGGTTTTTGGTGGGCAAACCATACTTTTCCACAACTACCCTTGACATGAATGAATGAGTTGCACCAGAATCAAAAAGTACCATAACTGGACGTGAATGCAATAAAAACTTACCAACCACAGTCTCGGGCTGATCATAGACTTCTTCCACGTCGAGGTGGTTCACCTGAGCACGAGGAAACGGATTTGGCTTCTTAGCTACGGAGCTGCCGTTTCCATTCCCTTGCTTGTTCTGAGGACATTCAGTGGCATAGTGCCTTGTCTTCTGACACTTGAAGCATGTGATGTGGTTCAGATCCTTCTGAGCTAGAGCGGGATAGTGTTGGTTGCCATTTCCATTTCCATTACCATTCTTGAAGTTGCACTGTTGGGACGATTATTCCCATTTCCTCCATGGTGGTGGCCTCCATGGTTGTGCACTGGATGAGTATGTCCTCCATACTTACCGGTCCCTGATCCGGTATTTACTGAGTATGGGGTGTAGCAGGGCTTCTGATGAGTTCCAGAGGTAGACTTCCCATGTGCATACTTCCTCTTGCGGTTCTCTATTTGCTGCTACTTCCCCTCCAAGATGAGGGCCTTGTCTACCAGCTCCTGGTAGTTGCTGAAAGTAGCCACCATCAGTTGCATGCTCAAGTCATCATTGAGTCCTTCCAAGAACTTTTCCTGCTTGGCTGCATCATCGGCCACATCTCCTGGTGCATAACGGGCCAACGTGCTGAAGTCGTCCACATACTCGGCCACGGAACGGATCCCCTAGCGTAAGTTGCAAAACTCGTGCTTCTTCAGACTCATGGCTCCAGCTGAGACATGTGCGGTGCGGAAAGCTTGCTTGAACTGCTCCCAAGTCACACCAGTAATGGGGTATGTGGTGGTGTAGTTCTCCCACCATGAAGCTGCTGGGCCCTCCAGTTGATGGGCGGCAAAATGCACTTTTTCAGCCTCAGTGCATCCTGCGGTGGTGAGTTCCCTCTCCATCTTACGGAGCCAATCATCTGCCACAATGGGCTCTGTGCTGCTGGAGAAGGTTGGGGGATTCAGTCTCAGAAAACGGGTGAGGTTGTCGCCTTGTGGTGGAGGGTGGTTGTTGGTCTAATTCTGAATCAATAGCTGCATCATGGCGTTCTGCTGCTGAAGAAGTTGGGTGAGCTCTGGCGGGAAAGTGAAGTCGGGCTCACGTCGCGGAGGCATCTTGCTGTTTTTAGAGGGGTGAGAATTAGAATAGAACAATGGCCTCAAGGGAAATTCACTACCCATATGCAATGCAACAAACATATCACACCAAACACTCAATCCATTTATTCAACTCAAGATCAAACATCGAGATACAAATCTCCTATCAATCTAAGCATCGACCTACGCTTTAACGACGAAAAATGAAGATACATGGGGTCATAACTAAGGTTCTCCTCAAAATTACATGGTGACGGAGCCTCCTCCAGTGGTGCTCTCCTCATAGTCATCATCGTTGCTGATCAAAGGATCCATGTCTCCCTCAGGATGAAGATTTTCACCCATGTCCATCTGTTCCTCCAGATTTGCGATGCGAGTGTTCAGCTTGTCGATCCTCTCTAAGAAATCCTTCACCTCATACTCATGCTCGTACTCAGCTTCCCGTAAGTCAGCTTCGAGGTCCATCTCACGGTTCATCAGCCTCTTGATCGTCTTCGTGTCGGCACGTACCCGAAGCTCCAAGGTCCTGATGTGCGTCTCCAAGGTCTGGATATAGGAAATGGTGGTGTCTTCAGTGGGAGTGGTTAGGATATTTCCATTTGCATCCCTGCGACAAACCACGCTGAGTCCTGATGAAATGGTTCCACCTCTGTATTCCTCCTGAATACTTCCAAGGGCACGATGAATGGCCAAGTCTCTCCCAAGTATCCAGCTGGGTGCCACAAACTTGAAGTCGATGGGTTCCTTTCGATTCCCAAAGGTCTTCCCTGGGATGTGCACCTCGATCCTGTAGCGTCCGTCTTGTGGAAAAGACATGATAGGAGTCCTGGTGATGCAAGGCAAAGCAATCCTCACGTCCCTGACGATCCTCATCAGCTCCTTGCCAAAGGGCATCGTTGCGTCAGGCTGGCAAAACTCCGTGATCAAAACTGGGATGAAGGTGGCCATCCATAAATTATGATATAATCGGAGGAAGTCAGAAACGAGTAGATGAGAGTATAAGAATTTTAAATACAAAGAGAAATAAGTCCTAAGGCTTTCCAATCCTAGAGGTTACATCCTACGGTCAGCGTGTGCTCTGATACCATTTCTATAGCGACCCGACCCGAAAGGTCGAATCTCCGATGTTCCTGTACCATCCCAAGATCATGCTGGTACTCACATGGTACATCAATGTATATATCAAAGGGAAATCACACGGCATAAATTAATCGAAATCTCATATCGAGTCCTTTATTACAATAATGATTACAATAAAGTGGCTGAAGGCCAACTCATGAGATATAATAAACCATAAACTTGCGGAAGCATCGAAGGTAGATGAGTCCATCTGACTCCAAGGGCATCTCCCCGAGCGTAGAGCGTATCCTCACTCCTGGTCAGAAAAGTACTCTGCAACATGATACGTTGCAGCCGTATAGGTCAGCATATTGAATATGCCGGCAAAGTCACACGAGAGGGGGTAAAGTAATCATCTAGTCTATATGCAATTATGGTAGGTGGGGTAGAAAGTTTTTTTTGCAATAAAGCCAAATTTTTCCTACAACATGTGAGGGCAAAGGCATATTTACTACAATGTTGGTTGATTAATAAGATGGTTCCACCAACCAATTCTCATACCCAAGTTGACATTAATAACCCACATCAATATAATTAATTGTGTTGAGAGTTCCAGATAGTTTTAGTTCCTTTGGCTCAAACTATCCATGACCGTGGACACGGCTAATCAATTAGGTTTGGGTACTTTGCAGAGTTTTGCACACGTTCCCCACAAGATTTGGCCGCCTCCGTTTGATTTCTCGCACTTCAGGGTGTTTGAGAAACGGATGACCAAAACATGGTCTTCCAAAGGGTTTTCCTGTGACTCTGCCGGTGCCCATCCTTTCCTACCGTTCTTCTACATCTCGTAGCACCGCCTGTCTAGGGTCACCCCGATATCCAACCAAGCCAGAGCCCATAATGACTTGTGCCTGTGCAGGTAAGCCTTGGATCTTGAAGCATCCATCCATCTCTTGGTGCCTGGGTGGACCTTTCCGCATGAATACTGGCACATCTCCAGCATCATCTAAGCTAACCATTGGTTTCTCCAAGGCGCCGTTCAACCATCATCCAGCCAGAGGTAAGTTGAAAACTTGAAGTCTTGAAGACTTGATCGTCATGTACGTCTTGAAATTATTAACTCACAACTCTCATGAATCACACAACCAACCCCGTCTACTAATAGCATAGCAAAATGTAAAACAACGTTTCCCGGGGCCAATGTGACAAAGGGTTGAGGGGTACCTACCACATGATACTACAACAAGTAACCAAGTTTCCAGTTTACCTACTTTGCATGCCATTGGGGTGATGGAAGAACTAATGTAGTAAAACATAGGTATACATGATCAAAGTGACTTGCCTTGCTGACGATCCTCGAAATCAAGTGACTCTAGATAACAAGCTTCGCACTCTGGATGATCTAACGAATCAAACAAGAGCACACCATAAGCATAATTACAAAACAATTCACACAATTCAGCAAGGGTAAACAACAATACTAAAACCGTACAATAGTGTCAATCAAGAGAAAGAAATCAAAATAAAAGAATATTTTGTCTCACAAGAATTTGTAGTGTCAAAAACTTTTACTACTACTACTACTTTAAGAGAAACAACCAAGCAATAGCTAGTAGAAAAGGAATATTAAAGAAAATCAATTTTTTTGTAAACAGAATCAAGTTCACTAAAACTTTTGTGTAAAGAAACACTACTAAAATGAAAATAACTAGAATGTTCCTGTAACTTTGGAATAGGAAACCAAAACAATAATGTTATTAACACTAATATTATTATCATCATATTGCTTAACAGAATTGGATTAATAAAATTATTTATTATAAATCCAACTTAATCATCTATCTAGTTTGTGAAAGTAAAACTAAATTGTTTTATAGAACTATACCTAATGAAAAAGATATAAAGATTCCTATAACAACATGGTATAAAACTAAACAAACATTTTAAATATTAACAAGTTATGTTACCTAAAAGTCTTAAACAACATAAACTATTGAAAACTATTAACAAAGTCTAGACTAACTCAAATTTAAACTATTTAAAATTTAAACTAACTAAACTATATAAAGAACTAAACAGATTCTGTTTTTGTTAAAAACAGTAACTAAATTTATTCAAAAAATTACTCAAATCATGTAGTATAATAGGTTTAACTAATACCAAATAGTGGAAAAAATATTCACTCAAAAATATATTTTTAAACTATAGTTATACAGATTTTAGTAATTTTAACAAATTTGATTAGATTCAAAATTTATAGGTCAAATTTGAAAACTAAGCATACTGTCATAAACTACATCAAATATGTGAACTAATGCAAAAAGAAACAACTAAAAACTCTAAATATTTTAAAAGATGTGATAAAAACAAGATTTGAAAACATTCTGTTTTCTAAAACAGAATCAGAAAAAGAAAAAAGAAAACTCATCAGACAGGGGCTACGTAGCCAATCGTAGTTGGTCAAGAGGGTGTGCGTGCAGGCGTTTATGGGCGGGTGACCGAAGCTTAGCACGTACCGGTTCGGGTTTTAAGACGATCTAATCCTACGCGTTGATCTACGATCGAACGGATAGGGAGGGGGAGAGGGGCTCACAGAGAGATGGGTCGCCGTCGAGGGGGGTTCTCCGGCGAGGCCGAGGCGGCGAGGTCGTCAGGGAAGGCGCTCCGGTGGTTGGGGACGGTGTCCAAGGGCTTCAAACGGCGGCGGCGGGTCTCCAGCATACTCTGGTGGGGTCGGAGGGGAGTGGGGACGACAGAGGCGACGGACACGAGCTCCGGGAGCTTCGGTGGGGATCCGAACTCCGGCGAGGGTGTGGGCAGTGCTCTGGCGAGGTAGAGTGGGGGCTCAGGTTGGAATGAGAGGCGGAGGGGCGGAGCTACTTATAGGGCCGGAGCGGTGGTCGGGGAAGGAAAGAGGAGGGAGATCTGGAAGAGGGATCTCCGGCGAAGGCGGCGCGCGCGCGAGGAAAAAGGCCACTACGGCGTCTTCAGGATCGGACGGTGGGCCGGGGTGACAGAGAGAGAGAGCGGCGTTAGCGCGTCGGTCGGTCGGCTCGGAGCGGTTTCGGGAAATAACTGTTGTGGGCCGGCCTGTTTTCAATTAAATCGTTTCCTTTTTTTAATATCCAGAGCAGGAAAACTCATTTAAAAGCATTCAAAACATTTCCAAATATAGCAAATTTATATAGCAAAATTATCAGGACAATTAATGCTTTTCAATGAACATTTTTCCTCTGTCATTTGAATACTTTGGAAAAAATAATTATTTTCAGAAAATGCCAATTTGGTTTTAAAACCTTTTGCAAATATTTTTCAAAAGACCCCCTGGTTTTATTGGTCAAATATTTCACCAATATGTCGTTGGTGTGCAGTGTCATGTTCCTCCCCTCTTCCTTTGAACTTTTCCAGAGATTTTCAAATAGGTGAAGCAAGAAAAGGGGAAAGATGAAAGTGACATTTCAGAAATTCAAATGAAACACTTCAACCATTATATTCATTCAAACATTATGATGATGATGCATAGCTATATATCATAACATTCCAAAATGAAATTTTGGAATGTTACAAACCTACCCACCTTAAGATGAATCTCTCCCTCGAGATTCCGGTTGGCTAGAAAATAGGTGCGGATGGTCTCTACGAAGATCTTCTTCGCGTTTCCAGGTGGCTTCTTCTTCGGTGTGGTGACTCCACAGAACCTTACAGAACTTGATGATCTTGCTTCGAGTAACTCTGTTGGCAGTCTCGAGGATTTTGACAGGTTTCTCCTCGTAGGTCAGGTCACTGTCAAGTTGTATGGCCTCTAGGGGCACTGTGTCTCTCAAAGGAATATCAGCCATCTCAGCATGGCATTTCTTCAACTAGGAAACGTGGAAAACATCATGAACTTCGGACAGTTCTTCCGGCAATTCCAGCTTGTACGCAACTTCGCCTCTACGTTCCAGAATTTTTTAGGGGCCTATGAATTTGGGTGCTAACTTTCCTTTAACACCAAACCTCTTGATTCCTCAAAGTGGGGACACACGGAGATATGCTCGATCCCCTACTTCATATGTCACCTCCTTGCGTTTCTTATCAGCATAGCTCTTCTGCCGGGATTGAGCTATCTTGAGTCGGTCTCGAATCAGTTTGACCTTATCTTCAGAATCTCTGATAAGATCGGGACCAAAAAGTTGTCGGTCTCCAACACCATGCCACGTTAATGGTGTTTTGCACCTCCTTCCATAGAAAGCTTTGAAAGGGGCCACCTTCAGACTGGTCTGGTAACTGTTGTTGTATGAGAACTCTGCGTAAGGTAAGTTGTCATCCCAACTGGACCCATAGTCTAGCGCCCAGGCTCTCAACATGTCCTCCAGAATCTGGTTGACTCTCTCAGCCTGTCCATCGGTCTGTGGATGAAAAGCTGTACTGAACTCCAGTCTTGTACCCAAAGTTTCATGTAACTGATGCCAAAACTTTGAGGTAAATTGTGTTCCTCTATCTGACACGATACTCCTCGGAACTCCATGCAGACATACGATCCTGGTCATATATATCTTGGCTAGCTTAGCACTGGTATAGGTGGTTTTCACTGGAATGAAATGAGCCACCTTGAACAAGCGATCGACCACTACCCAAATGGAATCATATCCTGAACGGGTCCTAGGTAGTCCTGTGATGAAGTCCCTACCGAGCTTATCCCATTTCCACTCAGGTATCGGCAAAGGTTGAAGTAACCCTGCTGGTTTCTGATGTTCCGCCTTTACTCACTGACCAACATCACATACCGCAACATGTTCGGCAATATCTTTCTTCATACCTGTCCACAAGTAACTTTCCTTCGAATCCAGGTACATCTTGGTGTTGCCTGCGTGTATTGAGTATGGTGAATCATGGGCTTCTTGAAGTATCAATTTCCTGAGCTCCAGGTCATGGGGCACATAGATTCGGTTTTCAAACCATAGAATACCCTGTTCATCCTCACGAAAGCCTTTAGCCTTGCCTTCCTTCATTCTCTGCTTTATCTCAGCTATCTCCTTGTCTGATTTCTGGGCTTCTCGAATTCTTTCGGTCAAAGTGGACTGAATCTCAAGTGTGCCAACATATCCTTCCGGAACTATCTCTAACCGAAGCTCTCTGAGATCTTTGGTTAACTCTTGGGGTAATCCTCCGGCTATGAGTGTGTTCACATTACTCTTCCGGCTCAAAGCATCTGCCACAACATTTGCCTTTCCTAGATGGTAATGTAATCTCATGTCATAGTCCTTGATTAATTCTAACCATCTCCTCTGTCTAAGGTTCAACTCCTTCTGCGTGAAGATATACTTCAGGCTCTTATGATCAGTGTACACATCACAACTATTTCCGATAAGGAAATGTCTCCAAGTATTGAGTGCGTGCACTATGGCTGCTAGTTCCAAATCATTTGTGGCATAATTCAACTCATGGTGTCGTAGCTGTCTGGATGCATATGCCACAACTTTTCCCTCCTGCATGAGTACTCCTCCAAGTCCTTGATGGGATGCGTCACAATAGACCTGGAAATCCTTCCGAATGTTTAGCAGTATCAACACTGGGGCTGTGACCAAACGTTTCTTCAACTCCTGGAAACTAGCCTCACATTCCTCAGTCCAGATATACTTAGACTCTATCTTCAATAGCTTTGTCATGGGCTTGGCAATCTTTGAGAAATTCTCAATTAATCTCCGGTAATATCCGGCAAGTCCGAGAAAACTGCGGATCTCCTTAACTGAGGTGGGTGACTTCCACTCGGTGACTGCTTCAACCTTAGCGGGATCTACTGCTATTCCTTCTCCAGAAATAACATGTCCATGAAATCCGACTTCCGTCAGTGAGAATTCACATTTACTGAACTTGGCATACAACTGATGCTCTCTAAGCTTCTCTAGAACTAAACGCAAGTGCTCCTTGTGTTCTTCCTCGCTCTTGGAGAATATCAAAATGTCATCAATGAACACCATGACAGACTTCTCCAAGTATTCCATAAACACTTTGTTCATCAAATTCATGAAGTAGCCAGGAGCATTAGTCAAACCAAAGGACATGATTGTAACTCGTATAAGCCATACCGGGTGGTGAAAGCTGTGTCGGGTATATCCTGTTCACAAATCTTCAGTTGGTGATACCCTGATCGAAGATCGATCTTGGAGAATACTTTGGCGCCTACTAGCTGGTCAAATAGGTCGTTAATCATCGGCAGAGGGTACTTATTCTTGATAATCACCTCGTTCAATGCTCGATAATCGACCACCATCCTCAAGGTTTTATCTTTCTTCTCCACCAAGAGAACGGGAGCTCCCCAAGGTGATGAACTTGGGCGAATATACCCCTTGTCCAATAGCTCCTTAATCTGCTTCTTGATTTCCACTACATCATTTGTGGGCATCCTATAGGTTCTCTTGGAAATTGGGGTTGTCCCTGGTAGTAGCTCTACTAGAAACTCAATCTCCCTATCTGGTGGCATGCCTGGTAATTCCTCCAGGAATACATCTAGAAAGTCTCGTAACACCGGTACTTCCTCCTGAACAACTCCTGTGAGGGAATTTAACCGAGCACTCATCTGTGTGCGTCAGGATACATAATTAATCCTCTTGTTCTCCGGAGTGGTGAGTGAAATAGACTTGCTGGGACAATCAAGGTTTCCTTCATACTTGGTCATCCAATCCATGCCTAGGATTACATCCAATCCCTGGGATTCTAAGACGATGAGATCGGTAGGAAAAACATGGTTTCCTATGTGGAGTTTCAGGGTGTGGCATCCTATCCCTGCGATCATCATTCCTCCTGGGGAATTTACCTTAATGGGCTGACTAAGGGGTTTGGTGGGTAAGCCATACTTTTCCACAACTACCCTTGATATGAATGAATGAGTTGCACCAGAATCAAAAAGTACCATAACTGGACGTGAATGCAATAAAAACTTACCAACCACAGTCTCGGGCTGATCATAGACTTCTTCCATGTCGAGGTGGTTCACCTGAGCACGAGGAAACGGATTTGGCTTCTTAGCTACGGAGTTGCCATTCCCACTTCCATTACCATTCTTGAAGCTGCCACTGTTGGGACGATTATTCCCATTTCCTCCATGGTGGTGGCCTCCATGGTTGTGCACTGGATGAGTATGTCCTCCATACTTACCGGTCCCTGATCCGGTATTTCCTGAGTATGGGGTGTAGCGGAGCTTCTGATGAGTTCCAGAGGTAGACTTCCCATGTACATACTTCCTCTTGTGGTTCTCTATTTGCTGCTACTTCCCCTCCAAGATGAGGGCCTTGTCTACCAGCTCCTGGTAGTTGCTGAAAGCAGCCACCATCAGTTGCACGCTCAACTCATCATTGAGTCCTTCCAAGAACTTTTCCTGCTTGGCTGCATCATCGGCCATATCTCCTGGTGCATAACGGGCCAACGTGCTGAAGTCGTCCACATACTGGGCCACGGAACAGTTCCCCTGGCGTAAGTAGCGAAACTCATGCTTCTTCAGACTCATGGCTCAAGCTGAGACATGTGCGGTGCGGAAAGCTTGCTTGAACTTCTCCCAAGTCACACCAGTAATGGGGTATGTGGTGGTGTAGTTCTCCCACCATGAAGCTGCTGGGCCCTCGAGTTGATGGGCGGCAAAACACACTTTTTCAGCCTCAGTGCATCCTGCGGTGGTGAGTTCCCTCTCCATCTTACGGAGCCAATCATCTGCCACAATGGGCTCTGTGCTACTGGAGAAGGTTGGGGGATTCAGTCTCAGAAAACGGGTAAGGTTGTCGCCTTGTGGTGGAGGGTGGTTGTTGGTCTGATTCTGAATCAATAGCTGCATCAGGGCGTTCTGCTGCTGAAGAAGTTGGGTGAGCTCTGGCGGGAAAGTGAAGTCGGGCTCACGTCGCGGAGGCATCTTGCTGTTTTTAGAGGGGTGAGAATTAGAATAGAACAATGGCCTCAAGGGAAATTCACTACCCATATGCAATGCAACAAACATATCACACCAAACACTCAATCCATTTATTCAACTCAAGGTCAAAAATCGAGATACAAATCTCCAATCAATCTAAGCATCGACCTACGATTTAACGACGAAAAATGAAGATACATGGGGGCATAACTAAGGTTCTCCTCAAAAGTACATTGAGACGAAGCCTCCTCCAGTGGTGCTCTCCTCATAGTCATCATCGTTGCTGATCAAAGGAGCCATGTCTCCCTCGGGATGAACATTTTCACCCATGTCCATCTGTTCCTCTAGAGTTGCGATGCGAGTGTTCAGCTTGTCGATCCTCTCTAAGAAATCCTTGACCTCATACTCATGCTCGTACTCTGCTTCCCGTAAGTCAGCTTCGAGGTCAATCTCATGGTTCGTCAGCCTCTTGATTGTCTTCGTGTCGGCACGTACCCGAAGCTCCAAGGTCCTGATGAGCGTCTCCAAGGTGCGGATATAGGAAATGGTGGTGTCTTCGGTGGGAGTGGTTAGGATATTTCCATTTGCATCCCTGCGACAAACCACGTTGAGTCCTGAGGAAATGGTTCCACCTCTGTATTCCTCCTGAATACGTCCAAGGGCATGATGAATGGCCATGTCTCTCCCAAGTATCCAGCTGGGTGCCACAAACTTGAAGTCGATGGGTTCCTTTCGATTCCCAAAGGTCTTCCCTGGGATGTGCACCTCGATCCTGTAGCGTCCGTCTTGTGGAAAAGACATGATAGGAGTCCCGGTGATGCTCGGCAAAGCAATCCTCACGTCCTTGACGATCCTCATCAGCTCCTTGCCAAAGGGCATCGTTGCGTCAGGCTGGCAAAACTCCGTGATCAAAACTGGGATGAAGGTGGAAATCTATACATTTTGAAATAATCGGAGGGAAGTCAGAAACGAGTAGATGAGAGTATAAGAATTTTACAGACAAAGAGAAATAAGTCCTAAGGCTTTCCAATCCTAGAGGTTACGTCCTACGGTCAGCGTGTGATCTGATACCATTTCTGTAGCGACCTGACCTGAAAGGTCAAATCTCGGGTGTTTCTGTACCATCCCGAGATCATGTTGGTACTCACACGGTACATCAATGTATATATCAAAGGGAAATCACACAGCATAAATTAATCAAAATCTCATATCGAGTCCTTTATTACAATAATGATTACAATAAAGTGGCTGAAGGCCAACTCATGAGATAAAGTAAACCATAAACTTGCGGAAGCATCGAAGGTAGATGAGTCCATCTGACTCCAAGGGCATCTCACTGAGCATAGAGCGTACCCTCACTCCTGGTCGGAAAAGTACTCTGCAACATGATACGTTGCAGCCGTATACGTCAGCATATTGAATATGCTGGCAAAGTCACAAGAGAGGGGGTAAAGTAATCATCTAGTCTATATGCAATTATGGTAGGTGGGGTAGAATTTTTTTTGCAATAAAGCCAATTTTTTCCTACAACAAGTGAGGGTAAAGGCATATTTACTACAATGTTGGTTGATTAATGAGATGGTTCCACCAACCAATTCTCATACCCAAGTTGACATTAATAACCCACATCAATATAATTAATTGTGTTGAGAGTTCCAGATAGTTTTAGTTCCTTTGGATCAAACTGTCCATGACCGTGGACACGGCTAATCGATTAGGTTTGGGTACTCGGCAGATTTTTGCACACGTTCCCCACAAGATTTGGTTGCCTCCGTTAGATTTCTCGCACTTCAGGGTGTTTGAGAAACGGATGACCAAAACATGGTCTTCCAAAGGGTTTCCCTGCGACTCTGTCGGTGCCCATCCTTTCCTACCGTTCTTCTACATCTCGTAGCATCGCCTGTCCAGGGTCACCACGATATCCAACCAAGCCAGAGCCCATAATGACTTGTGGCTGTGCAGGTAAGCCTTGGGTCTTGAAGCATCCATCCATCTCTTTGTGCCTGGGTGGACCTTTCCGCATGAATACTGGCACATCTCCAGCATCATCTAGGCTAACCACTGGTTTCTCCAGGGCGCCGTTCAACCATCATCCACCTAGAGGTAAGTTTAAAACTTGAAGTCTTGAAGACTTGATCATCATGTAGGCCTTGAAATTATTAACTCACAACTCTCATGAATCACACAACCAACCCCGTCTACTAATAGCATAGAAAAATGTAAAACAACATTTCCCGGGGCCAATGTGACAAAGGGTTGAGGGGTACCTACCACATGATACTACAACAAGTAACCAAGTTTCCAATTTACCTACTTTGCATGCCATTGGGGTGATGGAAGAACTAATGTAGTAAAACATAGGTATACATGATCAAAGTGACTTGCCTTGCTGACGATCCTCGAAATCAAGTGACTCTAGATAACAAGCTTCGCACTCCGGATGATCTAACAAATCAAACAAGAGCACACCATAAGCATAATTACAAAACAATTCACACAATTCAGCAAGGGTAAACAACAATACTAAAACCGTACAATAGTCTCAATCAAGAGAAAGAAATCGAAATAAAAGAATATTTTGTCTCACAAGAATTTGTAGTGTCAAAAACTTTTACTACTACTACTACTTTAAGAGAAACAACCAAGCAATAGCTAGTAGAAAAGGAATATTAAAGAAAATCAATTTTTTTGTAAACAGAATCAAGTTCACTAAAACTTTTGTGTAAAGAAACACTACTAAAATGAAAATAACTAGAATGTTCTTGTAACTTTGGAATAGGAAACCAAAACAATAATGTTATTAACACTAATATTATTTTCATCATATTACTTAAAAGAATTGGATTACTAAAATTATTTATTATAAATCTAACTTAATCATCTATCTAGTTTGTGAAAGTAAAACTAAATTGTTTTATAAAACTATACCTAATGAAAAAGATATAAAGATTCCTATAACAACATGGTATAAAACTAAACAAACATTTTAAATATTAACAAGTTATGTTACCTAAAAGTTTTAAACAACAGAAACTATTGAAAACTATTAACAAAGCCTAGACTAACTCAGATTTAAACTATTTAAAATTTAAACTAACTAAACTATATAAAGAACTAAACAGATTCTGTTTTTGTTAAAAACAGTAACTAAATTTATTCAAAAAATTACTCAAATCATGTATAATGATAGGTTTAACTAATACCAAACAGTGGAAAAAAGATTCACTCAAAAATATATTTTTAAACTATAGGTATATAGATTTTAGTAATTTGAACAAATTTGATTAGATTCAAAATTTAAAGGTAAAATTTGAAAACTAAGCATACTGTCATAAACTACATCAAATATGTGAACTAATTCAAAAAGAATCAACTAAAAACTCTAAATAGTTTAAAAGATATGATAAAAACAAGATTTGAAAACATTCTGTTTTCTAAAACAAAATCAGAAAAAGAAAAAAGAAAACTCATTGGACAGGGGCTACGTGGCGAGTCGTGGCTGGTCGAGAGGGTGCGCGGGACGGCGTTTACGGGCGGGTGACCAAAGCTTAGCACGTACCGGTTCAGGTTTTAAAACGATCTAATCCTACGCGTTGATCTACGATCGAACGGAGAGGGAGGGGGAGAGGGGCTCATAGAGAGATGGGTCGCCATCGAGGGGGTTCTCCGGCGAGGCCGAGGCGGTGAGGTCGCCGGGGAAGGCGCTCAGATGGTTGGGGACGGCGTATGAGGGCTTCAAACGGTGGCGGCGGGTCTCCGACGTACTCTCGTGGGGTCGGAGGGGAGTGAGGACGACAGAGGCGACGGGCACGAGCTCCAGGAGCTTCGGTGGGGATCCGAACTCCGGCGAGGGTGTAGGCAGCGCTCTGGTGAGGTAAGTGGGGGCTCGATGTGGAATGAGAGGCGGAGGGGCGGGGCTACTTATAGGGCCGGAGCAGTGGTCGGGGAAGGAAAGAGGAGGGAGATCCGGAAGAGGGATCTCCGGCGACGGTGGCGCGCGCGTGAGGAAGAAGGCGACCACGGCGTCTTCGGGATCGGACGGTGGGGCCGGGGTGTCAGAGAGAGAGAGCGGCATCAGTGCGTCGGTCGGTCAGTTCGGAGCGGTTTCGGGAAATAACTACCGTGGGCCGGCCCGTTTTCAATTAAATCGTTTCCTTTTTTAATATCGAGAGCAGTAAAACTCATTTAAAAGCATTCAGAACATTTCCAAATATAGGAAATTTATATGTCAAAATTATTAGGAGAATCAATGCTATTCAATGAACATTTTTCCTCTGTCATTTGAATACTTCGAAAAAAATAATTATTTTCAGAAAATGCCTATTTGGTTTTAAAATCTTTTGCAAATATTTTTCAAAAGACCCCCTGGTTTTATTGTTCAAATATTTCACCAAGATGTCCTTGGTGTGGAGTGTCATGTTACTCCCCTCTTCCTTTGAACTTTTCAGAGATTTTCAAATAGGTGAAGCAAGAAAAGGGGAAAGATGAAAGTGACATTTCAGAAATTCAAATGAAACACTTCAACCATTATATTCATTCAAACAATATGATTATGATGCATAGCTATATATCATAACATTCCAAAATGAAATTTTGGGATGTTACATGTTCCGAGGCCATGTCTGTATATTCTAGGCTCGTCAAGTTTAACCCGAGTGTTCTGCGTGTGCAACACTGGCTTGCACCCGTTGTATGTGAACGTAGAGTCTATCACACCCGATCATCACGTGGTGTCTCAACACGACGAACTTTCGCAATGGTGCACACTCGGGGAGAACACAATTTATCTTGAAATTAAGTGAAGGATCACCTTATAATGCTACCGTCGTCCTAAGCAAAAAAGGTGCCTCAAAAGGATTACCATCACATGCAAATCATAAGTGACATGATATGGCCATGAATTTTGTGCTTTTGATCTCCATCATCAAAGCACCCGCATGATCTCCATCATCACCGGCACGACACCATGATGTCCATCAGCTTGATCTCCATCAACGTGTCGCCATCGGGGTTGTTGCACCCAACATGCTTCTACTACTATTGCTACCGTAGCGATAAAGTAAAGCATTACATAGCGGTTAATGATTGAGACGCAGATCATACAATAATTAAAGACAACCCTATGGCTCCTGCCGGTTGCCGTACTCATCGACATGCATGTCGTGACAATCTATACATCACATGATCATCTCATACATCACATATATCACATCATGTAATTGGCCATATCACATCGGAACATACCCTGCAAAAAGAAGTTAGACGTACTCTAATTGTTGTTGCATGTTTTACATGGCTGCTATGGGTATCTAGCAAGAACAATTCTCAGCTACGCATAAACCACGACGGTGATACACTAGTTGCTTTTCAACCTCCTCAAGGACCGCCTTTGTCGGATCCGATCCAACTAAAGTGAGAGAAACTGTCACCCGCAAGCGATCTAGGCAACAAGTTGCGTTGAGGGAACCGGTCTCTCGTAAGCGTACGAGTAATGTTGGTCCGGGCCGCTTCATCTCACAATACCGCTGAACAGAAATATGACCAAGGGAGGAAGCAATCTAAGCATCAACGCCCACAAACCTTTTGTGTTCTACTCGAGATCTCATCAACACATAGACCTAGCTCATGATGCCACTATTGGGGAACGTTGCATGGGAAACAAAAAAATTCCTATGCACACGCAGATCTATCCATGGTGATGAGCATCTACGAGAGGGAGAGTGGATCTACATACCCTTGTAAATCGGTAAGCAGGAAGCGTTAAGAAACGCGGTTGGTGTAGTCAAATGTCTTCGAGATCGAAATTGCCGTGCGTCCCACGATCCAATCATGATCCGTCCCACGAACTTGATCACAATCCATCCCACGAACTTGCTCACAATCCGTCCCATGAACTTGATCACGATCCTTCCGATCTAGCGCCGAACGGACGACACCTCCACGTTCAGCACACGTACAGCTTGATGACGATCTCCACTGTCTTGATCCAGCAAGAAGAAGGGGAGAGTAAGAAGAGTTCTCCAGCAGCTTGACGGCGCTCCGGCGATGGTGGTGGAGAAATTCCGGCAGGGCTTCACCTAAGCACTTCAGAAATCCGATCTAGAGGAGAAACTATGCACTAGAGGAACGGGTAGCACGTGGCTGAAAAAACTAGTGCAAAAACCCTAGAACCACCAGTATATATAAGAGGAGAGGAGGAGAGGCCTTGGCACAAGGGCCAAGGCCTCCCTGCTTCGGCCGAAGGAGAGAGGGAGAGGTTGAGTCCACCACCAATCCTAGTAGAACTAGGATTCACCCTATTTTGCCTTTTTTCCACTTTTTTCTCTTAGGCCTTTTTCCTCCCGCCGCATGGGCCTCTTGTGCATGTTCCACCAGCCCACTAAGGTCTGGTTTACACCCTACTACAGACCATGTAGCCTCTTGGGTCGAAATACCCCTCTTGGTGGCCTCCCGATACACTACCGATGAGCCCAAAACTTTTCTGGCGACCAAAACAGGACTTCCTATATATGAATCTTTACCTCCGGACCATTCCAGAGATCCTCGTAACGTTCGGGATCTCTTCCGGGACTCCGAACAAACTTCGGTCACCACAATACTACCGAAACGTTACCAAACCTTAAGTGTGTAGACCCTGCGGGTTCGAGAACTATGTAGACATGACCGAGACACCTCTACGATCAATAACCAATGGCTGGACTTGGATGTCCACATTGGTTCCTACATATACTATGAAGATCTTTATCGGTCGAACCTCTATGTCAAGGATTCAGTTAATCCCGTATGATGTTCCCTTTGTTCTTCTGTATGTTACTTGCCCGAGATTCGATCGTCAGTATCTCCATATATAGTTCAACCTCGTTACCGGCAAGTCTCTTTACTCGTTCTGTAATACAAGATCCCGTAACTAACACTTAGTCACATTGCTTGCAGGGCTTATTGTGATGTTGTATTACCGTGTGGGCCCTGAGATACCTCTCCGTCACACGGAGTAACAAATCCCAGTATTGATCTATGCCGACTCAACAGACACCCTCGAAGACACCTGTAGAGCACCTTTATAGCCACCCAGTTACGTTGCAACATTTGATACACACAAGGCACTCCTCCGATGTCCGTGAGTTGCATGATCTCATGGTCATAGGAACATATACTTCACATGCAGAAAACAGTAGCAATAAACTGACACGATCATAAGCTACGTTCGTAGTTTGGGTCTTGTCCATCACATCATTCTCCTAATAATGTGATCCCGTTATCAAATTACATCTCATGTCCATGGCTAGGAAACCTTAACCATCTTTCGATCAACGAGGTAGTTCACTAGAGGCATACTAGGGACATTGTGTTTGTCTATGTATCCACACATGTATCCATGTTTCCAATTAATACAATTCTAGCATGGATAATAAACAAGTATCATGAACAAGGAAATAATAATAAACACTTTATTTATTGCCTCTAGGGCATATTTCCAACAGGAGGAACAACAACATGTGCATGAAAAAGATGGCATGCATCCAAAGAAGTATGAAGGTCCTGCCAGCTATGCTCTTACCAAAGAAAACAAGGAAATCTTCTTTGAATGCCTGCATAGTATGAAGGTCCCATCTGGCTTCTCGTAGAATATAAAGGGAATAATAAATATGGCCAAGGATGGGTACACAGACGAACCATTCGTCCTAGCCTATGATGTGGCGCAGGTTTTCTATGTGAAGGACATGTCTACCAAACCGAGAAAAAGAAAAGATAAGGAAGCGAATACATCATACGATGAGCCAAAGCGCCACATAGTTCTTTCATTGAAAAGAGACATCATGGGAGTAGATGGCAAGACAGACATGTGTGCAGATTATGAAAAGTTTCATGAAATTCCTCCCTTCAAAGTGAAGGCTGACCCAAGCACCCTGTTGAACGATTAAGATTATCCATGGTTACGGGGCAATAAGCAAGGGACACACGCGAAGAAAAAGTGAAAAATTTCTCTACACAACTATTTTGATGATGGATTTGATCTAGAATATCACTTTAGTTACATCTCAAGAAATTAAATGTCATTTGTAACAGACATGTACTCGTTCGAAACCCTGATACTTCGAAAGAGATTGTCCATTTTGTACAAGAAGTGCATCCATTTTTTGCCGTAACCCTCTCAACTTTGTAGCACATCCTATGTGGGTGAAATGATGGTACCAAGCCAATTTTTAACCATTTCAGAGTTCATTTGTAGTGTTTTTCAATTTAGCGTCATTGTAGCTTAAAATAAGTGACGAAATGCATTAAAATGGCAAATGAAGTCAAAAAGGGTTGAAAAGCGATGATGTGGCTTCGAATGGTGGATATTGAATGAAGAAAAATTCTTGAGATCAAATATGTTTACAAAATTTGGAATCCTTTTGTAGCAGGATGTGTTTTCGTTTGAAACTCTGATACTTTGAAAGAAATTGTCCATTTTGTACATGAAGTGCATTTAGTTTTTGTCGTAACCCTCTCAACTTTTTAGTACATGCTAGGTGGGTGAAATGATGGTACCATGCCAAGTTTCAACCATTCCAAAGTTCATTTATAGTGATTTTTATTTAGGGTCATTTTAGCTTAAAATAAATGATGAAATGCATGAAAAATAGCAAATGAAATCAGAAAAGGGTTGGAAAGGGATGATGTGGCTTCAAATGGTGCATATTGAATGCAGAAAAATTCTTGAGTTCAATTATGGTTGAACAATTGAAATCCTTTTGTAACAAACGTGTTTTCGTCCGAAACCCTGATACTTTGAAAGAGATTGTCCATTTTGTACATGAAGTGCATCCAGTTTTTGCCGTACCCTCTCAACTTTTTAGCACATGCTATATGGGTGAAATGACAGTACCTTGCCAAGTTTCAACCATTTCAGAGTTCATTTGTAGTGGTTTTTAAATTAGAGTCATTTTAGCTTAAAATAAATGATGAAATGCATGAAAAATAGCAAATGAAGTGATAAAAGGGTTGAAAAGGAATGATGTGGATTCGAATGGTGCATATTGAATACAGAAAAATTATTGAGTTTAATTATGTTTAAACAATTGAAATCCTTTTGTAACAGATATGTTTTCATCTGATACAAGTTATATAACTAAACTTGATATTATATAAAATTTATGCAATTAAAATTATCAAAACTTTTTTTGTGAAAAACTTTAATAGAAAAAACAATATTCATAAAGTATTTTTTGTTAAGAACTTTTAATTTGCAAAAAAATGGCAAAAGTGGAAATAGATGCGCTTATAGACAAAATTTAACGTAAGTTCAAAGTGCTAGTTAGGCGCCTAACTAGCATTTTAAATTTAGGTCAAATGTCCTGTATAAGGGCATCTATTTTCAATTTGAGAGGAGCTCAACGTAGCTTCTGCGGTGGGTCTTATAAAAAGGTTCGTGCTCCCTTCGCTTGGCGAGGTGGGACTAAACTCCCACCACACTGTTGCGCCACCCTTTAGTCCCGGTTGGTGGCACCAACCGGGACTAATGGCCCCCTTTAGTTCCGGTAGGTGGCACCAACGGGGACTAATTACCCCCTATAGTCCCGGTTGGAGCGACCAACCAGGACCAAAGGTGCTCGCATATAAGGCGGTAGATGTCGATTTCTCCCACAACCTCTCCAAATTCTCCCGGACGCCGACACCCTGCTCCGATGCCGCCAGGCTGCTCGTCTTCATCATCGAACCCGTCACCCGTTCTTGTTGTTGCCGCCGCCCTCGAGCCCGTTCTCGTCATTGCTGCCGTCGCCGAGCATGACGTTGCGCGCCCGTTCTTGTCGCCGCCGCTTGATCGCGTCCCCGTGCCCTCTTTGTTGTCGTCATCGTCGCTGCCGCTGTCGCTGCCCATTCTCGTCGTCGCTGCCGTCGTTGCCGCCCGTTCTCGTCATCAGCACCGTCGCCGAGCCTGAAGCCATGCGCCCATTCTCGTCCCCGTCATCCTGAGCCCATCCCCGCACCCCTCCTCATCATTGTCTACGTCATCGCCGCCCCCGATGCCAAAAGCCCCCCGCACCACCTCCCCGAGCCCCGTCGTCGTAGCCCGCGCCTCCTCCCCGAGCCCGTCGTCGCCGGTGAGCATCTCCTCCTCAAATTTTGTTCATTGTTTTGTATGTTAGATACAATTCATATGTGTATGATAGATAAAATGCATATGTGTATTTTTTTTTATTGATGTATGTTATATTGATGCATATGTGTATGTTATATTGATGCATATGCTATATTGATGCATATGTGTATTTTTTTATATTTGAGGATGTTCTTGTTTATGCATATGTGTATTTGTTTAGATGTTTAGTTGTTTTATCGCCGTTCGTCAGTGACGTGATATCGAGGAGTCGCCGACAATTGTCAGTGAGCGAGAGTACCTCCCGACAATTGTCGATGAGGTAGAGTACTCCGCGACAATCATATGTGAGGGAGAGTACCCCCCCCCCCCCCCCGCCGACGATCGTCGGTGAGGGAGAGTCCCCGACGGTATCGAGGAGTCCCCGACGATCGTCAATGATGTGATATGATGTTTAATTAGATGGTTAATGCTTCCTTGCATAGCGTATCCGCTGAGTCGACGATGCCCAGCTGGCATTTATCCTCGTTGTTGACTCGATGGCAACCACCTGCTAGAGACTATTGATTAATGCCTTGTATTGATTTTCATATCTCATGTTTTGTATATTGCCATGTCATAATATTTGCAGAAACTATGGATCACAGAGACATAGAACAAGAAGACTTGTTGGGGGTTATAATCCACGCTGGGTATAGTCCCTTGCCGTATCTCAATGACACTGATGGTCCGGAAGGAGATGATGGCTCATCCGGTGATCCAATAGTGGAGGAGGCAAGAGATAATGGCGGCTCCGGTGACCGAATGGCAGAGCACTAGTAGAATGTTCATCTGTAGTCCCTGTCGGGATGGGCCTTGAGTACTGGTTCTGCAACCGGTACTAAAGGGTCGGAACTAAAGGCCAGAACTTTAGTATTGGTTGGCCCACAGACCGATACTAAAGGCCCACCACTTGGTTGCCTACGTGGGCTGGTGGTGGAGGACCTTTATTACCCGTTGGTGATACCAACCGGTACTAAGTGTTTTGTTTTTTTCTTGTTTTAGCTTTTAATTAGGTTTTAGTTTTCCACTCTATTTATTGTGTTTTCCATTCATTTAAGATTTATTTTACAGTGCTACATACTATAAACATTACACAAGTTGATGCATATATATATATATATATCTAATAGAATATACAATATATCATACACAGTATATATACAAATGGAATTACACATCCATATATATTCTGGACTTATAAATGAAGGCCCAAAACCCTGCCGGAACTAGCTAGCTAGTGCTCTGGATGAAATCTCAGTTTTTTACTACTTATTTCCTGGCACTATTGAGGCGGCAGTAAGTAATAGTGCTCTCCGTTTACATCAATGACATGTCGAAGAAGAAATGCCGCAAATTCCTCTTGAAGTGCTACAAAGTGTTTCTCGGGTGAGAGCTTCGACATCATCTGCCAAACCTGGAGTTGTCTTTCACGTGCTCCTCTATGAAGTATACGGCCTTCGGTCTAGATGTGAATGTTCTCGCAGAGGAAGTATCCACATAAATTTGTCCCCTATGGCTGCTTCGCGCACTTTGCAAAATAATAGAATTCAATAAGATAATTAATAATCAAGCATGATAATGGTATTGCAACTAGAATTAAAGAGATGCATGGAGCTACTAGTAATACTTAATTACCTCCATCTTTTTCCACTTAATGCGGTTTCCATTGACGACCGTGATGGTTTTCTTCTATCATCTTTTTCCAAACACTACGCGGCAAAGAAAAAGAACGAAAGAGTTATTATAATTAATTTTGATATCAGGAAATAATGAAAGAAAGCGAGGTCGATAAAGATTGAAATTACCATTCTATCATAAAATACAAGTCCACGTATGATTGTTGTAGTGTATCTAGTGAGTCGTACACTTGAACAAGTCCATCCGCGAGTATAATATTTAGGAGGATATAGCGGTGTCGGCGTAGAAGTTTATATAATTAAGCAGGCATGCATATTACTCATCAACTACACTTGACAGCAAGCTAGTAAGCAAAAATAGAATTTGTAGTATACAAGAGAGTAAACACTCACCCCATGTTGTAAGGAAATATTATAGTAGATTTGGTATTCATTAGTGCCTCTAGAAACATTTCCAAGATATCTTCTGTGTCCTTGGCATAATGTTTTACCACATGACCACGAACGATATTTGGGTCGATGAACCCAATGTTATCGATTCCCTCTTGTTTCAATTCCCACATCTTCAATCTGCATAATAGCGTAGAAAAGAACATATATAGTGAGGATAAGCCAATGAACGATATCTTAGCTAGAGACTTAAATTATTAAAGATATAAATCACTTACAGATAATAGCAACTGATGAGAGTTTTGTCGATAGAGTCCATGTGGTATAACTAGAAAAGTTCTGAGAATTCAAGACATATCCCATTTCCATTGACCTAATGCTCTTTCCTTACTTTGACCATGACTATCGTCTCCCCTTGCTTTGCTTCGTGCAGGTACCAATCATGCAACCGTCGCATCGCAGTTGATAGTTCCTTGTACTCTCGGGTGTGACAAGTGGTTTTCCGATGGCATATTGCATTGTGTACTCATCTGCACCCTACCCGCGGATTTCCTCGGTGCCAAGGATTTGGCCAAGAGTGAGATGTGCAGCCTCTACTTCTTCGAGGTCGATTGGGTTGCCTTGCACGTCAAATGCTTGGATCGATTGCTTGCTTGGATTGGTACTCACCTTGAGCAGGGAGATCGATTGCTTGGATTGTACTCCGAGCTGGGGATTTGTTTTCGCGCTAGTAGTAAAACCTGTCGTTGATGCCATACTTCCCGACTTCTTCCATGGGCTGGGTTGATTTCTCTGCTCACTTGCCTTCTGAATCTGTCGCTCATAGTTTGTCGGCATACGCTCCACATATGTCGGGGGTCGATCAATAGTGTTCCATAAAGTGCTCTTGGACTTCCTTGGGTATTACCTCCTTTGGTGGCAGGGTCTTCTTCGCAAAAAAGGCTTTCACTTGGCAATCGCTTTCAATTTTGGTTTCCTCTGGTGTCATGTCATAAGGCAGCTTCCTTTTGGCCGGAGGCTCGGGTTTCTTCTTTGCTTTCTTCCGAAGAGGACTGCTGATGGCCTTCCTCTTTTGGGAGCCCTGCTAGCGGGACCGCTGCCGGGGTGGATTCAGCTCACGTGGCGGAGATCGATATCGACGATATGGACTCACGTCATGCTCCGTCCCGAGGTTGGGTGGACTTGCGCTGGGATCCATATCGAAGTGGGACTGCTAGCGAGGTGGGGAGGACTGCTAGCGAGGTGGGGAGGACTGCTGGCAAGGTGGGGAGGACTGCTGGCGCTGCGATACCTCTGGCTGGGATCCCTCGCGCTGGACATGTCTGTCTTGTCCTCCACTCCCACAATGTTTCTTTTCCCTGAAAGAACTATGTGGCGCTTTGGCTCACTGTATGATGTATTCGCTTCCTTATCTTTTTTTCTCCTCGGTTTGCTAGACATGTCCTTCACATAGAAAACCTAAGCCACATCATTGGCTAGGACGAATGAGACGTCTGTGTACCCACGATTGCTGAGATCCACTGTTGTTATTCCGTACTACGGGTCCACCTGTACCCCGCCTCTAGTATATTTGACCCATTTGCACCGAAACAAAGGGACCTTAAGATCGGGTCCATAGTCAAGTTCCCATATCTCCTCTATTTAACCGTAATATGTTTCTTGAAAGTTGGTTCCATCATAGAGGACACCACTATTTTGGTTGGTTCTCTTTTTATCTTGGGCAATCATGTAAAATGTATTCCCATTTATCTCATACCCGTTGAAAGTCGTTATAGTCAAACTTGGTGTCTTGGCCAACCAGTACAGTTCATCTGGAACATCGTTGTCATTCATGAGCTTAGTTTGCAACCAACCGGAGAAAGTCTCCGTGTGTTTACGTTCAATCTAGGGGTCAGACTGCTCCGGGTTCTTGGACCATACAATATCCTTGTGTTCCTCGATATATGGAGTCGCCAAGGTGGAATTTTGTAGAACCGTGTAGTGTGCTTGAGTGAAAGAATGCCCGTCCATATTTATTGCTTCTTTCTTTCCTAGTGTGCCTTTTCCACCAAGTCTACCCTCATGCCGCGATTCAGGAAGACTAATCGGCTTAATGTTAGGAACAAAGTCAACACAAAAGTCAATAACCTCCTCTGTTCCATATCCCTTGGCGATGCTTCCTTCTGGCCTAGCACGGTTATGAACCTCTCGAAGGGGAACATATTGTGTAGAAATATAGGACCTAGAATGTTAATCTCTTCGACTAGGTGCCTAGAATGTGTGTCATAATATTGAAGAAAGATGGAGGGAACACCAACCCGAAACTGACAAGACATTGGACCAGGTCATTCTGTAACCTTGGTAGGATTTCTGGGTCGATTACCATCTGAGAAATTGCATTGAGGAATGCACATAGCTTCATAATAGCTAATCGAACATTTTTTGGTAGAAGCCCCCTATGTGCAACTGGAAGTAATTGTGTCATAATCACGTGGCACTCATGAGACTTTAGATTTCGAAAAAAATTCTCTGCCATATTTATTATTCCCTTTATATTCAACGATAAGCCACATGGGAACTTGATACTGAGCAGGCATTCAAAAAATATTTCCTTCTCTTCTTTTGTAAGAGCATAGCTGGCAGGACCTTGATACTGCTTTGGAGGCATGCCGTCTTTTTTGTTAATTCTTTGCTTGTCCTCCCATGCCTCTGATGTATCTTTCGTCTTTCCATACACGCCCAAGAAGCCTCGCAGGTTCACACAAATATTCTTCGTCACGTGCATCACGTCGATTGCATTGCGGACCTCTAGGGCTTTCCAATATTCAAGTTCCCAAAATATAGATTCTTCTTCCACATGGATGTGTGTCCGTTGGCGTCATTCGGAACATATTGTCCGCCAGGACCCTTTCCAAAGATTACCTGTAAATCCTTGACCATATCAAATATATATTCACCGGTATGGAGGTCAGGCTTCTTGCGGTTATCTGGCTCACCTTTGAAATGGTTGCCTGCCTTTCTTAAGATATGCTTGATCGGTAGAAATCGACGATGTCCTAGGTACACATTCTTCTTACATTTATCCAAATATATACTTTCAGTATCACCTAAACAGTGTGTGCATGCATTGTATCCCTTGTTTGTATGTCCTGAAAGGTTAATAAGAGCAGGCCAATCATTGATGGTTACAAACAGCAACGCTCGTAGGTCAATTTCCTTCTGTGTGTGCACATCCCACACACGTATACCTCATTTTTTCCACAACTGTAGAAGTTCATCAACTAGTGGTCTTAGGTATACATCAATGTCGTTGCCAGGATCCTTAGGTCCTTGGATAGGAACTGGCATCATAATGAACTTCCGCTTCATGCACAACCAAGGAGGAAGGTTGTAGATACATAGAGTCACAGGCCAGGTGATGTGACTGGAGCTCTGCTCCCCAAAAGGATTCATGTCGTCTATACTAAGACCAAACCATAAGTTCATTGCGCCAGCTGCAAAGTCCTCGAACTCCCTCTCAATTTTTCTCCACTATGACCCATCAGCGGGTGCTCTCAACAACCCGTCTTTCTTACGTTCTTCTTTGTGCCATCGCAACAACTTGACATGCTCTTTGTTTTCGAACAAACATTTCAACCGTGGTACTATAGGAGCATACCACATCACCTTGGCAGGAACCCTCTTCCTGTGATGTTCGTCCTCCACATCACCAGGGTCATCGCGGTGGATCTTATAGCGCAGTGCACCGCATACTGGGCATGCATCCAAATTCTCGAACTCCTCACCATGGTAGAGGATGCAGTGATTAGGGCATGCCTGCACCTCTCATCCTAGAAGGCAGACAATTGTCTCTGCTTCATACGTACTGTCAGGCAATTCGTTATCCTTTGGAAGCATCTTCTTTATCATTATCAGCAGTTCTGGAAATCCCTTGTCAGTTACACCATTCTTCGCCTTCCATTGCAACAATTCCAGCGTGGTACCCAACTTTTTCTGGTCATCTTCACAATTTGGATACAATAATTTCTTGTGGGCCTCTAACATGCGTTTCAACTTCAACCTCTCCTTGTAACTTTCGTAGTTTCTCTTTGCATCAGCAATGACCCGACCCAAATCATTAGTGGGCTCATCTGATGCCTCTTCTTCAGCTTCCCCCATTGATGCCTCTTCTTTAGGTTCCCCCCCCCCCATTGTTGTATCGGCGAAGGATAGTTGTCATCATCCTCTTCTTCTTCATTGTCTTCCATTATAACCCCTCTTTCTCCATGCTTGGTCCAACAGCTATAGCCAGACATGAAACCGAACTTCAGCAGGTGGTAGTGAAGGGTTTTTGATTTAGAGTAATTCCTATAATTCTTACAGTCACGACATGGACAACACATGAAACCATTCTGCTTGTTTGCCTCAGCCACAAATAAAATCATGCAAGCCATTAAGATATCCTGGACTTAGTCGGTCATCGTACATCCATTGCCAGCTCATGTTCACTACACAACATCGAAGTGACCAAATTAATACAACTTCATCATCACATTACCGCCAAAGTAGAGCTAGAAGTAACCAAATGTTATTACTGCAAATAATAGATACTTATAGTTCATACATACATCTCATAAAACAACATACTACTATCGAAAACATGTAAATGCAACAACAAATGCGATCATAATCGCAACTAAGGTAACAATTGAACCAACGGCATAGTGATACCAAGCCTCTTTATCAATGGCATATTTTCTAATCTTTCTAAGCTTCAAGCGCATTCCAGCCATCTTGTTCCTATGATCATTGACGATATCGGCAACATGCAACCTCCAATCCCATCTTCTCATCTTCAGATCTTTTCAATTTTTCTTTCAAATGATCAATTTATTTTTCAGCTCGTGTTAATTTCTCGAGAAGAATTGCATAGTCGGTTGGAATTTCTGGTTCAACTACTTCGTATAGATAAAAACATCTACGTCAATTTGGTGGCATAATTAATTGTCATAGACATTAGATGATATGAGAAATAGTTATAAAAGATAATGACATACCACATCTTAATCATAGACTGGACAAGGGCCGACGTGGGCGGATACCATAACCATGACACTATAGAATAACTAACAATAATACAAGTAAGTAAACACGCAGCTATCTAAGTCATACAAGTAATTTTTTTAACAAAAATGTTTTAAGAAGGAAAAGAGGCTCACCAAGGTGGCCGTTGCCGCGACGAGATGGTGCGGACGATCGACGGTGGTTAGGACGGGTATGGGAAAGCACCAAATAAACCACACCTACACATATGCAACCTAACAAGTTAATTTGCCCTTTACTACTGGTTGTGTCACCAACCGGTACTAAAGAGGCACGCGGGGCCCAAGTCTAACCAAAAGATTTCCATGCCCCCTTTAGTATCGGCTCATGACACGAACCGGTACTAAAGATCCCTCACGAACCGGTACTAAAGGTCGCCCTGCTTCTAGTCGTTGGAGCCGGCATGAACCGGCACTAATACCATCTTCAGTACCGGCTCGTAACCAGACCGGGACTAATGCTTGGGACGAAAGGCCTGTTTTCTACTGGTGGAGGAAGGAGATCATGATCATGGGTTCGGTGAGCGAATGGTTGAGGAAAGAGATGATGATCACGGCTCAGGTGACCGGACGGAGAAGGGATCCTAAACTGTTGCAAAGTTCGGCGAGGTAAGGAGATGAGGTCTAAAGAAAAGGTTGGGCCAGCATGAAAGGTTCACGATCATAGAAGTCGCGAACGATGGCCAACCAATTGCTCCCAATCAGACCAAAGACGCATTTGTACATCAGTGTGGAGTTGTTGTTAGGGACTACGTCTTAATCACCACCCAACAATGGAATAAGAATAATAAGGACCCTGAAGTTTCTTATGTCCATGATAGACTGAAAGATGATCTTTGGACCGAGCTGATGAGCAATTTCAGCCCACCGCAAGAGGAGGATCCAAATAACCTAGTTATAGAATGAAAGGTCCGGTCATGGGCTCTTAAGAAGATGGAAGAACTATTCAGGAACTCGAAGAAAGAGTTGAACACAAAGTTTGTCGAGAAAGATAAGACTACGGAGTTCGTCGGTCGATATGAGAAGATAAGAGATCAATTGCATGAATTTGTGGCCTACAAGAAATCTGAGAAGAGTAAGAAAATGTCACTGAGAAACAAGAAAAATGCTCTAGCGAAGCAGTATCAAACTATCACGCGGGGTCAGGTGGCTACTACAAAGCCCGACCATTGTGGGACAAAGTTGAGCAAGACCTGCTTGCTAAGAATGTCCACCCAAAGACATTGCACTGGCCAGATTGTTCAAGGACTTGGTTCTTCAGGGTTGGGGCAACTTTGGACCCAGAAACAAGGATGTGTGTCTAGACGAGAGCTCAACTTGCAATACCCTAGGCCTTGTTTCCAAGAATTTATACAACATTTTGCTCGCTGTTTACTATTTGTTACCTTTCTGTTTTTATATTTTCAGATTACAAAAACCTATATCTACCATCCATATTGCACTTGTACCACTATTTCTTCACCGAACTAGTGCACCAATACAATTTACCATTGTATTCGGTTTGTTGGGGACACAAGAGACTCTTTGTTATTTGGTTGTAGGGTTGTTTGAGAGAGACCATCTTCATCCTACACCTCCCACGGATTGATAAACCTTAGGTCATCCACTTGAGGGAAATTTGTCATTGTACTACAAAACTCTGCGCTTGGAGGCCCAACACGAGTCTAGAAGAAGAAGGTTGCATAGTAGACATCAAGCTCTTTTTTGGCGCCGTTGTCAGGGAGGTGAGTGCTTGAAGGTATATCTTTAGATCTTGCAATTAAATTTTTAGTTTCTTGTTTCTCACTAGTATAGTCTTATAAAATAAAACTACAAAAAAATGGAATTGAGGTTGCCTCATATGCTTCATCTTTTTAATGTCTTTAGTGAAAATGATGGAAAGGAAAATTGTGCTCATGTGTTAGAAGAAGTTATTAAAATGTTTAGCACAAAAATATTTGAGTGATGAGCATGATTTCAATATTGTTAGTATGAATTCTCTGAATATTCATGAGGCCAATGATATGCAAAGCGACAAGCTTGGGGATGCTATGTTTGATGAAGAAGATATTTTTAGTCCTCCAAGTTTTGATGAGCATAACTATTATGATTATGACATGCCTCCTATCTATGATGATTATTGTGATGACATGTATGCTATAAATAGTAATGAAAACCATGAAACTTGTCATCATGATTTTAATATTCAAAGTGGTTATGTCAATCAAGTGTCACATGATAGTTATTTTGTTGAGTTTGCTCCCACAATTATGAATGAGAAGAAGTTTGCTTGTGTGTGTAGTAATAAAAATAATATGCTTGTGCATCATGAGAAGTATTCTTTATGTGCTGGTTATATTTTGGAATTCCTTCATTATGCTACTTAAAATTATTATGAGAGAGGAACATATGCTTGTAGGAATTGCAATAATATCAAGTTTCCTCTCTATGTGTTCAAAGTATTGAAGTTATGCTTGTTTTCCCTTCCTATGCAAGTTGATTATTATTCCCATGATTTGTTTGCTCAAAAAATCCCTATTCATAGGAAGTGGGATAGACTTAAATGTGCATGTCATGTGATTCATGTTGTTCTTTTGCATGTTTCAATTATTATTCGTATACGAGCATCATTGAAATCGTCATGCCTAGCTAAAAGGCATTAAAGAAAAGCGCTTGTTGGGCGATAACCCAACACTTTTACCTTATGTTTTTATGTGTTAACATTATTAATATAATGTATTAATCATGTTTTGTGTCTTTTATTTCAATAAAGTGCCAAGTAAATCCTTTGGGGTAATGTGGATACTTGGTGGTTTGATTCTATGCAAAAACAGAAAGTTTTGCGCCCAGTATATGAATTATATAATTTTACAAGAGCGTCAACCAATTCTGAAATTTTTTAAAAACATTTATATGCAAATTCCTTGAGCTTTACTAATTTTTCAGAATTTTTAGAGTTGGTGAAGTATGGTGATCACTCAGATCTCTACAGACTATTATGTTTTTGACATATTCTGTTTTGCTTGCATAGTTTGCTTGTTTTTAGTGTTCCTATAGCTTATATTGAGTAATATAAATTGTGGGAATGATTTCATACAGTAGGTATCATGTGGGAACAATTATTAATCTTGTCTTTGTAGTACCTAAGTAAACGATCTATCTTTATTACACTAACCCTTCTCACAAAGTTCCGTTAAGTTTTGTGTGATTGAAGTTTTCATGTTTTGGGTGAGACATAGATATGAGGAGAATAAGGAGTGCAATAACCTAAACTTGGGGATTCCCATCTCACCCCAAGGTAATATTTAAGGAAGACTCAAGCGTATAAGCTTGGGGATGCCCCGGAATGCATTCCCTCTTCCGTCTTCAACACTATCGGTATATCTTACTTGGAGCTATATTTTTTTTCGTCACATAATATGAGTGTTGCTTGGAGATTCATTTTATTTTGTTATTATATGTTAGGTGTTATTTATAATATTGTTTTTGAATAAAAAGTTCCAAGAATTTCCTTAGGATGTTTGCATTGCATGTTTTGATGTGTGCTGTGTAAAAACAGAAACTTCTTCTTTAGTCTTTGAATTTTCATATTTTAGTGGAACATAGAAAGTTTCTGAAATTTTTAAAAAGTGTTTTCATATAAATTACTCATCAGTTCCTAAATTTTAATTATATTGTGAGTTACACAAGTACACTAGTTTCATAAATTGCTACAGACTGTTCTGTTTGGACAGATTGCTATCATACTTTTGTTATCTACCTATCCTATATTTCCATTGTCTATACTGGTAGATATAAATTATGGAAATGATATTATACAGCACCTAATGTTTGAAAATTATTGTGCAACTTGTCTTGGCATTACATGAAGTGTTGATTTGTTCTTATGTGTACTAACCTATCTCACGAGTTCTTTTCAAGTTTTGTGTGGATGTAGTTTTTCAGAATAGGTGAAACTGGGATCTGAGAGGATTGAACAAGATACAAAATCTCAAGCTTGGGTATTACCAAGGCACCCCAAGTAAATATTTCAAGAAATCTCAATCATCTAAGCTCGGGTATGCTACGCATCCCACCTCTCTTCGTCAACTATCGGTTAGCCTACGTTGAACCTAAATTTTTGTTCTTCCACATGATATGTGCTATTCTTGGAGTGCTATTTCTGTTTAGTTTGCTGTTTAAATAAAATACTCAGATATGAACATATTTATTAAAAGAGGGAGAGAGAGAAAGTCCTCACATGGCTACTTAATTGTTTGACTACTCATTGATCTTCACTTATATGTTTTGGAGTAGTTTTGTCATTTACTCTCGTGCTTCACTTATATCCTATGAGTAAATGGTTGAATTAATTGAATATCATAAATCTGAAATTATATATGTTTTATATGCTTATTCCATGGGGAGTAATGACTTCACATATAGGAAGTATAGGTGGTAAAATTTGTTGAAAGTTAGCAAACACCACATTGGTCACTTGAACAATTCATGAAATAATATTGATGGAAGAGAGATTTCACATATAAATACACTATCTTGGACATCTTATATCATTGTGATCCCCATTAATTGTTTTTCAAACTTGGGAAATTAGTTGAAGTTGGACAAGGAAGACAGCATAATGAGTTATTGATGACCACAAGTATAGGGGATTTATCATAGTCCTTTCGATAAGTAAGAGTGTCGAACCCAACGAAGAGCAAAAGAAAATGACAAGCGGTTCTCAATAATGTATTCTCTGCAGGCACTGAAATTATTGGTAACAGATAGTTTCGTGATAGGATAATTCGTAATGGGTAGCAAGTAACAATTGTAAGAAAGGTGCAGCAAAGTGTCCCAATCCTTTTTATAGCAAAGGACAAGCCTGGACAAACTCTTATAGAAAGCAAAGCGCTCCCGAGTACACATGGGAATTTATGTCAAGCTAGCTTTCATCATGCTCATATGATTCGCATTTGCTACTTTGATAATTTGACATGTGGGTGGACCGGTGCTTGGGTACTGACCTTACTTGGACTAGCCTCCCACTTATGATTAACCCCTCCTGCAAGCATCCGTAACTACGAAAGAAGAATTAAGATAAATCTAACCATGGCATGAAATATGTGGATCCAAATCAGCCCCTTACGAAGCAACGCATAAACTAGGGTTTAAGCTTCTGTCACTCTAGCAACCCATCATCTACTTATTAGTTACCAATGCCTTCCTCTAGGCCCAAACAATGGTGAAGTGTTATGTAGTTGGCGTTCACATAATACCACTAGAGGAGAGACAACATACATCTCATCAAAGTATCGAACGAATACCAAATTCACATGATTACTAATAACAAGACTTATCCCATGTCCTCGGGAACAAACGTAACTACTCACAAAGCATATTCATGTTCATAATCATAGGAGTATTAATGATGATCAAGGATCTGAACATATGATGTTCCACCAAGTAAACCAACTAGCATTAACTACAAGGAGTAATCAACAGAACTAGTAACCCACATGTACCAATATGAGGTTTTGAGACAAAGATCGGATACAAGAGATGAACTAGGGTTTGGAGAGGAGATGGTGCTGATGAAGATGTTCACGGAGGTTGACCTTCTCTCGATGAGAGGATCGTTGGCGACGATGATGGCTTCAATTTCCCCTCTGGGAGGGAAGTTTCCCTAGCTAGATTGCCCTGCCGGAGCTCTAGATTGGTTCTGCCCAAGTTCCGCCTCAAGACGGCAGCGCTTTGTCCCGAAAGCTCTGTTATGATTTTTTCCAGGATGAAACACTCAATATAGAAGAAGATGGGCATCGGAGGGCTTCCAAGTGGGCCACAAGCCCCAGGGGCGCGCCCAGGGGGGTAGGGCGCGCCTAGCAGGCTTGTGGCTGCATGGTGGGTCCCCTGATGTATTTCTTTCGCCCAATATTTTTTATATATTCCAAAATAATTCTCTGTAGATTTTTAGGACTTTTGGAGTTGCCCAGAATAGCTATCTCAGATTTTTCTCCTTTTCCAGTCCAAAACTCGAGCTGCCAGCATTCTCCCTCTTCATGTAAACCTTGTAAAATAAGAGGGAAAAGGCATAAGTGTTGTACCAAAATGTGTAATAACAGCCCATAATGCAATAAATATCAATATAAAATCATGATGCAAAATGGACGTATCAACTCCCCCAAGGTTAGACGTCGCTTGTCCTCAAGCGAAAGTCGAAATCATTAAATATGCCCACATGCTTAGAGATAGAGGTGTAGATAAAATAAAATACGGACATGAAGGCATCATGATCATCTTTAGAACAACAACATATATTGACATATAATTCCCTATGCTAAAGTAATAATTCATTCACAATGCCAAAGTATGAATCAAGAACTCTATTGAGAATTGACAAACTGTGATCTCAGTCATTGAATCAATTCCAATTTATCATAACATACGAAAGAGTGAATATAAGAGCTTGTAAAGCAAACCCACATACTCAATCATCTTTTAGTCCTTCACAATTGCTAACACTTATGAGGTACCTATGAGTTCAAAGTTTCAATCGGACACAGAGAAAGATAGGGGCTTATAGTATTGCCTCCCAACTATTTACCTCAAGGGCAATGTCAACAGTAATGACTCATGCTCGTCCACTTCCGACTGGATATACGTGTCTAGATCATTCCCCAACACGTGACACTTTCCAGAAAATAAAGGCGAAAAATAGGGAAGGTGGTGGAAATCACCATGACTCTTGCATAAAGTTAAGAACTAGAAAATAAAACTAACAGATAGGCCCTTCACAGAGGGAAGTAGAGGTTGTCATGCACTTTTATAGTTGGATGCACAATCTCTTAATGCAAAAGAACATCACTTTATATTGCCCCTTGTGATAGAGAACTTTATTATGCAATTTGTTGCTTTTATTTATTCCCTATCACAAGTTCGTATAAATTTTATTTTCCACACATTAATATATCACACATATTTTAGAGAGTAGTTTTTATTGCTTGCACCGATGACAACTTACTTGAAGGATCTTATTCTATCCTTAGGTAGGTATGGTGGACTCTCATGGCAAAACTGGATTAAGGGTGTTTGGATGCACAAGTAGTATCTCTAGTTGGTGCGGAAGTTTCGGCTGATATTATGTGGAAGCAAGCAACACATGTTAAAGGATCCATAACAATATAACTTCTATTCGGAAATAAGAAAACATAAAACATTATGTCGGCTTCCTTGTCCGACATCAAATTCTTAACGTATAATATTTTAATGAGTGATCACAATCATAGAAGATGTCCAAGATAATATATTTATATGTGAACCTCTATTTCTTTATTACTTCCTTTTAATTGCCCCAATGACCAACAACTATGTTTGTCAACCCACAACATGTTTCAATCGACATACTTCTTGTATGTGAAGTCATCACTCCCCATAAGATTCTCATATGTACTCTTTTTCTTTTATTCTATACTTCTTTCTACTTCATGTTTCTGAGGATCAAGATCATGCCAAACAAGCAAAAGCCATCAACTCAAAATAAATTTTTATTATGTAACTCACAGACTTCCTTACATAGGGGAAATCATAAAGCAAAGACTCGAAACTAGATCACATGATAACTTTATTCTACTAGATCAACATATAACCAAAATGATCGAACTAAGGAAAGATGATAAAAGTAAAAATAAAGGGTGTGATGGTGATACGATACCGGGGCACCTCCCCCAAGCTTGGCACTAGCCAAGGGGAGTGCCCACACCCATGTCTTTAGTTGTCTTGCTTTGGAAGTGGTGATGTTGGAGTGGTTGATCAAGTTGGAAGCTTGTCCTGCATCTTCCAAGGCATAGGCTCACCATCATAAAAGGATGAACGAGTCTCCGGAATCCTCAAATCTACAACCAAACTCAATGTATTAAATTTGTATTCATACTCACAGTTTTGGTTTTGCAGGTCGTAGATCTTGGCTTGGAGATGCTCGATCCTCTCGTAAAGCTTGAAGATGTGATCCAAAACGTCCCTGGCGTCTAGCTTATGTTTATGGGTAAACTCCGTGATCATCATATGATTAGCATTGAGTCCCCATTCCACCGTCCCTTGGCACTTGAAGACTTGCTGCTCCATTGCTTCGAGCCTTGTCTCCATGCTTCCGGATTTCTTTGGCCCCTCCTCATCATGGATGTGCAGCACCCCCTCACGAACCTCAATGGTTTTAGGGTGTTGCAGCACCTCCGCAAGGTAGGGGTTGATGACCTTATCGGAGAACTTGTCCTTCAAAACACTTGGGGACGACATGTTGATCTAAACTACTTCAGAAATAGCTTAAAACAAAAACAGGAGATATTCTCGTGATACGAGAGTCAAAATCCTCGGGAGACTATATAATGATTTTTTATCGACACGAATGAGTATGCCACAAGAAAACGGAGTCCAGATGGCACATGAGGTGGCCACAAGCCGCAGGGGCGCGCCCAGGGGGTAGGGCGCGCCCAGCAGGCTCGTCATCTCCCCATGCACTATTTGGACTACTTTAAATATTCCAAAACAGATAAAAATTTCCATTGAAAAGGTTTTGGACTCTTTTTACTTACCGTACCACATACCTATTCCTTTTCGGTGTCTGAAATGTTCTGGTAAGTCTCCCTAATGTACTCCTTCAGAGTTATGGTGTTGATGACATTGGTTTCAACATTTATGGGAGTATCTGAGATATAATGTTTGATTATTTGACCATTCACCACCTTCGGGTTTGTGCCTTAGGTGTTGTTTATCTTGATGGCATTGGAACGCTATACCTCCTCGATAACTAAGGACCTTCCCATTTAGAGAGAAGTTTCCCTGCAGAAAATCTTAAATGAGAATTGTATAGCAAGACATGATCACCTACATTAAATTCACGCTTCTGTATAGCAAGGCATTCTCATAGGCTTGGGTTCTCCATTCATCAAGTGAGCTAATGTTAAATAACCTCATCTCACCAGCAAGTTTGAAATCATAATTGAGCTATTTGATAGCCCAATAAGGTTTATGTTCTAGTTCTATAGGTAAGTGACATGCTTTAACATAAACCATCTTATACGGAGACATACCCATAGCATTTTTTAAGCAGTTCTATAAGCCCACAATGCATCATCAAGTTTCTTAGAAATATTCCTCCTAGATCTATTAACAGTCTTCTGGAGAATCAATTTAATTTCTCTATTACTCAATTCTACTTGACCACTAGAGTGAGGATGATAAGGAGATGCAATTCTATGATTAACATCGTATTTAGTGAGCAATTTACGGAATGCACCATGAATAAAGTGTGAACCACTATCAGTCACCAAATATCTAGGGACTCCAAATCTAGGGAAAATAACTTCTTTAAGCATTTTAAGAGAAGTGTTATGATTAGCGCTACTAGTTGGAATAGCTTCTACCCACTTAGTGACATAATCAACCGCCACTAGACTATGAGTATACCCGTTAGATTGTGGAAAAGGCCCCATATAATCAAAACCCCAAACATCAAATGGTTCAATAACAAGAGAATAATTCATAGCCATTTCCTGACGTATACTAATATTACCAATTCTTTGACATTCATCACAGGAGAAGACAAACTTATGAGCATCTTTGAAGAGAGTAGGCCAATAAAACCCAGATTGTAGTACCTTATGTGCAGTTCTATCTCCAACGTGGTGTCCTCCATAGGCTTCTAAGTGGCACTTGCATAAGATATGTTCCTGTTCATGCTCAGGTACACGACGTCTAATAATACCATCTACTCCTTCTTTATAAAGGTGTGGATCATCCCAAAAGTAATGCCTCAAATCATAGAAGAACTTTTTCTTTTGTTGGTATGTGAAACTAGGTGGTATAAACTTAGCAACAATGTAATTTGCATAATCAGAATACCAAGGAGCATTATGTGAATCATTCGCGATAGCTAATTGTTCGTCAGGAAAGCTATCATCAATAGGTAGTGGGTCATCAAGAACATTTTCTAACCTAGACAAGTTATCTTCCACAGGGTTATCAACACCCTTTCTACCAATGATATGCAAATCAAATTCTTGTAGCAGAACAACCCACCTAATAAGTCTAGGTTTAGCATGTTTATTTTCCATAAGGTACTTAATAGCAGCATGAACGGTGTGAACAGTTACTTTGGAATCAACAATATAAGGTCGAAACTTATCACAAGCAAACATGACTGCTAATAATTCTTTTTCAGTAGTAGCATACTTTCTTTGAGCACTATCTAGAGTTTTACTAGCATAATGGATAACATTTCATTTCTTATCGACTCTTTGTCCTGGAACATCACCAACAACATAATCACTAGCATCACACATAATTTCAAAGGGTAGGTTCCAGTCGGGTGGTCGAACAACAGGTGCGGTAATCAGAGCATTCTTAAGAATTTTAGATGCTTCCACACAATCATCATAAAATGCAAACAGGACATATTTTTGCAAAATATTATTGAGAGGCCTAGAAATTTTATAGAAATCTTTGATAAACCTCCCATAAAAACCAGCATGACCAAGAAAACTTCTTACACCTTTGATATCCGTAGGGCACGACATTTTTTCAATGGCATCAACCTTAGATTTATCAACTTCAATACCTCTTTCGGAGATCTTGTGTCCCAAGACAATACCTTCATTAACCATAAATTGGCATTTCTCCTAGTTCAAGAAAAGATTAGTTTCTTCACATCTCTGCAAAATTCGATCAAGGGTGCTCAAACAATCATCAAATGAAGTTCCGTAAACGGAAAAATCATCCATGAAAACCTCAAGAATCTTTTCACAAAAGTCAGAGAATATAGCCATCATACATCATTGAAAGGTAGCAGGTGCATTGCATAAACTAAAAGGCATATGTCTATAAGAAAAGTTACCAAACGGGATAGTAAAAGTGGTTTTTTCTTGATCCTGGCTTTATACAGGTATTTGAAATAAACCAGAGTAACCATCCAAAAAGCAAAAATGAGTATGTTTGGATAATCTTTCTAGCATTTGATTAGTAAAAGGTAAAGGGTAATGATCTTCCTTAGTAGCTTTATTTAATTTCCTAAAATCAATTACCATTCTATAACCTGTAACAATTGTTTGTGGGATCAATTCATTTTTATCATTAGGAACAACGGTAATACCTCCCTTCTTAGGGACACAATGGACGGGACTAACCCATCTACTATTAGCAAAAGGATAACATATACCTTCCTCCAAAAGCTTTAGTATTTCTTTTCTTACCACTTAGGGTTCAATCTTCATTGGTGATCAATAACTGGTTTGGCATCAGGTTCCATATTAATTTTAAACTGACATAGAGAGGGACTAATGCCCTTAAGATCATCAAGAGTATAAACAATAGTAGCACGGTGCTTCCTCAAAGTTTTCAATAATCTCTTTTCTTCATGCTCTGAAAGTTTAGCACTAATAATAACATGATATATCTCCTTTTCATCAAGATAAGCATATTTCAACATATCAGGTAATTGTTTGAGCTCAAACACGGGATCACCCTTGGGTGGAGGAGGATCCCCAAGTATTTGAACAGGTAAGTTGTGTTTCAAAATAGGCTGTTGTTCGAAGAGAATTCCGTCTATGTTGTTCCTCTCATTCCTATGCATGTCATTTCCATGGTCTAGCAAATATTGTTCTAAATGATCAGTCGGAGGCACAACAATAGAAGCGAGACCAATAATTTCTTATTTACTAGGCAATTCTTTGCCATGGGGATATTTACGAAATTTAGAGAAATTAAACTCATCAGACACATCCCCAAAACTCACGATATCTATTTCTTTCTCACAATCAATCCTAGCATTAACAGTATTTAAGAAGGGTCTGCCAAATACAATGCGACAAAAATTATCTTGTGGGGAACCAAGAACAGGAAAATCAGTAGGATATTTTGTTTTCGCACACAAGACTTTAACATCTCTAACAATCCCCATCGGGGCAATAGTGTCTCTATTAGCAAGATTAATAGTAACATCAATTTTCTCTAGTTCAATTGGTGCAATATCATGCGTGATTTCTTTGTATAAGGAATAGGGGATTGCACTTACACTGACACCTATGTCACACAAGCCATGATAGAAATGATCTCCTATTTTAACAGAAACAACAGGCATGCCAATAACTGGTATATGTTTATGCTTAGTATCAGGTCTAGCAATTCTAGCCGCTTCTTCACAGAAATGAATGACATGCCCATCAATATTATAAACCAAGAGATCTTTAACCATAGCAATACTAGGTTCAACTTTAATTTGCTCAGGGGGTGTAGCTGTTCTAATACAACTCTTACGAACCACAATTGAAGCTTTAGCATGTTCCTTTAACCTAACAGGGAAAGGTGGTTTCTCAATGTAAGGAGTAGGGATAACATGATCAACATTATAAGTAATAGTTTCTTCTTCAACTTTAATAGGTTCATCTACTTTCACTTAAATGGGAGGAGGATATTTAAACCACTTCTCCTTAGGAAGATCGACATGAGTAGCAAAAGATTCACAGAAAGAAGCTACTATCTTAGTGTCAAGTCCATACTTAGTGCTAAATTCACGAAAAGCATCGGTGTCTATGAAGGATTTAACACAATCAAACTTAAGGTTCATACATGAATCCCTACCTTTGTCGAGTTCCCAATCTTCAGACTTGCATTTAATTCTTTCCTATAAATTCCATTCGAATTCAATATCTTTCTTCATAAATGAACCAGCACAAGAAGTATCGAGCATGGATTGATCATTACGAGAAAACCGAGCATAAAAATTCTGAATAATAATTTCTCTTGAGAGCTCATGGTTGGGGCATGAATATAACATTGACTTAAGCCTCCCCCAAGATTGAGCAATTCTTTCTCCTTCACGAGGCCAAAAATTGTAAATATAGTTCCGATCGCAATGAACCAGGTGCATAGAATAGAACTTCTGATGAAATTCCAATTTGTAGTCGGTTGTAGTTCCATGATCCAATATCATGACATATCTTGTACCATGCCAAAGCCTTTTCCTTCAAAGATAAAGGATAGACTTTATTCTTGAAAACATCCTCGGGCAAACCTGCAAGCTTAAATAATCCACAAACTTCATCCACATAGATTAGATGCAAACCAGGATGTAGTGTTCAATCTCATGTGTAAGTATTAGCTAGCAGTTTTTCCATCATACCAGAAGGAATTTCATAATAAATATTTTCAGTAGGCTCAGTAGGTTGAGGGACAACTCTTTGTGTTTCCGGTCGAGGTGAAGATACCCTGAACAAACCCCTCAAAGGATTACATTCCATAGTAACAAGTGACAGTAAATTTCAGCACACTATATAAATTTTTCCTTACCAAGTTCCACTCACCAAAGGCGCTTCACTCCCCGGCAATGGTGCTAGAAAATAGTATTGATGACCCACAAGTATAAGGAATCTATCGTAGTCCTTTAGATAAGTAAGAGTGTCGAACCCGACGCGTAGCAGAAATAATGGGTAGCAGATAGTTTCGTGATAGGACAATTCGTAATGGGTAGCAAGTAACAATTGTAACAAAGGTGCAGAAAAGTGGCACAATCCTTTTTATAGCAAAGGACAAGCCTGGACAAACTCTTATATAAAGCAAATCGCTCTCGAGGACACATGGGAATTTATGTCAAGCTAGTTTTCATCATGCTCATATGATTCACATTCGCTTCATTGATAATTTGATATGTGGGTGGACCGGTGCTTGGGTGCTGCCCTTACTTGGACAAGACTCCCGGTTATGATTAATCCCTCCCACAAGCATCTGTAACTACGAACGAAGAAATAAGATAAATCTAACCATAGCATGAAACATGTGGATCCAAATCAGCCCCTTACGAAGCAACGCATAAACTAGGGTTTAAGCTTCCCAATGCCTGAATATAACATTGTCTACTTATTACTTCAACCCATCATCTACTTATTACTTCCCAATGCCTTCCTCTAGGCCCAAACAATGGTGAAGTGTTACACAGTCGACATTCACATAACACCACTAGAGGAGAGACAACATACATCTCATCAAAATATCGAACGAATACCAAATTCACATGATTACTTATAACAAGACTTATCACATGTCCTCAGGAAAAAAACGTAACTACTCAAAAAGCATATTCATGTTCATAATCAGAGGAGTATTAATGATGATCAAGGATCTAAACATATGATCTTCCACCAAGTAAAACCAACTAGCATCAACTACAAGGAGTAATCAACACTACTAGCAACCCACAGGTACCTGTTGGAAATATGCCCTAGAGGCAAGAATAAATTAGTTATTATCATATTTCCTTGTTCACCATAATCGTTTATTATCCATACTAGAATTGTATTGATTGGAAACTCAGATACATGTGTGGATACATAGACAACACCATGTCCCTAGTATGCCTCTAATAGACTAGCTCGTTGATCAAAGATGGTTAAGGTTTCTTAGACATGGACATGAGATGTCATTTGATAACGGGAATAGATCATTAGGAGAATGATGTGATGGACAAGACCCAAAATATAAACGTAGCATATGATCGTGCGAGTTTATTGCTACAATTTTCTGTATATCAAGTATTTGTTGCTATGACCATGAGATCATGCAACTCACTCACACCGAAGGAGTACCTTGTGTGTATTAAACATTGCAACATAATTGGGTGACTATAAAGGTGTTGTACAGGTATCTCCAAGGGTGTCTGTTGAGTTGGCATGGATCAAGACTGGGATTTTTTACTCCGTGTTACGGAGAGGTATCTCAAGGCCCACTCGGTAATACAACATTACAACAAGCCTTGCAAGAAATGTGAATAAAGTGTTAGCCATGGGATATTGCATTATGTAACGAGTAAAGAGACTTGCTGGTAACGAGACTGAAGTAGGTATGGAGATGCCGACGATCGAATCTCGGGCAAGTATCATACTAAAGAACAAAGGGAACAGCATGCGGGATTAACTGAATCCTTGACATAGAGGTTCAACCGATAAAGATCTTCGTAGAATATGTAGGAACCAATATGGGCATCCAATTCCCTCTATTGGTTATTGACCGTAGAGGTGTCTCGGTCATGTCTACATAGTTCTCGAACCCGCAGGATCTGCAGACTTAAGGTTCGGTGACATTTCGGTAGTATAGAGTTATGTATGGTGGTGATCGAAGGTTGTTCGGAGTCCCAGATGAGATCCCAGACATCACAAGGAGCTCCAGAATCGTCTGTAGGTAAGATTGATATATAGGAAGTCCTGTTTTGGTCACCGGAAAAGATTCGGGCTCATCGGTAGTGTACCGGGAGTGCCGGAGGGGTACCGAGGACCATCGAGAGGGGTGTCTCGACCCAAAGGGCCTCACATGCTGTGGGAGGAGTCAAGCCAGCCCTTAGTGGGCTGTCCTAGCCCCCCACTCAGGCCCATGCAGCTAGGGGTGGGAAAAACCAATGGTGGAGAGGTGGAAAGAGTTCCCAAGTGGAAAAGAGGAATCGTACTCCTAATAGGTTTGGAGTAGGACTCCTCCACCTCCAACTCTTGAGGGTTTGAGGCTACCTCCTCCCCTCCCTCCCTCCTATATATACTAGAGGATTTAGAGGGAAGAGCTAACCCTAATTGCCACGTGTTGCCCTCTTCTTCTCCTCTTGATCTGTTTCTCCTCTAGATTGATTCTGTAGTGCTTGGCGAAGCCCTACTGGATCAGCTCCACCCCCACCGCCGCCACGCTGTCGCGCTGCCAGAGAAGTCTTCTACCTCTTCGCCCCCTCTTGATGGATCAAGAAGGCGGAGATCATCATCGAGTTATACGTGTGCTGAATGCGGAGGTGCCATCCGTTCAGCGCTAGATCGGAAGGACCGTGATAAAGATCGCAAGACGATTCGTGATTGGATCGCGGGACGGATCGTGATGGATCGCAGGAAGGATCATGATTGGATTGCGAGATGGATCATGATGGGATCACAGGACGCTCGGCGATTTGGATCGCGAAGACGTTCGACTACATCAACCGCTTTTCTTAATGTTTCCCGCTTAGCGATCTACAAGGGTATGTAGATCCACTCTCCCGCTCGTAGATGCTAATCACCATGGATAGATCTTGCGTGTGTGTAGGAAATTTTTTGTTTCCCACGCAACATTCCCCAACAGTACCAATCAGAGGTTTTGAGACAAAGGTCAGATACAAGAGATGGGCTAGGGTTTGGAGAGGAGATGGTGTTGATGAAGATGTTGATGGAGATTGACCCCCTCTCGATGAGAGGATTGTTGGTGACAACGATGGCTTTGATTTCCTCCTACGGGAGGGATGTTTACCAGACAGGATCGCCCTGCCGGAGCTCTAGATTGGTTCTGCCCAAGTTCCGCCTCGATATGGCGGTGCTTCGTGCCAAAAACTCTGTTATGATTTTTTTTCAGGACGGAACCCTCAATATAGCAGAAGATGGGCATCGGAGGGCCGCCAGGTGGGCCACAAGCCCCAGGGTAGCAGGCTTGTGGCAGCCTGGTGGGTCCCCTGATGCATTTCTTTTCCCCAATATTTTTTATATATTCCAAAATAATTCTCCGTGGATTTTTCAAGACTTTTGGAGTTGCGCAAAATAGGTATCTGAGATTTGCTCCTTTTCCAGTCCAGAACTCCAGCTGCCAGCATTCTCCCTCTTCATGTAAACCTTGTAAAATAAGAGAGAAAAGGCATAAGTGTTGTACCAAAATGTGTAATAATAGCCCATAATGCAATAAATATCAATATAAAATCATGATGCAAAATGGACGTACCAGTTATGCTTGGGTATATTTGTATAGAAGTTATAATGTTATGGATCCTCCAAAACTTTCGCACCAAGTTGTTCCATATGAGTCCAGCATACCTACCTATATGCGGTATTTACCTGCCGTTCCAAGTAAATTTGCATGTGAGAAACTCTAAACCTTCAAATAATATTCTGTTTTGTATGCCCGAATCACTCGTATAAGTACTAGGGGCTGTAAGTATCTTCCATGCTAGGTGGGTTATTCTCATGATATGTGTTGATTCACTATCATTCACTAGAAAGTGGCTGGTAATAGGTATTCCCAGTCCCGAAATAAAAAATGCAAATAATTAAACAAAACTCCCCCAGGAATGTTGTTGATATGGACGGTACCCGTGGATTCGGATCACCGTGGAGTGTGATTAATTGGTGGAGGGGGAGTAAAAAATTTACCATTTTGTTTGGGAACCGCCTATAATGTATCTAGCATGGAAGATACCGAGATCCCTCAGTTGGTATGGTGACTGTAACATCCCAAATTTTGGAATGTTATAATAAATATTAGAATGAGTGTTTGTTTGATTGAGTGATTGACTCTGATTGAAATTTGAAACTTTTAAAAACTTTTGAATGACTGGGAATGACATGACTTTCCCATGTGCTTTTGAATTCAAATTCAATTCCATTTCAAATCAATGAGAGAAGATAACATGACTTCTTCATAAACAAGGAATTTGAAAAGTGGATTTGAAAATCTCTGAATTATACTTTTTGGAATCCATTTCATATTTGGTTCCATTTTAAATTTTGAAAGAATTCAAATACCCTTGACAAGATTTTAAGAGGAGTAATATGACACTCCAAACCAGGGGCCATTTGAATCATATTTGAATTTATAAAACTCAGAATACTATTTTTGTAATATTTCACAAAGGGGTTTCAAAGCCATTTTTTTAAGTGGTTTTAATATTTATTTTTTTCCATTAATAAACCATATGGAAAATAGGGTAAAATGATTCCCCTAAATATAAAAGTGGAGAGAAATGAATTTGAAATCATTTTGCTATTTTGAAAATATTTTATTTGAACCAGCAACACTATTTGATTTTGTTGATTTTGTGAGATTTTATTTTGCCTCTCAAAATATTTTCATGCTTTAGGATTTATTTTTCTGCAAATTTTGATATATAATATGTCTATAGAAAAGTGTTTTAGTTTTACTTTTATTCAACTTCCTTTTCTGTTTTGTTTTATAAAAGGAAAAAATTCTGTTATTAGGAAAGACCACGAGGCCCGAATCCCCTTTCGCCAGATCCGAATCCCTTCCAATCGGGTATCCGATCCCCTGTTCTCCCTCTCTCCCTTGCTGACCGGTGGACTCCACCGTCCGATCCCGCCACTCCCGCGCTCACCTTCCAAATCTCACCAGAGCTCCGCCGGAACGAAATCCCGTCGCGATGCCCTCGTCGACATGCTGCGCACGAGCTCCACCCCAACCCCTCCTATAAATACTTGCACCCCTTGCTCCGTTTCGCCCCGAAGCCCTCTCCCGCATGCTCTCTGCCACGCCAAATCGCTCGCCGGAGTTCGACCGCGCCGCCACGCCATTGCCGCTCTAGCGCTCCACATAGACCTCCCCGTTGCCGTCTGAGCCCACCATCCACTTCGCCGTTGTAACATCCCAAACTTTGGAATGTTATAATTAATATTAGAATGATTGTTTGTTTGCTTGAGTGATTGAAATTGAGTGAAAATTTGAAACTTTTGAAAACTTTTGAATGAGAGGGAATAAAATGACTTTCCCATGAGATTTGAATTCCATCTTTGAAAATATTTCAAATTCAGAAACTTTAAGCAACTCAATGATTTTCATGAGAGAGGATAAAATGAGTTCTTCAAATTATATGAAATATGAGTTGGAAGTTTAAAATAAAGCTTTGAAAAGTGAATGTGAAAATCTCTGGATTTTCTTTTGGAATCATTTCATATTTGGTTCCTATTCAAATTTTCAAAGTATTCAAACCCCTGACAAAAATTTGAGACGAGTAATATGACACTCCAAACAAGGGGAAATTTTGTGAAGTATTTGAACCATAAAACCCAAAGGGTCATTTGAAAAATATTTGCAAAAAGATTTAAAACCAAATAGGCATTTTCTGAAAATAATATTTTTTTCGAAGTTATCAAATGACAGAATAAAAATGTTCAATAAATGGCATTTATTATTCTGTTAATTTTGATATATTTATTACCTATATTTAGAAACTTTTTGAATGCTTTAAATCATTTTGAAACGCACTGGACATTAATAAAGAAAACGGTAACGGTTTTATAATAAAACGGCCGGCCCAACGGCTTTAAAGCCGAGACCGTTACCGGTCGGTCAACCGACGCGCTAACAGCTCGCCCGCTCTCCATAACGTGTGGGACCCGCTGCCCGCTCCCTCTAATCACGCCGGTCACCTTCCTCCTCTCGCACCCAACGACATCGCCGGCAACCCCTCGATGTGATCTCCTCCCCTCCTTCCTTTCGGACGCCCCCGACCCCTCCTATAAATAGCCCTCGCTCCCCTCTTCCCATTCCCCCTCGTTTCCCCCAACCCCGACGTCTCTCCTCGCCGGAATCGCTCGCCGGAGCAACCGGTAGCCGCCGCGCTCTTGCTCCCCTGCCACCCCACCTCACCATCCCCGAGCCCTCTGAGGCCGCAGACGACCTCGCCGCACTCGCCTGCACCTCCACAACCACCTGCCCGAGTCCCGGACCCCCTGGAACGCCGTAGCCGTCGACCTCGCCGGAGTCCGAACCGCCCCAAGCTCGTGTCGCTCGTCACCGTCATCCCGAGGCCCCTCCAACGCCACCATCGCCTTCGCCATGCTCCCCTGCGTCGAACGGACCCAACGCCATCGCCGGAGACCCCCTGGAGCCGACGCACGCTTCGATCCCAAGCCGCCGCCGTCGACGACGACCTCGCCGGACTTCACCCCGCCGCGGTGAGCCCCTCTCTCTCCCCACCGTCCGATTTTAATCAACAGCCCAGATTAGAACCCGAACCGTTTTTCTTTAGGGTTTGGCCATCCGCTAGTTAGTCACCGCCGGACGCCCCCCGTAGCCTATCAGGAGATGCCACGTGTACCCCCTGTCCGTTAGAAACACCTTTTTCTTTTTATGTCTTAATTTGAAAAACAAAATAGTTTTTGATTTGTGTTGCTTATATCTTTTCTATTTTTAACTATTTTAAATTTATTCTTTTTGCTTTAGATCAAAAAATTTATCTAGTTTCTGTAGATATAAAGTTTGGCTACGTTTGAATATTTAAATTTGAGTTTAAACAGATTTGATTTACATTTTGTTTTCTGAATATCTTGAGTTCTAAAATGTATTTTTGATTGATTCTTTTTGCTACTTGTCACTGGTGATATTAGTTATAATTAGGCAAAGTTTGAGAATTTTTTAGAATAAAAATGATTAGGTTCTTAACTAAAAACAGAATCTGTTTAGTTTCCTATTAGTTTAATTAGATTGATTTACTTTGTTATGTTTTGAAAATCTGAATATGATTTACATTATGTTTTAGATTTCATTTGTTTCTGTTGTTCTAAATTTAGGATTTATACTTGCTGTTAAAAAAATTGCTTAGTTTATTACTATGTTGTTATAGGAACATTATATTTTTAACTAAGCATAGTTTGATAAAAACAGACTAGTTAGTAATAGTTAATTTTAACAAAGTTTTATATAATTAGATTCTGTTTTCAAATAAAATTTGTAGTAATCTTTTCTGTTAAGAAATGTTTGTTAATAAAAATGGTTTAGTTTTACTCTATTATAGGAAACTATATTCTTTATCATTAGGTAATGTTTTATAAAACAACTTAGTTTTAGTAGAGATTATTCTCACAAAGTTTTTAGATGATCTAATTCTATTTTGTAATAAAGATTTTATTTAATTACTTTCTGTTAACTTAGTTGTTTCATAATTTGTTTTCTCTTAGTTTATGGTTGTGTTCATTAGGCAAACACTCATGTTGTTTAGGATGTAGTTTTCATAGTTTGTACTTGTTCTTCAAAATTCTTTTTGCTAGAAAAATATTTACTAAAATCCTTTTGTTATATTTTACTTTGTTTTTGGTTTTGTTTTGTTGAAAATAGTTGCTTGTAGTGGGAAATTACCTTAGTTGCTTTTATGAAAACTTTGTTGACTTTGAGTTTTGTCTTAAGTATTTCCTTCATCAACCTTGTTGCTTTTGTTCTTGTGTTACCTTGTGATTGTTAGAATTGATTGCTAGTATGATTGCTTATGTATGCAATGCTTGTTTATATAGATTTTTCATCGGAGAGTGACAAATAGTCTATCAAGTTATTTGTGAGAGCGATCTTTATCTTCATCAACAGTACGGGCAAGTTCACTTTGACCATCTTTTCATACCTATGTTTTATTGCATATAGTGACATCATTTCAACAAATCCCTCCCGTAGTGTCATTGAAATTCTTGTAGTTGAGTAGAATGCATGAGGTAGGAACCCACCACTTGTTACTAAAGCCCCGGGAACGCTAGTTAGTGCAATGCTATGCTAAAGTAGACAGGGTCTGGTATGAGTGTTCGTGAGTGGTGTGAAGAAGGACTCCACGTCAAAACGACGACTTCATGAAGGCTTCTTCAAGACCTGCATATTCAAGACCTCAAGACTTCGAGACTCGAGAAAAAAGTTTTTCAATACACACTACTGGGTGAGGGATGGTTGAAACGGTACCCTGGAGAAACCAGTGGATTTGCCTAGGTGTTGCTGGAGATGGCCAGTATTCATGTGGAAAGCCTCACCCAGACTCAAAGAGAAGGATGAATACTTCATGCCCGGAAGCTTACCTGTGTAGCCACAAATCATTATGGGCTCTGGCTTGGTTGATCTTTGTTGTGACTCTGCTGGGCAGTGCTATGAGATGTAGTCGACGTTAGGATTGGATGGGCACTGTCGGACAGTCAGGGAAACACTCTGAAAGACCATGTTTCGTTCATCCTGTTCTCAAACACCATGCAGTGCGAGGACTTTCCAGGAGAGAACGAATCTTGTGGGTAAAGTACACAACACTGTGCAGAGTTAAACCTAATCGATTAGCCGTGTCCCCGGTTACGGACAATTTGAGCCTCTGGACTTGGAACTATCTCTGAACTCTCAACACTGGACTGATAACCTAATTGTGGGCAACTTAAGATACTTGTGGGCATTGACACATTGGTTGGCGGAACCATGTCCTGATAGGTAACTCTATAGTGAAATTCCTGATATTCCTTTGTTGTAGGAAAATAAAATCAGCTTTTATGCAAAAACTTAGCCACAGAGCCATAAAGCCTTATTGCATATAGTATAGTTTATATCTTCTATTCTGCTATGGTGATCTTGCCAGCATATTCAAAATGCTGACCGACACAGCTGCAACGTCTTATGTTGCAGATACTCTTCTACGATGGGTAAGAGTACGATTCATGGTTACGGTCCGCACTCAACTTGCCGTTGGTGTTATTGGGACTCCACTCCCGTTGACTGTATCCACTGCTATTTTAAGGTATATATCAGTTTACGTTGTTACATGTGATTGCACTTTGGTATATACATTGATGTACTGTGTGTGCCAGCATACTGATCCAGGGATGGCACAGAACACACAGAGGCTTGACTCGTTTTGAGTCGGGTCGCTACAGCCGTCATCATCCGCATATCCCCGTGCCCTCGCCCAAGCCCCACACCCACCAGAGTTCTGCCATTGATAGTCACCTAAGCGCCATCGCCGCCACGAAGCTCGCCTTCATCGCCATCGTCGTCCCCGAGCTCCACCACGACCATCAGAAGCCTCGTCGTGCCTGTCTGCGTCCTCTGGTGTCATCGCCATTGCCTGAGAGCCCTTGGAGTCATGTCCTGCATCAAGCCGAGCCGCAAGCCACCGGCAAACTCGCCGGAGTTGACCTCCTCCCACGGTGAGCCTCTCCCCACCATAGGATCTCAATCTATGGTCTCAATTAGACCTCGCATACCCCTTCGATTTATTTAACTAAACCGATTGGTTTTCTCTTATTCTATTTTAGCCGATGCATTTTTCTTTAAATTCTGGCCATCCGCTAGTTAGGCTAAACCGCGCACAGCCTCAACCAACCAGAATGCGCCATGTAGCACGCCGTGTTCGTTAGTTTACATTTCCTTTTTCTGTTTTCTGTTTAAAAACAGAATAGTTCTGTTTTTGTTTTCTTTATATCTTTTATGTTTTTAATTGTGTTAATTTGATTCCTTGTGCATTGGGTCAAAAATTTAGTCTAGTTTCCGTAGATATCAAGTTTGACCGTATTTGAATAACTTAATTTGAATTCAAACACATTTTCTCCAAACACTAATTTGCTTATAACTTGAGTTTAAAATAGGTTTTGAGTTGATTCTTTTTTCTACGTGTCACTAGTGACTTTATTGAACAGTGGGTAGAATTTTAGAATTTCTAGAATATTTTAAATTAGGGTTTCAAGCAAAACAGATTCTGTTTTAGTTCTTTTTAGGTTTATCTCTATTTCTTTAGTCTTAATTGCTTTTATTTTCTTTTATTTTATATAAGTTGACAAATTTTACTTTGTTTTCTGTTAGTCAGCAGTATTACTTCAACCAAATTTATTTTTATGTTGTTTATTATTTTTGATAGCATGAAATAAATTATAGTTTCATAATAACTTGCAAATTGATTTCATTGCTAGTTGGACTTCCTATTTGAAATTATTTTCATAAATTATTTTATAAGTTTTACTTTTTGTTAACTTAGTTATTATATACTTTTTGTTTTCTCTTATTTTAGAATTTTATTATTTTTCTTGTGGTTAAGTTTATTAGGAAAAAACTTATGTTTTTAGAGTATTGTTTTCTTAGTTCTTAGTTGTTCTTCAAAAGTAATTATTTTTGCTAGTAAAATATTTGCTAGAACACCTTTGTTAGATTTTACTTTGTTGTTATCTTATTGCTACTAAAAATAGGATTAATTGTAGGGAAAATCAACCTTTGGTTGTTGTGATGAACTTTTGTTGTTTTAACTTTTGTCTTAAGTATTTCCTTCATCACAACACTAGTGTTTTATAGTTTTTGCTTTGGTTTTTTTATTGTTAGAATTGATTGCTAGTATGATTGCTTATGTAAGTGCAATGTTTGATTATATAGATTTTCATCGGAGAGTGACGAATAGTTCCATCAAGTGTTTTTTGAGAGCGATATTTATCTTCATCAACAGTACAGGCAAGTTCACTTTGACCATTTATTTCATACCTATGTTTTCTCGCATGTAGTGACATCATTCAACAAATTCCTCCACTAGTGTTTGAAATTCTTGTAGTTGAGTATAATGCATGAGGCAGGAACCCACCCCTTGTTACTAAAGCCCCGGGAACGCTAGTGATTTTAATGCTATGCTAAAGTAGACGGGATCTGGTATGAGTTTTCGTGAGTGGTGTGAGAAGGAGGACTCCATGTCAAAACGACAAATTCATGAAGGCATCTTCAGGTCCCGCATTTTCAAGACCTCAAGACTTCGAGACTCGAGAACAAGTTTCCAATACACACTACTAGGTGAAGGATGGATTTGATGGGCACCCTGAAGAAACCAGTGGATGGCCGGGATGCATGGATATGCGCCATGACATCTTGCGGAAAGCTTCACCCAGACTCAAAGAGACGGATGAATACTTAATGCCCGGAAGCTTACCTGTGTAGCCACAAGTCATTATGGGCTCTGGGTTGGTTGATCTTTTTTGTGACTTTGGCTGGGCCGTGCTACGAGATGTAGTCGACGTTAGGATTGGATGGGCACTAACAGTAGTCAGCAAAACACTCTGAAAGACCATGTTTCGTTCGTCTTGTTCTCAAACACCATGTAGTGCAAGGACTTACAAGGAGGGAAAGAATCTTGTGGGTAAAGTACACAACACTCTATAGAGTTAAACCTAATTGATTAGTCATGTCCCCAGTTATGGACAATTTGAGCTACTGGACTTGGCTCTATCTCTGAACTCTCAACACTGGACTGATAATTAATTATGGGCAACTTATGATACTTGTGGGCATTAAGACATCGGCTGGCGGAACCATGTCATCATAGATAACTCTGTAGTGAAAAATGCCTGATATTCCTTTGTTGTAGGAAAAGAAAAGAAAATCAGCTTTCATGCAGAAAAACTCAAACACAGAGCCACAAAGCCTTACTACATATAGAATAGTCTTTATCTTCTGTTCTGCTATGGTGATCTTGCCAGTATATTCAATGTACTGACCTACACAGTTACAACGTCTTATGTTGCAGATAAGTTCGTCGACGAGTAAGAGTACGATTCAGGGTTACGGTATGCACTCAACCTGTCGTTGGTGTTATTGGGACTCCACTCCCATTGACTGTTTCCGCTGAGATTTCGAGGTATATATCAGTTTTACGTTATTTACATGTGATTGCACTTTGATATATACATTGATGTACTGTGTGTGCCAGCATACTGATTCAGGGATGACACAGAATGCACAGAGGCTTAACTCGTTTTGAGTCGGGTCGCTAAACTGACAATGAAAGCATACCGCTCAAAATTATTATTCATTTCTGTTTTAAAAACTCGAGCTCTAGCACCTCTACAAATCATGTTGGGTAACGTTGCATGGGAAACAAAAAATTTCCTACGCACACGAAGATATATCCATGGTGATGAGCATCTACGAGAGGGAGAGTGGATCTACATACCCTTGTAGATCGCTAAGCGGGAAGCGTTAAGAAACGTGGTTGGTGTAGTTGAATGTCTTCGCGATCCAAATCGCCATGCGTCCCGTGATCCAATCATGATCCGTCCCGCGATCCAATCATGGTCCATCCTGCGATCCGATCACGATCCATCCCATGAACTTGATCACGATCCGTCTCACGAACTTGATCACGATCCTTCCGATCTAGCACCGAGCGGACGGCACCTCCGCGTTCAGCACACGTACAGATTGATGACGATCTCCACCGTATTGATCCAGCAAGAAGGAGTGGAGAGGAAGAAGAGTTCTCCAGAAGACTGACAGCGCTCCGGCGATGGTGGTGGAGCAATTCCGGCAGGGCTTCGCCTAAGCACTGCAGAAAACCGATCTAGAGGAGAAACTATGCACTAGAGATTAGGGTTTGCACGTGGCTGAAAAATCAAGTGCAAAACCCTAGAAATCCACTAGTATATATAGGAGGAGAGGAGGCAGCTTGGCCTCCAATCTTCCTAGGCTTCGGCCGAACTAGGAGAGGAGGAGTCCACCTCCTACACTCCTAGTAGGATTAGGATTCATCCTTTTTTTTCCTTTTTGCCTTTTTCCACCTTTTTCCTTGTGGGTTTTCTTCTCCAGCCACATGGGCCTTGTGTGGGAGTTTACACCAGCCCACTAAGGGCTGATATTCACTCTCCCACAGCCCATGAAGCCTCTTGGGTCGAAATAGCCCTCCCGGAGGTCTCCCGGTACACTACCGGCACTCCCGGTACACTACCGATAAGCCCGGAACTTTTCCGGCGACCAAAACAGGACTTCCTATATATGAATCTTTACCTCCGGACCATTCCGGAACTCCTTGTGACATCCGGGATCTCATCCAGGACTCCGAACAAACTTCGGTCACCACCATACACAACTCTATACTACCGAAACATCACCAAACCTTAAGTGTGCAGACCCTGCGGGTTCGAGAACTATGTAGACATGACCGACACACCTCTACGGTCAATAACCAATGGCGGGACCTGGATTTACACATTGGTTCCTAAATATTCTATGAATATCTTTATCGGTCGAACCTCTGTGTGAAGGATTCAGTTAATCCCGTATGATGTTCCCTTTGTTCTTCGGTATGTTACTTGCCTGAAATTTGATCATCGGTATCTCCATACCTAGTTCAACCTCGTTACTGGCATGTCTCTATACTCGTTCCGTAATACAAGATCTTGCAACTAACACTTAGTCATATTGCTTGCAAGGCTTATTGTCATGTTGTATTACCGAGTGGGCTCTGAGATACCTCTCTGTCACACGGAGTAACAAATCCCAGTCTTGATCCATGCCAACTCAACAGACACCCTCGGAGACACCTCTAGAGTACCTTTATAGTCACCCAGTTACGTTGCGACGTTTGATACACACAAGGTACTCCTCCGATATCTGTGAGTTGCATGGTCTCATGGTCATAGGAACATATACTTGACATGCAGAAAGCAGTAGCAATAAACTGACATGATCATAAGCTACGTTTGTTGTTTGGGTCTTGTCCATCACATCATTCTCCTAATGATGTGATCCCGTTATCAAATGACATCTCATGTCCATGGCTAGGAAACCTTAACCATCTTTCAATCAACGGGCTAGTTCACTAGAGGCACACTAGGGACATTGTGTTTGTCTATGTATCTACACATGTATCCATGTCTCCAATTAATACAATTATAGCATGGATAATAAACGATTATCATGAACAAGGAAATACAATAATAAACACTTTATTTATTGCCTCTAGGGCATATTTCCAACAAATCAATGCTTCCTTCTATGTAGGGGATATACCCCGCGGTATGACCCGGCCAGAAGTATGACCCGGCCAGGACTTGGCGACTCACTAGAGACCTAGTCGAGATTTGATGATTCATTGGTAACCCGGCAGGAGGGTCAGACGAGCGACATGGCCCAAGGCCCAGCGTGTAAGCCGGCACTAGGCGGCTCACAAGAGAAGGCCCAAAGAGAGAAAGGATTCCCTCGCAAAGGAAACAAGACCCGGATTAGGATTCAAGAGAGACTAGTCCTAATCCTACTCCTAGTAGGACTCAACATGTAAACCTACCCTTTCCACCTATATAAGGAGGGGTAAGGCGCCCCAAGAGGGTCAAGTTGAGACAGACACAAGTCATTAGAGATAGACAGATTAGAGGCTCTCGAGATTAGAGGTAGCAAGACAGCACCCTTGTAACCGAGAGATCTTCCTCATCATCAATACAAGACAAGCAGGATGTAGGCTTTTTCGTCCATGGGAGCAGACGAACCTGGGTAAACTCGCGTCTCTCGATTCCGACCAACCCCTCTCAAGCCGCCACATAGTTGCGACGGCCTCACACCTAAGTCCGTTAACTCAGACATCTTGCCGTGACAAAACCACGACAGTTGGCGCCCACTGTGGGGCTGGTGCACGATGGTGTTGTGTCCTTGGAGGGATCTCACCGAGGAATTGAGGAGCTCGCAGTCAACCGGATGAAGAAAGTCATATCAGAGTAAAAGAGTAACTAGGCAACAGCGGGCGAGCAAGGTCGATGTGCATTGATAGATGGTTTCTTTTCTTCACCGAAAGCTTCTACGGCATCAATGAGCGTCGTGTGATCGCTGTTGTTGTCTGACTTGGACTATCATTGGTTGCAGGCGGCACAAGAAGATACAATCTACATCGATGCAAAAATTGTAAAAATTCCAGATTCAACCCAAGGGCTTCTACCAGCGATCGATGGAAGATGCTCCTGTTTACATCAACAACTTGAAGTGGTTGGACCTCGGGATTTAGAAGCCACACTCAACCTCTCAAGAGATTCATGGCACATATCCATGCACAGTCTATCAACGAGCAGAGTTCGGTCACATCTCCGCCACGGCCTTGGCTCAACCTAGAGCCGGCCCTCCGCTGCGACCTGGCCTTGCCTACTCACAGTCGCGTCAGCGTCGCCCCTCCTCTTCCAGGTCAACCGCTGCTGCTCCTCGCCCGTAGGCCAATGCGCGTTGTCCATCATTTTTTGGGTCTCGGACGGCCTCCGCCTCCACTAGCGGTCCTCTTTGCTAAGCTCGTGCACAGCGGCTATGCCTCGCCTCTGGCCGGCTCCACTGCACCTACGGGCCCCTATGCATGTTGTGAGTCGCCGCTCCCGCCTGCGTGCCTCGAACCTGACTAGCCGCCTCCACCTCTGGCATGGAGCAGCGCCTCTGCAGCTGCGGCCTCGCCCCGTTTCCACCGGCGTTTCTCCAAATCGTTTTGGGTGCAAATTGGACCCAAGCCGGCCTCGCCCACGCCTGACTCGCCATTGCAGGTTTCGTCTTCGGGTCGGCCTCGTCGTGGCCTCCAGCCGCCTTTCTCCTCCTCCATGAGTTGCTTCTAGCCGTCACCTTCGCCTCGAGCCCGCGCCGCCACAAGCCGACCCGGTGGCCTGGGACTCTTCTCGGGCGTGAGCCGCCCCGCGCCGCCCTTCGCTTCACAGTATCTTCTGATGCGGCCTACCATAGTACGAGTCCGCCTCGCCCACTCCATCGTGGCTCACCCCATCACCTTAGCCTCGGCCTTGCCCTGCCATTGTGCCGTGGCCGCCTCCTCATTATGCATGCGCCTTCATCGCACCAGCGACCGCTGCCTCACATCCGGCCGCTGCGCTGCCGCCGCCTTGCTGCACCACCCTGCCGCACAACTCTCCTGCGTCGCTGCAGCCTCGCCTCACCATGCCCCTGTACACGCACCTCCGCGTCGCTCCGACTCGTGGCCTCACCTCCACCGCCACTCGCCGCACCCCTGGTCAATGACCTTCAAGTCGCTTCTGAGCCACATGTCGCAGCTCCAAACTGCCATCTCCATCGCCCGCCTCGCTTCTGAAGCTGTCCGCACACGCCCGCCTCATGTGTTCCTGCTGCTGTTGTTTCACCAGGGTAGTAAACAAAACTGGCAGTATCATACAGGATCCGATCCTTCTTATAAATATAAGAATCGAAGTGAATTCAACAACATTATCATAAGGTGATTTATGGATGCTACATACGGATCATCTGTCGGCTGAACGAATCAGGTGAAATCCATTCAGTCGGTCTTTATTGATCTATTTTTATTCTTTCAAGAATAGTTACTCTCGCCTGTGATGTCTTCTATGCAAGACAATTATTTATTACAAACATGGTGTCGTGCTTGATCATTCAAACCTCCCAATGGACGCTCGTGAGCCGCCACTCCGTGGTCCAGTTTACGTCAACACCCAGAGTTATCCCTACAAATTGCCCAACGGAGGCACGCAAGACGACGCCCATGGTCTGATCTACATCAGTATGTCGGTGCGGGGTTCACCTGTATGAACCGCCCAAATGGACAGGCGCGCTAGTCGCCGCCACAGTCGTTTGGTTAACTTCAACAAACCAGACGGGATGAGCCATCGACCGGATTATCAAAACAATTCATACGGGACCGTCTATAACCCGCCATGGTCAAACGTCACCCTTCAGTGGAGATTGTCAAGCTGCCTCTTCGATTCAACTCAAGACTCGGGGGCTACAGACATGGTGAGACACATTTGGTCGTTTTTCAAAGAGAACCCCGGGTCTTTGCAAGAGAAAACCCAATCCTGGGGGCTATTATATTATTGGCGAAAGAATTAAAAGTTTCCCAAGAGGACGAGCCACCATGATGCACCGTTCAAACATGGGTATCCTGATTTATTTGATCATCATAAAGTAACTTGGAGTTTTTGCTGTTTATACATTTTAGGTTGTGCAAAGGTGGATACTTCTACAAGGTCACTTGGGGGCTTCCGACCCATCGGGTTTAGCTTGCTCACACTCTTGATTGGCTCCTCAGCTAGAACAGCAACAGTGTACGGCGGCTTGCAAGGCGGTGACTTACAAGTTGGCGGTCCACGCGATGGCGGCGTGCAAGATGGTGTAAAGGTTGACTCCGTGAAACAAGTGTTGGAACCATGTGTGGATACATAGACAAACACAATGTCCCTAGTGTGCCTCTAGTGAACTAGCTCGTTGATCAAAGATGGTTAAGGTTTCCTAGCCATGGACATGAGATGTCATTTGATAAACGGGATCACATCATTAGGAGAATGGTGTGATGGACAAGACCCAAACTACAAATGTAGCATATGATCTATTCCTATGACCATGAGATCATGCAACTCATTCACACCAAAGGAGTGCCTTGTGTGTATCAAACATCACAACGTAACTAGATGACTATAAAGGGGCTCTAGAGGTATCTCCGAGGGTGTCTGTTGAGTTGGCATGGATCAAGACTGGGATTTGTTACTTCGTGTGACGGAGAGGTATCTCAGGGCCCACTCGGTAATACAACATCACAATAAGCCTTTCAAGCAATGTGACTAAGTGTTAGCCATGGGATCTTGTATTACGGAACGAGTAAAGAGACTTGCCGGTAATGAGGTTGAACTAGGTATACAGATACCGACGATCGAATCTCGGGCAAGTAACATACAGAAGAACAAAGGGAAACATCATACGGGATTAACTGAATCCTTGAAATAGAGGTTCAACTGATAAAGATCTTCGTAGAATATGTAGGAACCAATATGGGCATCCAGGTCCCGCTATTGCTTATTAACCGTAGAGGTGTCTCGGTCATGTCTACATAGTTCACGAACCCGCAGGGTCTGCACACTTAAGGTTTGGTGACGTTTCGGTAGTATAGAGTTATGTATGGTGGTGACCGAAGGTTGTTCGGAGTCCCGGATGATAGGACATCACGAGGAGCTCCGGAATGGTCCGGAGGTAAAGATTGATATATAGGAATTCCTGTTTTGGTCGCCGGAAAAGTTTCGGGCTCATCGGTAGTGTACCGGGAGTGCCGGTAGTGTACCGGGGGACCATTGGGAGGGGTATTCCGACCCAAGAGGCTATATGGGCTGTGGGAGAGTAAATACCAGCCCTTTGTGGGATGGTTGAAGTCCCACACAAGGCCCATGCGGCTGGGGAGAAAAGCCCAAAAGGAAAAAGGTGGAAAAAAGGCAAAAAAGGGCCAAATAAGGAAGGAGTCCTAATCCTACTAGGAGTGGAGGAGGAGGACTCCTCCCTCCAATTTTGGCCAGATCTTCAGGGTTTGAGGCTGCCTCCTCCCATTCCTCCACCACCATCGCCGCAGCACCGTCACGCTGCCGGAGAACCCTTCTACCTCTCCGCTCCCTCTTGGTGGATCAAGAAGGTGGAGATCGCCATCGAGCTGTACGTGTGCTGAACGCGGAGGTGCCATCCGTTCGGCACTAGATCGGAAGGACCATGATCAAGATCGCGAGACGGATCGTGATGAGTTCGTGGGACGGATCGTGATGAGATCGCGGGACGGATCGTGATGAAGTTCACGAGAGGGATCATGATTGGAGCGCGGGACAGATCGTGATGAGATTGCAGGACACTCGGCGATTTGGATCACGAAGACGTTCGACTACACCAACCGCGTCTCTTAACGCTTCCCGCTTAGCGATCTACAAGGGTACGTAGATCCACTCTCCCTCTCATAGATGCTCATCACCATGGATAGATCTTGCGTGTGCATAGGAAACTTTTTGTTTTCCATGCAACGTTCCCCAACAACAAGGTCGTTGGGGGTTTTCAACCTTCCAGGTTAAGCTTCAACCCTCTCAATTGGCTCTTCAGCCATAGTAAGGCGGGTTGGGGACGTCGAACTTATTCCTTCAAACAAGGTCAAAAGGGGTGCTGCGAGTTGTGAACTTGCCCCCTTTTGATCCGCAAGGATGAGTTATACCTGCTTGTATGTAGCTGCCGCTCTGCCAGGGGTGTAGCAAGCTGTCAACTCACCCCCTACGAGGGCCTCATACAGAGGCGAGGGAAACTCTCTCATCTGCTACGTACTCTCCCCCAAGTGGCCCATCATACTCTTAAGCAAGTGACGCTATTTAAGGTTCAAACGACGGATTTATGTCATGTGAGAAGTAGCTTATGAGCCTGGGGCACTCACCCCACTGAAAATTCTGGTCTGTTGCACCCTTAAGAGTGAATCTCGTCTAGAGACCCTAAGCCATTAAAGATTGACGGACACTCTCGTTAGAGACCGTGCATTGTTATGCAGTTCAAAGTAACAGTTCCCCCCAGAAGGGCCAGCAATGAGCTTTCGAAAATCAAAAAAGGAAGGGAAAACAAGAACATCATACATTGCATCATACATGGCATCATGCATTGCATACATATCATGTTGGTCTCCAAAGCCAGGTTAGAGCAAGATTGGGAAAGAAGAAGCAAGGCTACACCAGATTTTAACATCTTCGGGTTATGCTTTTTCAAGCCGCCCTTACAACAATGTAGAATATATTCTGTCTTGTTTACTTTTGCTGGTCTTGTCTCTTAAGATGAGTCGTCGTTAAGTATGATGAAAAAACTTCTGTAGGAACAAATATATCTTTGATAGCCAAAATGGCTGGATCTTCATCATGGTTTATCATAACCAGTATTAAATGATTGGGGTTTTTTCAAACCATATTGGAAAGTTGATTATTATTGAAGAGTCACCCTATTAGATATAATGCCATGTCATTTAATTGACTAGCTATTGGATTTCGTCAACCTGTGCTCTGTAGTATACTACAACACTCATGGATTTATCAATTATATATGTTCTGGGTTGCACTGCAACCACGAGCAGGGATTTTATTTCAAAGACAAAGGAATTCTTCCAGGATATTCATTCTGGGTTCACTAGTAGAAAACAGGGCTTTGGTCCATGCCGGGCCAGCCCATTAGTCCTGGTTCAGTCACGAACCAGGACCAGTGGGGGTAACGGTCCCGGTTCGTGAGGCCACGGAGCTGGGCGGGACACGTGGGGCATTGGTCCCGGTTTGTTTGGAACTTTTGGTCCTGGTTCCAGACAACCATTGGTCCCGGCTCGTGGCTGGATCCACGACCAAAGGGATGCCTATATATACCCCCTCGCCAGCGAGAAGAGCACTCAAGATTGCTCTGTTTTTTAGGCCGGTGAGGGGAGAGCTTTGTGGTGCTCTCGCTCACCACCTATGCACATGAGGTGTTTGATGAAATGCCCAAGCCAAACTTAAGCTTTATCCTTTCGAAGCTCCTTGTCCAAACTCCGTTTTCATCAAGATTTGTCTAGGTTTGGTGGTCCGTCCTGTCCCATCCCCGTCCTGAAACCACCGTCGATCGCTCGCGCGTGGTGAGCCTCTTGATCTTATCTTCTTGCTAAAAGAAAATATACTTACTCGTATGATTTTCTTACTTTTATTATTGTTTGTTATTATATAGTGCCATGGTTATGGTATCCGCCCACGTCGGCCCACGTCCAGTCTATGATTCAGATGTGGTATATTATCTTCCATATAACTATTTCAGACATCTAATGTCTATGACAATTAATTATGCCACCAACTTGATGTAGATGTTTTTATCTAGTGGAAGTAGTTGAACCAGAAATGGATACCGACTATGCAATTCTGCTCGACAATTTAATTAAAGCTAAAAAAGAAATCGATCATTTGAAAGAAAAATTGAAAAGAACTGAAGATGACAAGATGGGATTGGAGTTGCATGTTGCCAATATCGTCGACGATCACAAGAAAAAGATGGATGGAATGCGCTTGAAGCTTAGAAAGATTAGAAAATATGCCATTCATACTGAGGCTTGGTATCATTATGCCGTTGGATCAATTGGTACCTTAGTAGCGGTTATGATTGCATTTGTTGTTGCGTTTAATTTTTTACATAGTTTCGTTGTACGTTTTAATTAAATCCTCTAGAGAGCTATATGTTGTTCAATAATGACAACTATGTATGAACTGTACGTATTTATTTTGGTCATTATTGTACTTTGGCTTTAATGTGATGATGAATTTCTATTAATTTGGTCACTTCTATTAATTTCCACCTGCTTCAGAAGGGTTTTATGCCACACTATAATGTTTTGACCAAGCACGGAGAAAGATGGGTTTTGATGGAAGACAACGAAGAAGAAGAGGATGATGACAACTACCCTCCCCCTGAATACGGTGATGCTCCAATGAGGGAAGCTGAATATCAAGAGGAACCAGACGATGTGCCCGATGATGATCTTCGATGGGTCATTGTTGATGCACAGACAGAATGCAAAAGTGAAAGGGAGAAGTTGAAGTTTGATCAGATGTTAGAGGATCACAAAAATGGGTTGTACCCAAATTGCGAAGATGACAACAAAAAGCTCGGTACCACACCGGAATTGCTGCAATGGAAGGTACACAATGGTGTATCTAACAATGGATTTAGTTTACTACTGAAAATAATGAAGAAGAAGCTTCCAAAGGATAACAAATTGCCCACAGTATGTATGAAGCAAAGAAGGTTCTATGACCTCTAGGATTGGAGGTGCAGAAGATACATGCATGCCCTAATGACTGCATCCTCTACCACGGTGCATACGAGGATTTGAACGCATGCCCGATATGCGGTGCATTGCGGTATAAGATCAGAAGAGATGACCCTAGTGATGTTGAGGGCCAGCGCACCGGGAAGAGGGTTCCTGCCATGGTGATGTGGTATGCTCCTATAATACCATGGTTGAAACATCTATTCAGAAACAAAAAGCATGCTGAGTTGATGCAATGGCATAGAAAAGACCATAAGAAAGATGGGAAGTTGAGAGCACCCACTGACGGGTCGCAGTGGAGAAAGATCGAGAGAAAGTGGAGCGACTTTACAGGTGACCCGAGGAACGTATGGTTTGGTTTAAGTGCAGATGGTGTTAATCCTTTTGGGGAGCAGAGCAACAAGCATAGCATATGGCATGTGACTCTATGTATGTATAACCTTCCTCCTTGGTTGTGCATGAAGCAGAAGTTCATTATGATGCCAGTGCTCATCCAAGGCCCTAAGCAATCCGGCAATGACATTTATGTGTACCTAAGGCCATTAGTTGATGAACTTTTACAGCTATGGAATGGAAGAGGTGTACGTGTGTGGGATGAGAACGAACAGGAGGAATTTGACCAACATGTGTTGCTGTTTGTAACCATCAATGATTGGCCTGCTCTTAGTAACCTTTCAGGACAGACAAACAAGGGATACCACGCATGCACACACTGTTTAGATGACACCGACACTATATATTTGGACAAATGCAGGAAGAATGTGTACCTGGGGCATTGTCGATTTCTTCCAACCAACCATCAATGTCAAAAGAAAGGAAAGCATTTCAAAGGTGAGGCAGATCACCGGAAGAAGCCCGCCCTCCATAGTGGTGATCACATACTTGATACGGTCAATGATTTACAAGTAATATTTGGAAAGGGTCCTGGCGGACTATCTGTTCCGACTAACGATGCGGGACGCGCTCCCATGTGGAAGAAGAAATCTATATTTTGGGACCTACCCTATTGGAAAGACCTAGAGGTCCGCTCTGCAATCGACTTGATGCACGTGATGAAGAATCTTTGTGTGAACCTTCTAGGCTTCTTTGGAGTGTATGGGAAGACAAAAGATACACCGGAGGCACGGGAGGAATAGCAACATGTGCATGAAAAAGACGGCATGCATCCAAAGCAATATGAAGGTCCTACTAGCTACACTCTTACTAAAGAAGAGAAGGAAATCTTCTTTGAATGCCTGCTCAGTATGAAGGTCCCGTCTGGCTTCTTGTCAAATATAAAGGGAATAATAAATATGCAGAGAAAAAGTTCCAGAACCTAAAGTCTCATGACTGCCACGTGATTATGACGCAACTGCTGCCGGATGCATTGAGGGGGCTTCTACCGGAAAACGTTTGATTAGCCATTGTAAAGCTATGTGCATTCCTCAATGCAATCTCTAAGAAGGTGATCTATCCAGAAATCGTGCCAAGGTTAAGGAGTGATTTGGTGCAATGTCTTGTTAGTTTCGAGCTGGTGTTCCCACCGTCCTTGTTCAATATCATGATGTACGCCCTAGTTCATCTAGTCGATGAGATTGCCTTCTGGGCCCTGTATTTCTACACAATATGTTCCCTTTGAGAGATTCATGGGAGTCTTAAAGAAATATGTTCGTAACCGTGCTAGGCCAGAAGCAACCATCTCCATGGGCCATCAAATAGAGGATGTCATTGGGTTTTGTGTTGACTTCATTCCTGATCTTAAGAAGATTGGTCTCCCTCAATTGCGATATGAGGGGAGACTGACTGGAAAAGGCACGCTAGGAGCGGACATAATAATATGTAGGGACGGGCATTCTTGGTCTCAAGCACACTACACAGTTCTACAGAATTCCACCTTGGTGACCCCGTATGTCGATGAACAGAAGAATACTCTGCGCTCCAAACACCCAGAGCAGTGTGACAATTGGATTGCATATGAACACATCAGGACTTTCGAGAGTTGGTTGCAAACATGTCTCATGGGTGACAACACTGTTTCTGATGAGCTGTACTTGTTGGCCAGGGGACCATCTTCGACTATCTTGACTTACAACGGGTACGAGATAAATGGGAATACATTTTACCCGATCGCCGAAGATGCAAAGAGAACCAACCAAATCAGTGGTGTCTGCTTTGATGCAACAACCAAGAGGGGAAAGGACACATATTATGATTAAATAGTGGACATATGGGAACTTGACTATGGACATGATTTCAAGGTCCCTTTGTTTCAGTGCAAATGGGTCAATCTATCAAGAGGCTGGGTGCAGGAAGACCCACAGTACGGAATGAGAACAGTGGATCTGAACAATCTTGGGTACACAGACGAACCATTTTTCCTAGCCAATGATGTGGCACAGGTTTTCTATGAGAAGGACATGTCTACCATACCGAGAAAAAGAACAGATAAGGAAGCGAATACATCGTACAATGAGCCAAAGCATCACATAGTTCTTTTAGCAAAAAGAGACATCGTGGGATTGGAGGGCAAGACAGAAATGTATGAAGATTATGAAAAGTTTCATGAAATTCCTCCCTTCAAAGTCAAGGCTGACCCAAGCACCCTGTTAAACGATGAAGATTATCCATGGTTACGGCACAATTAGCAAAGGACACAAGCGAAGAAAAAGTGAAGACTTTCTCTCCACAACTATATCATTGCAGTGACATGTCAAGAAATGGAATGCCTTTTGCAACACATGAGTTTTCGTCCGAAACCCTAATTCTTCGAAAGAGATTTTCCGTTTTGTACACGAAGTGCATCCAGTTTTTGTCGTAGCCCTCTCAACTTTTTATGACATGTTATGTGCGTTAAATGATGATACCATGCCAACTTTCAACCTTTTTCCGAGTTCATTTGAATTGCTTTTCAATTTCAGGGTTATTTAGCTCAAAAAATCAGTAAGTGCATGAACAATACCAAATGATGTCGGAAAGGGTTGAAAATTGATGATGTGGCTTTGAATGGTGCATTTTCAACACACAAATAGTCTAGAGTTCAAATGAGTTCAAAAAAATGAAATCCCTTTGTAACATATGAGTTTTCGTCCGAAACCCTGATACTTCGAAAGAGATTGTCCATTTTGTACACGAAGTGCATCCATTTTTTGCCGTAACCATCTCAACTTTTTAGCACATGCTATGTGGGTGAAATGGTGATACCATGCAAACTTTCAACATTTTCAAAGTTCATTTGAAGTGCTTTTCAATTTCAGGATCATTTAGCTCAAACAAATCAGTAAGTGCATGAAAAATAACAAATGAAGTCAGAAAGGGTTGAAAATTGATGATGTGGCTTTGAATGGTGCATTTTGAACACACAAAAAGTATGGAGATCAAATAAGTTCAAAAAATGAAATCCCTTTGTAACATATGAGTTTTTGTTTGAAACCATGATACTTCGAAAGAGATTGTCCATTTTGTACACGAAGTGCATCCAGTTTTTGTCGAAACCAACTCAACTTTTTAGCACATGCTATGTGGGTGAAATGATGATACCATGCCAACTTTCAACCTTTTCAGAGTTCGTTTAAAGTGCTTTTTAATTTCTTTCAAAACATCGTGGGAGTGGAGTTCAAAAAAGAATCAAATAAAAATTATATCAAAATTATGCAACTAAAATTATCAAAGTTTTTTTTAAAACATTAATAGCAAAAAGAATATAATGATAAAACAGACTGGAAATAAATAAAGCAAGAAACAAAACAAAACAATGGAAATTATGCAACTAAATTATCAAAGTATTTATTTGTTAAAAATAATGAACTAAAATAACAGAAGAAAAATACTGGAAAATAAATAAATAAATAAATAAAGCAAAAAACAAAGCAAAAATACTGGGAAAAATAAAAAAATGTCGCCTAGTGGGCCACCATGGCCTGAATACGACTAGAAATCCAACCAGCCAATTAGGCCAGGATTCAGGCCCGCAGAAGGCCCACTAGGCCCACAGGCAGATATAGAGTGGTTAGGCCCGTAAGCCTGCTTTAGAGAGTAGCTCGAAGGCTCAGGTGCACTATGCCTTATAAACAGGTACGACACAGTCTCCACTAGCGAGGTGGGACTAAACTCCCACCAGGCCGCTGTGCAAGGCCATTGGTCCCGGTTGCTGGAACCAACCGGGACCAATACCCACCTTTAGTCCCGGTTGGTGGCACCAACCGGGACCACTGGGACCAGAGGTCTCTGCTTCCCGCCCTTCGAGCTGCCGAAAAGAGACCTTTGGTCCTGGTTGGTGGCACCAACCAGGACTAAAGATTGGCATTGGTCCCGGCTGGTGCCACCAACCGGGACCAATGCTTCTTGTACATAAGAAAACCCTTAGAAAATTTTAGTTTTCATCTACTAGTTGCCCCGAGCCGCCGTCCTCGTCCCCGTTGCCTCTCTGCCGCCTCCCCGAGCCGCTGTCCTCGTCCCCGTCGCCGCCGTCTTCGTCCCCGTTGCCTCCCTGCCGTCCTCATCCTCGTCGCCTCCCCGTCGCCGCCGTCCTTGTTGCCTCCCCATCGCCGCCGTCCTCGTCCCCGTCGCTTCTGTCCTTGTCGCCTCCTCGTCACCTCCCTGAGCCGCCGTCTTTGTCCCCGTCGCCGCCGTCCTCGTCCCCGTTGCCGGCCTCCAGCCATCGCCGCCCCCCAGTGAGTCCCCCTACTCCCCGTCACCGCGTATATGTGTGTATATGTTCATGTATATGTTTTTTTTGGGCATGTATATGTGTATACGTTCACGTATATGTTTTTTTTCATTTATTTATATATGTTCATGTATATGTGTGTATATGTTCATGTATATGTTTTTTTCATGTATATGTATATATTTTCATGTATGTGTGTGTATATGTTCATGTATATGTATATATGTTCATGTATATGAGTGTATATGTTCATGTAAAAAGTCTTCGTTATTTTCATATGTATGAAAATGTAGAGTGAAAAATAAAACAAATATATAAGAAAAAACAAAGGAAAAAATGAAGAAGGAAAACAAAACTGCCCAGCCCAGCCACCACCGCATTTTCATACAATTTTTGCAACGAGTCCATGTCGCACTGAGCACCCGCAGCGAGGCAAGTCTTTTTTTGAAGGTAGGTTTTTTGTTAAATGAAAATGTTGGCAGCAGCTCTATCATCATGTTGGCATCGACTCTATATATCAACAAGGACACGGGAGCACCCCGGCCCCTATCATCACGTTGGCATCGGCTCCCCGAGAGCTTTCCAACGGATCCAGAATGTATGTCGTTGTAAATATACCCCCTGCCCGATAACATTTTTTTTCTAAGTTACTAAGGTAAAATGTTCACCCCCCTCTCGATATACCGGGCGACCAACTCTCGAGGCCACCCTAACTCTAGAAAAAAAGCGTTGTCGATATACCTCCTCCCCGATAACATTTTTTCTAAGTTACTAAGGTAAAATGTTCATATAGAAAACTCCGGTAATATAGATTTATCAAGAATGCCCCCATTATGGATGTGCACAAGTTGATCCATTTTTTTGATCCCATCTATATATATATTATTCTATATGTCATGTTGTGTGTCAAAGTATTGAAGAAATCTATGGCTTCAACATAGGCTGGAAGTAACTGGCGTATGATGTTACAAAGCTCTTCAAAGTTGTTTTGGAACGGAGTTCTAGATAGAATAATTCGCTTTTTGGTACGAATTTCAGCAACGGCCTTCCAAATAGCAATATTCGGAAGGCACTTGCTGAACTTTGTACCAAAAAGCTAATTATCCTATCCGAGACTCCGTTCCAAAACAATTTTGGAGAGCTTCATACCATTATGCGTCTGTTACTTTTGGCTAATGATGAAGTTGTGGTTTTCTTGAATCCTTTGACAATAGACAATCTGACATATAGAAGGGTAGATGAGATCAGGAAAAATATGGACCATTTTCTGCACATCCAGAGTGGAGCCATTTTGTCAAATTCCTAAAAGGTTAAGAGAATCCCGGCCCTCTCGCCCTACCCGATAAACTTTCGAGGCCACCCAAATTTACCAAGTTAAATGAAGAAAACTCCGGTAACAAAGATTTATTAAGAATGCCTCATTATGGATGTGCACAAGTTGATCCAAATTTTATCTGATCTCATCTATATATATATTCTTCTATATGTCACGTTGTTTGTCAAAGTATTGAAGAAATCCATGGCTTCATCATTAGCCGGTAGTAACATGCGTATGATGCTACAAAGCTCTTCAAAGTTGTTTTGAAATGGAGTCTTGGATAGAATAATTCTCTTTTTGGTACGAAATTCAGCAAAGGCCTTCCAAATAGCGATATTTGAAAGGCTCTTGCTGAACTTCATACCAAAAAGATAATTAATTACCCTATCCAGGACTCCGTTACAAAACAATTTTGGAGTGCTTCGCACCATTATGCGCCTGTTACTTCTGGCTAATTATGAAGCCTTGGTTTTCTTGAATCCTTTGATACTAGACAACGTGACATATAGAAGGGTATTGAGATCAGGAAAAATATGCACCATTTTCTACACATTCAGAATGGCGCCAATTTGTTAATTAAATCCCTTAAAGGTTAACAGAATCCCTTGTTTGACATTCATGAGAGAGGCGATCCGAACGTCGAACATTCATGACAGAGGCGGTCCGGACGTCATACATTCATGTTTGTATATTAATTTCCATGTTGTAACATTGGGAGAAACTATGGATCCAAGAGACGAAGAACACGAACAGTTGTTGGGGGAGATAATCCAGGGCGGACGTGATACCTTGTCGTTTCTCAATGACATCGATGGTCTGGAAGGAGAGGATTATGATGGCTCCGGTGATCAAACAATGGAGGAGGAAGGACATGATCATGATGGCTTCGGTGACCGAATGCCGGAGTAAGAAGGAGACCATGATGACGGCTCCGGTGACCGATCGTAGGAGGGAGCTGTTGCAAAGTCCGGCGAGGTATATATATTAATTAAGCCTGTGCTGACTAGCTAATTGATGCATTAATTGTTTTGGTATGTACATATATTAATTAACTCTTATTTCTTCTTTTATAGCCCTCCTGATCGAGCCAAACTTCGATAACAAGATGAGGCCCGAAGAAGAGGTTGCGCAAGGATGAAAGGTTCACGATCACAGCACTAGCGAACGATGGCCATCCAATTGAACCCAAGTGCACCAAGAACGCATTTTCTGCTCAGTGCGGAGCTATTGTTAAGGACAACATCCCGATCAGCATCAAGCAATGGAATAAGCCTAAGGACGGCGCCCCTGAAGGTGATTATGTCACCGATAGACAGAAAGATGATCTTTGGACCGCGCTGAAGGCAAATTTCACCCTACCGCCAGAGGAGGATCCGAACAAGCTAGTTATAGAGCCACTGGTCAAGGCGTGTGCTCTTAAGAGGATGGCAAATCTATTCAGGAGGTGGAAGAATGAGTTGAAATCAAAGTTTGTCGACAAAGGGAGGACTCCAGAATTCACCGGTCGATTTGAGAAGATAAGAGATTACTGGCCCGCATTTGTGGACTACAAGACATCAGACAAGAGTAAGAAAATTTAAGAGATAAACAAGGTCAATGTTGCAAAGAAGCGGTATCACCATCACACGAGGTCAGGTGGCTACCTCAAATCCCGGTCGTTGTGGGACAAAACTGAGAATGACCTCATTGCTAAAAACGTCATACCACACACATTGAACTGGCTAGACCATTCAAGGACTTGGTTCTTCGGGGTTGGGGGAACTTTGGACCCTGAAACAGGGAACTACTGTTGGATGGTTGAGCAACTTGCAATACCCATGAACAAGCTTCAGAAGTATATCACCGCAACACAGGAAGGGACATTCATTCCCGACAGAGAGAAGGACGAGCTGACTGAGGCCATAGGGAATGTTGAGCACCCTATACAAACACGAGGCACAGTAGGCTCCATTCCGTGAAAGGTTCGGTTTCCCGACATAGGCAGTTACAGAAGCCGGGAGAGAAAGAGGAAACCAGAGCTGAGCGAAATTCAGAAGCTCAATGCAAGACTACAAAAGCTAGAGGAAGCTTAGAGCCAGCGAGCTGCCGGCCAACCATCTCAGCGGCACGAAGCTACCCCAGAAGCTACCCCGCCATCTCGGTGGACAAGTAGTGTCGCTTCTATGGAGCCCGTTCAGCCTGACTTCACGTCTCCTAGCTACCCCGTGGATACTATACGGAGTGTCAACATTGCGAGCTTATGACCAAATGTCAGAACCTCACTTTCAAGGCGGTTGTCGGCTCTGTTGCACCTCCTCAACCCAACGGAACTTTTCACTGCCGTCTGATTCCACATGGCTATGTTGTTGTGATGGTGGATGAAGTAATGAAGGACTTTGAGGAGCTCGAGCTTGACCACTCTACAGGTGAAGGAGAGAATAAACCGGTTCGTGCCCTGAGGAGTACATGTCTATGGCAGAAGGAGTACATCAAGCTTCCAAACTAGACGCCTCCGCCTCCTCCTTCTCCTTAGGCGAGTCAGGCCACTCCGCCTCCTCCTCCTCCTCCTCCGGCGAGTGATCAGGGCACACCGCCTCCTTCTCCGGATCCTCTGATGCGTGGGGATACTCTGCCTCCTCCTTCGCCTACTCCGGCATGTCGGAGCAGTACACCTCCTCCTCAGCCTCGTAAGCAATGACGGAAGAGAGCCGCCACCGCTCCGGCGGTTAGCAGTACAAGCATAGGCAGGAGGGAATTCAGATACGGTCCATCTCTCAAGCCTCTGGAAAAGTTACCATATGAGAGGACCGAGTCTGAAAACGAGGAGATATGTTAGGCCGAATTGAGGGCCCATTCTGCAAAGAAAACTCCACCTCCGAACGAGTAGATAGATCGATCCGGTGAAAGCGATGCGCACTATCGATGCCCTGAAGCGACCACCACCACCTCCGCCGGATTCCAACTTTGACCGTTGTATTAAAAAGACATATCAAGATGCGCGGCGGTCGGGAAGTACTTCCAGTGATGCAATGTTAGCAAAATGAAGAAGTGGGAAAAAATTCCCCAGCTCAGCGAACAGGCGAACCAATCATGCCCCTTGCTCAAGGTGTCTAGCGGTATCGTCGCTAATAATCCGGGGATGGTGCCCGGTACCAATCCTGGTGATTACCTAAGCAATGACGTACAGTTTAAGCTGTTGGAGGTGGACGAATTCTGTTACCGGCACGGGCGGCCTCTCGTCAAACCTGATCATCCTCCTCTAACAATGATGATGCGAAAATTCCATGAATGGTACATGAAAACCTGCCGCGAGTCCTGGAAGGATTCTTTGACGTTGTTAGTTAAATAGGAGCACAACCTCGTTGGAATGGATCTATTGAATGTTTTATTTGAGGAGATATTCCAGTTATACAATCAAAAGGCCCTCGACAAAACAATCGTGACTTTCTACTGTTTGTAAGTACTACTTCTGTAATTAAGTATCTCTATGTATATAGCTTAGCTCTTTCATTGAATGTATATATAATTATCGTCACTATATTATGCAGATTGAAGATTGTCGAATGCAGAAAAGAACAAATCTATGACATTGGATTCATTAACCCAAATATCATACACGAGTTTACGGTTAAAAACAATGTCACACAAACCGAGGACAACTTGCTACAATCGTTCCTTAAAAATTAAAACAAAGGGACAATAATCTTTCCTTACAACTTCAAGTGAGTGTTACTGTCTTGTACATATTTGGTTTCCCTTATTACTTGAGGTTTATAGTAATGGAATTGATGAGTTATGCATGCGTGTGCAGTTTCCACTTTATTCCGCAAGAGATTACGCTTGAGCGGGGAGTACTAATCATCTTAGACTCGAAACGAAAAGATCCCTAGCAATATGCGGGCATGACTGAAATGCTCCAAATTAAGTTCAATTGATCATTATCGTATCATATCGGCAACTTTGTTCATTTCCTGATATCAAGTAATTATTTTCTTTGTCTCGCAGGGTTTGGAAAGAGTTCACAGCAATTGTTCCGACACTGTCGGGGGAGCTGCGATTTACACACACGAAAGTAAGTACTACTAGCTAGTTCCGTGCATCTCCCATTGATTCTAGTTTCATCAATACCATTTATCATGCTTGATTATTAGTTTGATTGAACTCTATTTCTTGTAAAGTGCTTATGGCAGGAAAGCGCGAATGTTTTTTGTGGATACTACGTTTGTGAGTTCATCTATAAGGCGACGACCCCTAAGCGGGGCTACTCTGAAAAAACAATTTCAAGTGCGTAAGCAATAATATTCACAATTTTATTTTATTACCATATTTATGTATTGACCCCCTTCTTCAAATTAGATGTGGTAGATGCGGGATGAACTCCTACCACATGATCGCATACGAGAAATTCAAGAAGAATTGGCAGGATTCTTTCTTGACCACGTCATAAATAAAGCCAGAGAATACGATATGGAATTGGACATTAGATGTTAGGGATTGTAAGAGATCTTATATTGTATATATGTAGCTATTAGTGTCGGATATATATACGAAAACTTGTTATATGACCAATCTCTCGGAGAAAGAGAGGTCGATCACTTCTATCTATATATGTTCATGACGATCTTCTGTACTTAATGGTTCCTTAATTTGCTTACTAGCTAGCGTGTCGAGTTCTCTCTATAGTAGCTAGCATCGACCAAGCATGGAGAAAGAGAGGACACTTCTCTCTATTAATTAGCTAGCTAAAACAATATAAAACCCCTAAATTAACTGTCCAAAACCCCCTAAACCACCCCCCTTCAAAAAACCAGCAGCTGCTAGATGCTGATGCTTGGATGCCTTTTGGTCCCGGTTGGTGTTACCAACCGGGACTAAAGGTCCTCCTGCCTGGGCTCCCAGCACCGGCCACGTGGAGCCCCTTCTGTCCCGGTTGGTAAGCGAACAGGGACTAAAGGTTTTGGGCTTTAGTCCCAACCCTTTAGTCCCGGTCCAGAACAGGGACAAATGGACCTTACGAACCGGGACAAATGGGCCTTTTTCTACTAGTGGTTATATTACAATCACGATCAAAGATTCACTCGAATCAGATCAATATAAGTTCAAGAGAACTTTTGAAATGCATTATGATGAGTCATATTACTCTCACAAAATCCCGAGTCGCCGCAGGCAGACGACCCGACACTTGGGGGATACATTATTCAACTCAAGATTATATCAATTATGCAAGTTCCATGTCGCTACAAGCATCCGTCCCGAAACTTGGGGGGCTAATGCAAAGTTGCTTTTCAAATCATTACATGGTCAACAAATCCTGTTGTCTCAAGGAGATGAGCCAGCATTTTTATATTTTTCTAAGTCCCAGCCCAGTACTTCTTCCTGACCCGGCACTTAGAGGCTACACCGCTCATATCAAATTTTCTAAAGTCCGAGGTCACTACAGGCATGTGACCCGGGTCTTGGGGGCTACAGTATTTAGTTGTTCAAACAGAATATGAGGTTCAAATTCAAGACCCGACCCATCACATACTGATGAGGCGGCCCTTGGGGGCTACAACAACTGAAGCTTTATGAGGTATAAGACATTTACAAGCTATGGAAATATGCCCTAGAGGCAATAATAAATTGGTTATTATTATATGTCCTTGTTCATGATAATCGTTTATTATCCATGCTATAATTGTATTGATTGGAAACTAAATACATGTGTGGGTATATAGACAACATTATGTCCCTAGTATGCCTCTAGTAGACTAGCTCGTTGATCAAAGATGGTCAAGGTTTCCTAGACATGGACATGAGATGTAATTTGATAACAGGGTCACATCATTAGGATAATTATGTGCTGGACAAGACTCAAACTATAAATGTAGCATATGATCGTCTTAGTGTATTGCTATAGTTTTCTGCATGTCAAGGATCTATTCCTATGACCATGAGATCATGCAACTCATTCACACCAGAGGAGTGCCTTGTGTGTATCAAACATCACAACGTAACTAGATGACTATAAAGGTGCTCTAGAGGTATCTCCGAGGGTGTCTGTTGGGTTGGCATGGATCAAGACTGGGATTTGTTACCCCGTGTGACCAAGAGGTATCTCAGGGCCCACTCGGTAATACAACATCACAATAAGCCTTGCAAGAAATGTGACTAAGTGTTAGCCACGTGATCTTCTATTACGGAATGATAACGAGACTTGTTGGTACCAATATTGAACTAGGTATAGAGATACCGACGATCGAATCTCGGGCAAGTAACATACCGAAGAACAAAGGGAACAACATACGGGATTAACTCAATCCTTGACATAGAGGTTCAACCGATAAAGATATTCATAGAATATGTAGGTACCAATATGGGAATCTAGGTCCCGCTATTTTCTATTGACCATAGAAGTTTCTCGGACATGTCTACATAGTTCTCGAACCCGCAGGGTCTGCACAAAGGTTCGGTGATGTTTTGGTAGTATAGAGTTATGTATGGTGGTGACCGAAGGTTGTTCGGAGTCCCGGATGAGATCTCGGACATCACAAGGATATCCGGAATGGTCCGGAGATAAATATTGATATATAGGAAGTCCTCTTTTGGTCACCGGAAAAGTTTCGGGCTCATTGGTAGTGTATCGGGAGTACCGGGAGGGGTACCGAGGACCATCGGGAGGGGTGTCTTGGCCCAAAGGGCCTCATGGACTATGGGAGGAGTCAAGCCATCCCTTAGTGGGCTGGCCGAGCCCCTCTCTAAGGCCCATGCAGCTAGGGTGGGAAAACCAAAAGGTGGAGAGGTGGAAAGAGTTTCGAAGTGGAAAGGAGGAATCCTACTCCTAATAGGATTGGAGTAGGATGCCTCCACCTCCAATTTCCACCAATACTTGAGGGTTTGAGGCTGCCTCCTCCCCTCCCTCCCTCCTATATATACTAGAGGATTTAGAGGGGAAAGCTAACCCTAATTGCCACGTGCTCCCTCTAGTTCATCTAGATCAATTTTCTCCTCTAGTCTAGTTCGGCGTTGCTTAGGCGAAGCCCTACCACCGTAGTTCCACCACCATCGCCGTCATGTGTACCGCTGTCGGAGAACTCATCTACCTGTCCGCTCCCTCCTACTGGATCAAGAAAGTGGATATTGTTATTGAGCGGCACGTGTGCTGAACGCGGAGGTGCGGTTCGTTCGGCGCTAGATCGGAAGGACCGCGATCAAGATTGCGAGATGATTCGTGATTGGATCGCGGGACGGATCATCATGGGATCGCGGGACGAATCATCATTGGATCGCGGGACGGATCGTGATGGGATCATGGGACGCTCGGCGATTTGGATCGTGAAGACGTTCGACTACATCAACCGCGTTTCTTAACGCTCCCCGCTTAGCGATCTACAAGGGAATGTAGATCCACTCTCTCTCTCGTAGATGCTCATCACCATGGATAGATACTGTGTGTGCATAAGAAATTTTTTGTTTCTCATCCAACGTTCCCCAACAGTGGCATCATGAGCTAGGTATATGTGTAGATGAGATCTCGAGTAGAACACAAAGGAGTTTGTGTGCATTGATGCATAGATTGCTTCCACCCTTGGTCATGTTTTGGTTCAGCGGTATTTTGATATGAAGCGTCCCGGACCAACCTTACTCATACGCTTACGAGAGACCGATTCCATCGACTGATGTGTAACTTTGTTGCACAAAGATAGTTGGCGGGTGTCTGTTTCTCCTACTTTAGTTGGATAGGATTCGACAAAGGAGGTCCTTGAGAAGGTTGAAAAGCAACTTATGTATCACCGTTCTAGTTTTTGCGTAGGTGAAAACTGTTCTTGCTAGATACCCGTAGCAGCCACGTAAAACATGCAACAACAATTAGAGGACGTCTAACTTGTTTTTGAAGGGTATGTTGTGACGTGATATGGCCAATTACATGGTTAGATATATGTGATGTATGAGATGATCATGTTTTGTATAGAATATCACGACTTGCATGTCAATGAGTACGGCAACCGGTAGGAGCCATAGATTGTCTTTAATTATCGTATGACCTACATGTCAATCATTAAGCGCTATCTAATGATTTACTTTATTGCTAAACGGTAGCAATAGTAGTAGAAGCATGGTGGGCGCGACAACTCCGATGGCGACATGTTGATGGAGATCAAGATGATCGATATCATGGTGTCATGCTGGTGACGATGGAGATCATGTCGGTGCTTTATAGATGGAGATCAAAAGCACAAGCTCATGGCCATATCATATCACTTATGATTTGCATGTGATGTTAATCCTTTTATGCACCTTGTTTTGCTTAGGACGACCGTAGCATTATAAGGTGATCCCTCACTAAAATTTCAAGATAAATTGTGTTCTCCCCGAGTGTGCACCATTGTGAAAGTTCATCGTGTCGATACACCACGTGATGATCGGGTGTGATAGACTCTACATTCACATACAACGGGTGCAAGCCAGTGTTGCACATGCGGAACACTCAGGTTAAACTTGACGAGCCTAGCATGTATAGACATGCCCTCGGAACACAAGAGACCGAAACGTTGAACATGTGTCATATAGTAGTTATGATGAACATGATGATGTTCACCATTGAAACCACCTCAACTCATGTGATGATCATACTTGAGTTGGTGAATTTGGATCATGTATCACTCGAATGACCGGAGGGATGTCCATTTGAGTGCGAGTTCTTAAGTAATGTTATTAATTGAACTCATTGCCATGACCATAGGCAGTAGTGTCTTTGCAATTATATGTTAGATTACTAGCTCACATTGTAGCTCCCTTGAATTTTTATATGTTCCTAGAGAAATAGAGTTGAAAGATGATGGTAGCAATATTGCGGACTGGATCCATTATCTGAGGATTGTCCTCATTGCTGCACAGAAGGCTTATGTCCTTAATGCACCGCTCGGTGTGCCACCCCCTCTAGCATCATCTATAGATGCTATGAACATCTGACAGGCACGTTCCGATGACTACTTGATAGTTCAGTGTGTCATGCATTACGACCTAGAATTGAGGCTCCAAAATGTTTTGAACATCACGGAACATATGAGATGTTCTAAGAGCTGAAATTAGGATCTCAGGCTCGTGCCCGTGTTGTGAGATATGAGATCTCCAACAAGATTCTTTGTCTGCAAGATGAAGGAGAATATCTCAACCATTCAGCATGTGCTCAGATTGTCTGGGTGCTACAATCGCTTGAATTGAGTGGGAGTTGATCTTCCAGATAACAAAGTGATTTATATAGTTTTCCAAGTCACTTTCACTAGGCTACTAGAGCTTCGTGATGAACTATAAAATGCTAGGGATGGAAATAATGATCCCTGAGCTGTTCGCGATGTTGGACACCGCGAAGGTAGATATCAAGAAGGAGCATCAAGTGTTGATGGTTAGTAAATCCACTAGTTTCGAAAAGGGAAAGTGTACGGAGGGAAACTTCATGGATGGCAAGTCAGTTGCTGCTCCAGTGAACCAACGTGAAGTTTAATCCAAACCCGAGATTAAGTGCTTCTATTATGAGGAGAGCGGTCGCTGAAGCGGAACAACCCTAGATACTTGGTAGATAAGAAGTCTGGCAACATCGACAAAAGTATATTTGATATACGTGTCATTGATGTGTACCTTTCTAGTACTCCTAGTAGCACCTCGGTATTGGATACCGGTTCAGTTGCTAAATGTTAGTAACTCAAAATAAAAGCTACAGAATAAACAGAGGCTAGCTAAGGGTGAGGTGACGATGAGTGTTGGAAGTGTTTCCAAGGTTGATGTGATCATCATCGCACGCTCTCTCTACCTTCGGCACTAGTGATGAACCTAAAGAAATGTTATTTGGTGTTTGCATTGAGCATCAATGTGATTAGATCATGATCATTGCAATACGATTATTCATTTAAGTTAGAGAATAATGGTTATTTTGTTTACATGAATAATACCTTTAATGGTCATGCACCCAATGAGAATGGTTTATTGAATCTTGCTCGTAGTAATACACATGTTGATAACATTGATGCCAAAAGATACAAAGTTAATAATGATAGTACCACATACTTGTGGCACTGCCGCTAAATGTCATATTGGTGTAAAGTGCGTGAAGAAACTCCATGCTGATGGATCTTTGGACTCATTCGATTTTGAATCGGTTAAGACATGCGGACCATGCCTCTTGGGAAAGATGACTAAAACCCCGTTTTCCGATTTGATGAAATGGGCAAGTGACTTATTGGAAATGAGACATGTTGATGTATACGGTCCAATGAGTGTTGTAGCATGCAGTGGATATCATTATTTTCTTACCTTCACTTATGATTTGAGTAGATATATTGTATATTTACTTAATGAAACACATGTCTAAATCGTTTGAAAAGTTCAAGCAAAATCAGAGTGAAGTTTGAGATCATCGTGACAAGAAGATAAAATGTCTATGATATGATCGTAGAGGTGAATATCTGAGTTAACTGTTTGGTATACAACTTAAGACAATGTGGAAGTTGTTTCACAACTGACGCCACCTGGAATAACATAGTGTGATGGTGTCTCCGAATGTCATAGTCATGCTCTATTGGATATGGTGCGAACTATGATGTCTCTTATCGATTGTCCACTATAATTTTGGGGTTATGCATTAGAGACAACTACATGCACTTTAAAAGGGGTACCATCTAAGTTCATTGAGGACACCGTATGAATTTTGGTTTGGCAGAAACCTAAGATGTCATTTCTTAATCTTTGGGGCTGAGATGCTTATGTGAAAAAAGGGTTTTCACCTAATGAGCTAGAACCCATAGCAGGAAAATGCATCTTCATAGAATAACTTAACGTAGCAGTTGGTTAAACCTTCTATCTTAGATGCAAGCACAAAATGTTTGTTGCTAAAACGGGTCCTTTCTTGAAAAAGAGTTCCTCTCGAAAGAATTGAGTCGGAGGAAGATAGAACTTGATAAGGTTGTTGAACCTTTGCTTCAACTAGAGAGTAGCGCAGCGCTGAAAGATGTTTCTATGGAGCCTACGTCAGTTGAAGAGGAAGTTGATGATGATAATCATGAAGCTTTGGATCAAGTTACTATCAAACCTCGTAGGTTGACAAGGGCACGTATTGCTCCTGAGTGGTACTATGACCATGTCTTACAGGTCATGTTGTTGGACAACGGTGAGCCTACAAGCTAGGGAGAAGCGATGATGGGCCCGGATTCCAACAAATGGCTAGGAGCCATGAAATGCAAGAAAGGATCCATGTATGAAAACCAAGTATGGATTTTGGTAGACTTTCTCATTGAGCGACAAGTCGTTGAGTACAAATGGGTTTTTAATATGAAGACAGATGCTGATGGTGAATGTCACCATTTATAAAGCTCGACTTGTCACAAAGAAGTTTCTGCCAAGTTCAAGAAGTTGACTACGATGAGACTTTCTCACCCGTAGTGATGCTAAAAGTCTGTTGGAATTATGCTAGCAGTTGTTGCGTTTTTCAATTATGAATTCTGGCAGATGGATGTCAAAACATCGATTCCTTCCTTGAGGAAAGGTTGTATGAGATACAACCAGAAGGTTTTGTCAGTCCTAAGGGTGCTAAAAGGTGTGCAAGCTCCATTGATCCTTCTGTGGACTGGAGCAAGCATCTCGGAGTTGGAATATACGCTTTGATGAGGTGATCAAAGTTTTTGAGTCTATACAAAGTTTATGAGAAACTTTTATTTACAATAAAGTGAGTGGAGCACTATAGAATTTCTAATAACTATATGTGGTTGACATATTATTGATCGGAAATGATGTAGAATTTCTAGAAAGCATAAAGGGTTGTTTAAAAAGGAGTTTTTCAAAGGAAAACCTGGAACGAAGCTACTTAAATATTGGGCATCTTGATCTATAGAGGTAGATCAATACGTCTGATAAAACTTTCAATGAGTACATACCTTGACAAGATTTTGAAAGAGTTCAAAATGGATCAGTCAAAGAAAGAGTTCTTGCCTAATTTGTGAGGTGTGGAGTCGAGTGAGACTCAAATCTCGACCACAGCACAAGAAAGATAAAGGACGAAGGTAGTCCCCTATGCCTTAGCCATAGGCTCTATATAGCATGCCATGTTGTGTACCGCACCTGGTGTGCCTTGCCATGAAACTATCAAGGGGTACAAGAGTGATTTAGGAGTGGTTCACTGGACAGCGTCAATATTATCCTTAGTAACTGAAGGACTAAGGAAATATTTCTCGATTATGGAGGTGATAAAGAGTTCGTAGTAAAGGGTTACGTCGATGCAAGCTTTAGCACCAAACCAGATGACTCTGAGTTGCAGTTCGGATACGTATAGTGGAGCAGCCATTTGGAATAGTTCTAAGTGAAGTGTGATAGAAGTGTCTACAGTATGACATAGAGATTTGCAAAGTACACACGGATTTGGATATCGCAGACCCTTTGACTAAAGACCTCTCTCACATGCAAAGCATGATCGAACCCCAGAACTCATTGGGTGTTAGATTCATAACAATGTAAATCACATAGGTGATGTGAACTAGATTATTGACTCTAGTGCAAGTGGGAGACTGTTGGAAATATGACCTAGAGGCAATAATAAATTTGTTATTATTATATTTCCTTGTTCGTGATAATCGTTTATTATCCGTGCTATAATTTTATTGATTGGAAACATGTGTGGGTATATAGACAACATTATCTCCCTAGTATGCCTCTAGTAGACTAGCTCATTGATCAAAGATGGTCAAGGTTTCCTAGCCATGGACATGAGATGTCATTTGATAACGGGGTCACATCATTAGGAGAATGATGTGATGGACAAGACCCAAACAATAAACATAGCATATGATCGTCTCAGTTTATTGCTACAGTTATCTGCATGTCAAGTATTTGTTCCTATCACCATGAGATCATGCAGCTCACTGACACCAGAGGAGTGCCTTGTGTTTATAAAACATTGCAATGTAACGGGGTGACTATAAAGGTGCTCTACAGGTATCTCCGAGGGTGTTTGTTGGGTTGGCATGGATCAAGACTGGGATTTGTTACTCCGTGTAACGGAGAGGTATCTCAGGGCCCACTCGGTAATACAACATCACAATAAGCCTTGCAAGCAATGTGACTAAGTGTTAGCCATGGGATCTTGTATTACAGAACGAGTAACGAGACTTGCTGGTAATGATATTGAACTAGGTATAGAGATACCGGTGATCGAATCGCTGGCAAGTAACATACCAAAGAACAAAGGGAACAACATACGAGATTAACTGAATGCTTGACATAGAGGTTCAACCGATAAAGATATTCCTAGAATATGTAGGAACCAATATGGTCATCTAGGGTTTGCTATTGGTTATTGATCGTAGAGGTGTCTCGGTCATGTCTACATAGTTCTCGAACCCGCAGGGTCTGCACACTTAAGGTTTGGTGATGTTTCGGTAGTATAGGGTTATGTATGGTGGTGAATGACGGTTGTTCAGAGTCCCGTATGAGATCCTGGACGTCACGAGGAGATCCGGAATGGTCCGCAGGTAAAGATTGATATATAGGAAGTCCTATTTTGGTCACCGGAAAAGTTTCGGGCTCATCGATAGTGCACCGGGAGTGCCAGGAGGGGTACCGAGGACCATCGGGAGGGGTGTCTCGACCCAAAGGGACTCATGGAGTGTGGGAGGAGTCAAGCCATCCCTTAGTGGGATGGCCGAGCCCCCCACTAAGGCCCATGCATCTAGGGGTGGGAAAAACCCAAAGGTGGAGAGGTGGAAAGAGTTTCCAAGTGGAAAGGAGGAATCCTACTCCTAATAGGATTGGAGTAGGATTTGAGTCTGCCTCTTCCCCTCCCTCCCTCCTATATATACTAGAGGGTTTGGAGGGGAAAGCTAACCTTAATTGCCACGTGCTCCCTCTAGTTCATCTAGATTGATTTTCTCCTCCAGCCTAGTTCGGCGGTGCTTAGGCGAAGCCCTGCCGGAATAGTTCCACCACCATTCCTGCCACGCCGTTGCGCTGCCGAAGAACTCATCTACCTCTCTGCTCCCTCTTACTAGATCAAGAAAGCGGAGATCATCATCGAGTTGTACATGTGCTGAACGCGGAGGTGCAGTTCGTTCGGCGGAGATCGGAAGGACCGCGATCCAGATCGTGAGACGATTCGTGATTGGATCGTGGGACGGATCGTGATGGGATCATAGGACGGATCATGATTGGATCGTGGGACAGATCGTGATGGGAACACGGGACGCTCGGCGATTTGGATCATGAAGACGTTCGACTACATCAACCATATTTCTTAACGCTTCCCACTTAGCGATCTACAAGGGTATGTAGATCCACTCTCCCTCTCATAGATGCTCGTCACCATGGATAGATCTTGTGTGTGCATAGGAAATTTTTTGTTTCCCATGCAACGTTCTGCAACAACAAGTCCTAGGTTCCTGCTGGCAAGACAACCTGGTACTTGGGGGGCTACACAATCACAGATATTATTGCAAAGCGCCAAGTCATCATGGATAAAATTGGATCTTGGGGGCTACAGGTAATATGATATATAAAAAATTGAAGAGAGTTTTCAAGATGCCAATTGTGAGTGCGACCGTCTCAACAGATTTTTATCTAGCTAAAGCATTGAAAGACCAGCTCAGGATCATCCGGATTTCTTTACTCCTAATAAATTTATGAAGTCAGTTGGAGTCCAGTTGTTTGACCCGGCGTCACCAACAATCATGACCCGGCATTTTCAAAAGATCATGACCCGCCAGATTCTATATGAGCAACCCGGCTTCACAGGTTGAAGTGGTGTAACAGTGGACGAAGTTCTATTCTCGATGTTTTTATCAAGCCGAAGCAATGGAAGCCGACTCAATTTCATATGGTTTTATTATTTCCAATAATTTCATGAAGTCAAAGTTTTGGAGGCCAACTCAATGGCATATGGATGTTTTATTCCCAATATTTTTTCAAGTGACACTAACAAACAAGACGATTGAGAAGACGACTCGTTCATATGAAGAAGCAACCCGGATTTTTGAGGATCCACTTTAGTGAAATAAGACGGCCAGGGGAGTGAGCTGATCACTTAACATATTTGTTACTCTTATTTCAGGAGCTTAGCATGAATAAATTCAAGCTAATCTGGGGGCTAATGTCGGGGATGTACCCCGCGGTATGACCTGGCCAGAACTATGACCTAGCTAGGACTTGGCGACTCACTAGAGAACCGGTCGAGATTTGACGATTCATTGGTAACCTGGCAGGCGGGTCAGACGAGCGACATGGCATGTTGTTGGTGTTATTGGGATTCCACTCCCGTTGACTGTTTCCGCTGAGATTTCGAGGTATATATCAGTTTTACATTATTTACATGTGATTGCACTTTGATATATACATTGATGTACTGTGTGTGCCAGCATACTGATCCAGGGATGGCACAGAACACACAGAGGCTTGACTCGTTTTGAGTCGGGTTGCTATAGTGACAATGAAAGCATACCACTCAAAATTATTATTCATTTCTATTTTAAAAACTCGAGGTCTAGCACCTCTGCAAATCAATGCTTCCCTCTATGTCGGGGATATACCCCGTGGTATGACCCGGCCGGAAGTATGACCTGGCCAGGACTTGGCGACTCACTGGAGACCCAGTCGAGATTTGACGATTCATTGGTAACCCGGCAGGGGGGTCAGACGAGTGACATGGCCCACGGCCCAGCGTGTAAGCCGGTGCTAGGCGGCTCACAAGAGAAGGCCCAAAGAGAGAAAGGATTCCCTCACAAAGGAAACAAGACCCGGATTAGGATTCAAGAGAGACTAGTCCTAATCCTACTCCTACTAGGACTCAACATATAAACCTACACTTTCCACCTATATAAGGAGGGGTAAGGCGCCCCAAGAGGGATAAGTTGAGACAGACACAAGTCATTAAAGATAGACAGATTAGAGGCTCTCGAGATTAGCGGTAGCAAGACAGCACCCTTGTAACCGACAGATCTTCCTCATCATCAATACAAGACAAGTAGGACGTGGGCTTTTACGTCCATGGGAGGGGACAAACCTGGGTAAACTCGCGTCTCTCAATTCTGACCAACCCCTCTCAAGCTGCCACATAGTTGCGATGGCCTCACACCTAAGTCCGTTAACCCGGACATCTTGCCGTGACAAAACCATGACACTCTGCGAAGGGCATATCTTATATTTTCCGATATTTACCTTTATGCAAGAGACATGGTGATGTTCACCACTTCCTATATTTTGCCTTGTTCTCTTGGCAAGCGTCATGTGTTGCGGAAAGATCCAAGCATATATGGTCATTCAAATATATTTGAGCATGAATTATTATTGTTGACAATTATCTATATGATAAATAAGTTGGGAGGTGAAACTTTAAGCCCCTATCTTTCTCTGTGTTCGACGAATGCCATTTGCTCTAAAAATATGCTCTGAGAGTCAGCAATCATGGAAGACTATACGATAGTTGAGTATGTAGAATTTGCTAAATCAAAGCTCTTACATAGACCCTTCCAAAAAAATAAGATGATTGCAATTGTTTGGTGACTGAAAGCATAGTTTGTTAGTCTATACTTTAACATGTGGATAGCTTGTTATTTCATCATGAGAAGCTTTATGAGATGAGCTATTGTGTATGATTTATAAAAATGCTAGAAAAAGTCTTTGGAATTATCATTGATTAAACTTGTGCACTTTCTAGCATTCACACTTCATAAATTATTTCTTTTCGGAGGACGAGCAGGAATTAAGCTTGGGGATGTTGATACGTCTCCAACGTATCTTTAATTTATGAAGTATTCATGCCATGTTTACAATAATTCTATATGATTTTGTTGGAACTAACCCAGTTTGACGTTGTTTTCAGCAGAACTACCATGGTGTCGTTTTTATGCAGAAATAAAAGTACTCGGAATGGGCTGGAAATTTAGTATGATTTTTTTGGACCAAAAGAGACCCCCAAAGCATTGGATTTGGGTCAAAAGAGCCACGAGGAGGTCACAAGCCTGCCAGGCGCGGCCACCCCCTAGCCGCGCGTCATAGGCTTGTCACAGCCTCGTGCCCCCCCCCCCCCCCTTGATGTGAGATCGACGCCAAAAATTCCTATAAATATAAAATCCTCCGAAAAGAAACCTAGATCGGGAATTCTGCTGCCGCAAGCCTCCAGAGCCACGAAAAACCAATCGGGAGCCTGCTCCGGCACCCTGTCGGAGGGGAAAACCATCACTAGCTAGTAGAAAAAGGCCCATTTGTCCCAGTTCGTAAGGCCCATTTGTCCCGGTTCTAGAACCAGGACTAAAGGGTCGGGACTAAAGCCCAAAACCTTTAGTCCCAGTTCACTTACCAACCGGGACAGAAGGGTCTCCACGTGGCCGGTGCTGGGAGCCCAGGCAGGAGGACCTTTAGTCCCGGTTGGTAACACCAACCGGGACCAAAAGGCATCCAAGCGTCAGCATCTAGCAGTTGCTGGGTTTTTCTTGAAAGGGGGCTGTTTAGGGGGTTTTGGACGGTTAATTTAGGGGTTTTATATTGTTTTAGCTAGCTAATTAATAGAGAGAAGTGCCCTTTCTTTCTCCGTGCTTGGTCGATGCTAGCTACTATAGAGAGAACATATAACTATTTAATCATCATTTTCGTCAATGAGACATCATATAACAAGTTGGTCACTAATTATAGTCACAACTCCTCATCATCATCATCATCAACTCTAACACATTGTAGCACATAATAACACATTGTACCTAGGACCTATGTACTCTTACCTCATAGGACCTACTCTACCCTCTCTTAGGTACAATATCATAAAACAAGATAGGCCCTGACTCTCCATTATGGAGAACGGAGATCATCCTGTCTCCCATTCTTGGCCTACGCACAATGTTGCTTCCAAGTAGCTCTCTATGATTGAGCATAAAATTTTTCCAATTTTTGATTTTCATGACTCCATCAATTTTAGAAGTCCGATATGGATAGGAGTGATGCATAGGCTGACCTGGCCGTGGTGGCCCTAAGCTCGTAACAACAACACGATCTCTCGAAAACATCAGATGAGGCACACAATCCTTCGGGATTTTCTGTTGAAAAACATAGTAATAACTTTGCAGTTAGTAATGTAGTTTAGTTTTAGAAGAATTTATGCAAAACATGCACGGATGTCGTAATAGTAGAATTAAAATCTTACCATGCAATCTCCATGGATGTTACCGTAGTTCACCACGTGCACTAGTGGCACGTATTGACCATAATGTGCAGGCGTTTCATAATAGCTATTGTAATTCTCAAGATGACTAAGAAATGCGGTAAGATGATCTTTCTCCTTATAAGTTAATTCTGCTTCATCACTGTAGTAGTAGGTTCTGTCTACCATCTTCCCTACATTTTTTGAAGAATGAAAATAAGTTGTCAATACAAATAAGTTGTCAACTATTTTTAAATAAACAGTATAAATTACTTAATAAATATGGCTGAGAAACTCACATAATGGTAGAACTGGAGGCGTCTGCACATCGACCCAGATGTCGATATTACCTTCAATTTCATCTTCCGGACGAATATGAAAGGTGATAAGCATATTAGGCTCAAATGCATAAGCCTTGCATAGTGCTTGCCAAGTTTTGCATTCAAAATAGCAGTAGTTCTCTGCATGGTATAATTTTACCACAAAAGTAAAACCATGCTCAGTCCTCAAGTGAACTATCTTTACCTCCATATCTTTTTTAGTATTGAAACCAATCTTATCCAAGATAGCAATTCTTGCATGGCAGGGGATACGCTAGTAGAATAGTAAAAAATAAAATTATAAGTTGAAGCAAAAGAGGCAGAAGTCATGCTTAATTACGAAAAAGACTTGTCATTGTGACTTACTGTATCCACTTCAAAGGTCTCATCCAGCATGATGCTGAAGCGCCTACCATCAACTAGGAAAGGCGTGTCACAAAGGCCGCGCTCGTCTTCGCAGTATTCGCACATAGCGAATTCCCTTTCGTCATCAGACATTTCCTATGTTCATAGTTGAAACATTTAAAATCGATCTAAGGAAACTACGAGAAAACTGATCAACACATAGATCACTATTACTCAATATGCAACGGGTTGACTTTAGGTCTGTCGAGTCTTTCCTTCCTAAACTCTCATCTCACGTATATGGTGGGCACTCCCTCTGATATTGCGACCGTTGGTGATGGTGGCTCCTCCATTCGTCCCAGAGTGCATTACACCAAAATGTCTAGCACATCGGAACGAAGAAGAAGCAACCCCCACGACAACAGTCGGGATTCTTCCTCTCTCTCATATATATATATGGTGGACACTCTCCCTCACTGAAAGACACACAAGGAGCCGAAACAGACCTAAAGTCAACCCGTTTCATATATCGAGCAATGACATAGAAAAAATTCCCTATGTTTTACAGGAATGACTTGCAAATCACAAATACATTTACAATGAACTCGAATATAATATCACTAATACATCATCCCGAATAAGCCAGTTCAAGAATTACGGCATGCTTTGGATCCTAATACGTGTGTGACTTTCGGACCGTCGAGGCTTCCCTTAAGTAACTATCATATCTCATGGTGTGTTGGTGCGCTCTCTCTCACATTGATATGGTGGTGTATATATGTTGGTGGGCACTCTCTCACAGTAATAGTTCGACCGCCGGTGATGGACGCCCCCTTCTTCTCTTCTTGCGCAATATATCGACGAGTATATCGCAAAGAAGAGAAAAAAAAGGAGGCGCCCCCCACGATAACAATCAGGATTCCTCCATCAAGAACACACATGAAAGTCACACAAGGAGCAACGACAGACCGAAAGTCACACACGCATTATACCGATAAAATATCACAAATACATTAATATTTATAATGAACTCGAATAAAATATCACTAATACATCATCCCAAATAATCCAGTTAATGCATCATCAAATATTAACTAATACATCTCGATTATTATCATATAAGATCACTAATACAGATCGAATATCCCAGAATCCAAAGTGGAGGACGGTGAACTCGGTTCACTAGAGGTCTTTGAGACACCGGCGGTGGAAACCCAAAGATAAGGAACCATCACCGGATCATAACTCAGGTGAGATCGCTGAAGGATCTCCTAGTTATTGTCAAACCGGAAGTCCAACGCCGCCATGTAGCGACGGACGTGCTCGTCCTCCTCCCTGACACGGTGACGTACCACCTCCGCGGGTGCCCGCTCCCTCTGCACCGAAAGTGGCCCGCGTGACCGCCACCACAAAAGGTCCGGGTCGATGACGATACCTGGATTCCTCACCAACCTCCGAGCCCGAGAAGGTAGCACCTCCCAGTCCCAGCCCGGCGGAGCCCAGTCCCAGCCAAGCAGGCTCTCGCGGACTACTCGACGACGAGGATGCGGGCCGGGCATCGTCGACAAATTCCTATGAGAACGGTTTCTTATCGTTTAATCACTAATTTTTCATAAAACCCAAAAAAATTCTGTAATCTAACATACACATACTAATTTTTCCTAAGACTCCTAATAATTAAATAAAACATAAAACAACTAAAACATAAATATTCATCATATAAACATAAACCCTAAGGCTCACACATAGGGTGCATAAAATCAGTAGATAAAACAAGCAAAATGGTATTAGTGATGAAAGCAGATTTTAAGATACGATGTTGATTTTAGCTAATGGTCAGTTATATCTATATTAGCATGATGCCAATTCAGCGAACAAGTGACATCCTGGAAAATGTTTAACCAAACAGCTTAACACTAGAATAATTGTCCATAAACTACAATAACTTAACTACAAGAATAAAAATAGATAACATCACAACAATAGACAAAATGTTTAATCAACTAATTTTTCCTAAGGCTCACAGCGGGGGCGGAGGCGGTGGGGCGGCGACGGGGCGGTGAGGCGGCGACGGGGTGGCGACGAGGCGGCGACGGAGAGTGCGACGGCGACGGGGGTGGCGACGGAGAGGGAGACGGTGACGGGGGTGGCGACGGAGAGGGTGACGGCAACGGGGGCGGCGATAGAGAGGGCGATGACGATGGGGCGGCGACGGAGAGGGCGACGGCAGGGCAGGGTCGCGTCGACGGCAACGGGCAGGGGCGGCATCGGGGCAGCCTGGCGGCGGCGGCGGCGGCGAGGGCGAGATGAAGAATACTGAAAATCCCAAAGTGTCGGCTTATATAGCCAGAGCATTGGTCCCGGTTGGTGGCACAAACCGGGACCAATGCCACCTTTAGTCCCGGTTGGTGCCACCAACCGGGACCAAAGCCATGTTTTCAGCAGCCCAAAGGGCGGGAAACAGGGACCTTTATTGGTTCTGGTTGGTGGCACCAACCGAGACTAAAGGGGGGCATTGGTCCCGGTTGGTGCTACTAACCGGGACCAATGGCCCCTTTTCGTCGGCCGGCGGGGAAACAGGGACATTTGGTCCTGCTTGCTGCCACCAACCGGGACCAAACGCCTGGTGCAGCAGGTGTCAAATGTTTAGTCCCACCTCGCTAGTCGAGGGGAGACCGCACCTGTTTATAAGCCCTGATGCGCTTGACCTATCGAGCTCCTCTCATAGTGAAAATAGATGCCCTTATACATGAAATTCGACCTAAATTCAAAATGCTAGTTAGGTGCCTAACTAGCACTTTGAATTTAGGTTGAATTTCAGTGTAAGCGCATCTATTTTCATTTTTGCTATTTTTTATGTTATTTCTTTGCTATTTTTCCTGCAATTTAATATTACTTTGTTTTAACATTATATTCAATTTAGTAATTTTTAGGTTAGTTAAATGGTTGTTTAAATCAAAAACAGATTTTGTTATTTTAGTTTGCTATTAAAGTTTCTAACAAAAAAACTCTTTTTGCTAATATTACTTTTTTTCAACATTATATTCAATTTGGTAATTTTTTGGTTTTATATAATTTTAGTTTCAAAAATACTAGAGGTTTATAAAAGCTTTTAGAGTCTCTTTTCGCTATTAGAGTTTTATAAAAGCTTTTTAGTTGATTATTTTTGCTATTGAAGAATATTATAGTTCATAAAATAGTATTTAAATTGATTATTTTTAGTTCATTCTTTTTGCTGGATGCAGTTCATGTACAAAACGGACAGTCTCTTTCGAAGTATCAGGGTTTCGGATGGGAACTCATCTGTTACAAAAGGCATTTCATTTTCTTGAACTTATTTGAACTCCAAGGTTTTTGTGTGTTCAAATTGCACCATTCAAAGCCACATCATCAATTTTCAACCCTTTCTGACTTCATTTGTTATTTTTCATGTAGTTATTGACTTTTTTGAGCTAAATGACCCTAAAATTGAAAAGCACTATAAATGAACTCTAAAAAGGTTGAAAGTTGGCATGGTATCATCATTTTTCCAACATAGCATGTGCTAACAAGTTGAGAGGGTTATGGCAAAAGCTGGATGCACTTCGTGTACAAAACGGACAATCTCTTTCGAAGTATCAGGGTTTCGGACGAAAACTCATCGGTTACGAAAGGCATTTCATTTTCTTGAACTGATTTGAACTCCAGACTTTTTGTGTGTTCAAAATGCACCATTGAAAGACACATCGTCAATTTTCACCCCTTTTCGACTTTATTTGTTATTTTTTTATGTAGTTATTGATTTTTTTGAGCTAAATGACACTGAAATTGAAAAGCACTACAAATGAACTCTGAAAAGGTTGAAAGTTTGCATGGTATCATCATTTCACCCACATAGCATGTGCTAAAAATTTGAGAGGGTTAAGACAAAAGATGGATGCACTTCGTGTACAAAACGGGCAGTCTCTTTAGAAGTATCATGGTTTCGAACGTAAACTCATCTGTTACAAAAGACATTTCATTTTCTCTAACTTCAGCTTCCCCCATTGCAGCATCACCGTATTCAGGGGGAGGGTAGTTATCGTCATCCTCTTCTTCTTCGTTGTCTTCCATCATAACTCCTCTTTCTCCGTGCTTGGTCCAAACATTATAGTGTGGCATAAAACCCTTCTGAAGTAGGTGGAAGTGAAGGGTTTTAGAATTGGAGAAAGACTTCGTATTCTCACAGACAGTACATGGACAAGGCATAAAACAATTCTGCTTGTTTGCCTCAGCCGCTTCGAGAAAATTATGCAGGCCCTTAATATACTCGGAGGTGCGTCAGTCACCGTACATCCATTGCCGGTTCATCTGCGTGCGTTATATAATAAAGTGTATTAAAAACCATTACAACATATCATGAATACAGAAGCGATCAAATTAATAGAAATTTATCATCACATTAAACCCAAAGTACAATAATGACCAAAATAAATACATATAGTTCATACATAGTTGTCATTATTGAACAACATATAGCTCTCTAGAGCATCTAATTAAAACATACAACGAAACTATGTAAAAAAATTAAATGCAACAACAAGTGCAATCGTAATGGCTACTAAGGTACCAATTGATCCAACGGCATAATGATACCAAGCCTCAATATGAATGGCATATTCTCTAATCTTTCTAAGCTTCAAGCGCATTGCATCCATCTTGGTCTTGTGATCGTCGACGATATCGACAACATGCAACTCCAGTCCCATCTTGTCATCTTCAGTTCTTTTCAATTTTTCTTTCAAATGATAGATTTCTTTTTCAGCTTTAGTTAACTTGTCGAGCAGAATCATAGTCGGTATCCATTTCTGCTTCAACTACTTCCTATAGATAAAACATCTACGTCAAGTTGGTGGCATAATTAATTGTCATAGATATTAGATGTATGAAATAGTTATATAAAAGATAATATACCACATCTGAATCATAGACTGGACGAGGGCCGACATGGGCGGATACCATAACCATGGCACTACATAATAACAAACAATAATAAAAGTAATAAAATCATACGAGTAAGTATATTTTCTTTTAGTAGGAAGATAAGATCAAGAGGATAACCACGCGCGGGCGATCGACGGCGGTTTTAGGATGGGGACGGGACAGGACGGACCGCCAAACCTAGACAAATCTTGACGGAAATGGAGTTTGGACAAGGAGCTTTGAGAGGAGAAAGCTTAAGTTTGGCTTGGACACCTCATGTGCATAGGAGGTGAGATAGAGCACCACAAAGCTCTCCCCTCGCCGGCCTGAAAAACAGAGCAATGTGGAGTGCTCTGCTCGCTGGCAAGGGGGTATATATAGGCATCTCATTGGTTCCGGATCGTGGCCGGAACCGGTAATAAAGGACCCCCTTTGGTCCCGGATCTAGCCATAAACCGGGACCAATGGTTGTGGGCCAGGAGCGAGGCACATTGGTCCCGGTTCGTGTCTGGAACTAAGACGAAAGGTTCCAGAAGAACTGGGACCAGTGCCCCATGTGGCCTGCCCGCCCCCTTGGCCTCACGAACCGGGACCATTGCCCCCATTGGTCCTAGTTCATGACTGAACCGGGGCTAATGGGCTGGCCCGTCCTGGACCAAAGCCCTGTTTTCTACTAGTGCATCACCGGAGACCATCTTCATCATCCCGGCGCTCTCCATGACGAGGAGGGAGTAGTTCAGCCTTAGGGCTGAGGGTATGTACCAGTAGCTATGTGTTTGATCTCTCTCTCTCTCTCTCGTGTTCTTGAGATGACACGATCTTGATGTACCGCGAGCTTTATTTTTATAGATGAATCATATGGAGTTTTCCCCTCTCTATCTTGTTGGGATGAATTGATTTTCCCTTTGAAGTTTACTTTTCGGATTGAGTCTTTAAGGATTTGAGAACACTTGATGTATGTATTGCGATGGGATATCCGTGGTGACAATGAGATGTTTTATTGATCCACTTGATGTATGTTTTGGTGATCAACTTGCGGATTCCATGACCTTGGGAATCTATGCATAGGGGTTGGCACACGTTTTTGCCTTGACATTCTGGTAGAAACTTTGGGGCACTCTTTGAAGTTCTTTATGTTGGATTAAACATGGTGAATCTAAAATTATGTGATGCATATCGTATAATCAAGCCCATGGGTACTTGTGGTGACATTGGAGTATCTAGGTGATATTAGGGTTTTGGTTGATGTGTATCTTAAGGTGTTATTTTAATATGAACTTTAGGGTTGTTTGTGACATTTATAGTGATAGTTCATAAGATTGAACAGAAAAGATAACTTTGAGGTGGTTTCATACCCTACACTAATTTTTTCGTTAGTTCTCCGCTATTTGTGACTTTGGAGTGAACTCTTTATCGCACGAGAGGTACTTACATATGATTCAACTATGTCAGTATTGTTGAGAGAAATTGCACTAGTGAAAGTATGGACCCTAGGCCTTGTTTCCAAGCATTTATATAATGTTTTGATCGTTGTTTACTATTTTCTAGCTTCCTGTTTTTATATTTTCAGACTACAAAAACCTATATCTACCATCCATATTGCACTTGTATCACCATCTCTTCGCTGAACTAGTGCACCTATAGGATTTACCATTGTATTAGGTGTGTTGGGGACGCAAGAGACTCTTTGTTATTTGGTTGCAGGGCTGTTTGAGAGAGACCATCTTCATCCTACACCTCCCATAGATTGATAAACCTTAGGTCATACACTTGAGGGAAAATTGATGTTGTCCAACAAAACTCTGCGCTCGGAGGCCCAACACGAGTCTACAAGAAGAAGGTTGCATAGTAGACATCATTAAGTCTCTAGCTCAGCTCGTTCATTGCATGTATATATAATTATCCTCGCTATATTATGCAGATTGAAGATCGTCGAATGCACAAAAGAAGGAATCTTCAATGTTGGGTTCATTAGCCCAAATGTCGTAAATGAATGGTCGGTACGAAATGAAATCAAACAGGCCGAAGAACTTGCTAAAGTAGTTCCTTATACATCAAAACAAAAGGGAAATACTCTTTCTTTACAACTTCAAGTGAGTGTTGTCGTCTTCTCTATATATTCGGTTTCGCTTACTCGAGGTTAAGTAATGTAATTGACGAGTTATATATGTGTGCGCAGTTACCACTTTATTCTGATATACATTAAGCTGGACGGGGCATTAGTAACTGTCTTAGACTCGAGATGTAAAGATCCCGAGGATTATGAGGACATGACTGCAATGCTCAAGAAGTAAGTTCAGTCAATACCGGGACCAAATCAGCATGCAACTTTCGTTAATTTCATGATATCAAGTAATCATTTTCTTTGTCTGGCAGGGTCTGGAAAAAGTTGACCGGAAAGGTTCCCGGTCTAAACAAAGAGTTGCCATTTACACACCCCAAAGTAAGTAGTACTAGCTAGTTCCACGCATCTCTAATTGATTCAAATTTTCATCAATATATCATTACCATGCGTGCTTATCGGTTTGATTGAACTTTATTCTCGTAAAGTGCTTGTACCAAGAATCCACGACTGTTTTATGTGGATACTACGTATGCGAGTTCATTCGCCAGTTGACCTCTGAGCGGAGCTTCTCTGACAAACAATTTGAAGTATGTAAATAATATTCAAAATTTTATTTTATATATTACCATCAATTGTGTCGAGTTTTATTCATATATATGCATGTATTGACCTCCTTCTTTAAATTAGATCTGACAGATGCGGGATGAACTCCTACCACATGATCGCATACGAGCAATTCAAGAGAAATTGACGGGATTCTTTCTTGACCACATCATACCTAAAGACGGAGAATACTATGTGGATTTGTGATTGGATCTTAGGTAGATGATGTTACGGATTGTAAAAGATGTCATACTGTATATATATAGTAGCGTTGGATAGACATAGGAAAACTTTTTGTTCGACCAAGGACGAAGAAAGAGATGTCACTTCTCTCTATATATGTTCAGCATGACGATCTTGTGTAATTAATGGTTTTCTTCATTTGCTTATTAGCTAGCATCGAGTTCTCTCTATATGTATAGTAGCTAGCGTCGATCAAGCACGGAAAAAGAGAGGTCACTTCTCTCTATTAGCGACCTAACATAATATGAAACCCCTAAATTAACCCTTCAAAACCCCTAAACCCCCTTCCAAATAAAAATAAACCAGCGTCTGACGCGTGGCGGCCTTTTGGTCCCGGTTGGTGTTACCAACCGGAACTAAATGTTCTCCTACCTGGGCGCCTCACAGCGGCCATGTGGAGCACCTCTGGTCCCGGTTCGTAAGCGATCCGGGACTAAAGGTTTTGCGTATTAGTCCCGCTTGGTTTGTCCCGGTTCTAGAACCAGGACTAAAGGTCCTGTGAAACCGGGACTAGTTCCCTATTTTCTATTAATGGTCGTTTCCTATATCCAAACAAAAAACATAAATGTGTAGGTAGAATGTATGTTTACAGCATCCAGTAAATAGTAACGGGAGAGGGCCAGCCCTCATGAAGACTAAAGGATATATGTACAAGATACGCAGATAAATCATGAATGAGACTGAGAGCACCAAGACAGATCTGCAGATACTTTTCCTAATCATCTTTCTATATATTTTTGTTTGCTAAATCAACACAAAAGAGCAATATGAGAGTGCATATCTTCTTCTTCTTCCCAGTATCTCTAGAGAACTACATCTCTGCCCCTTGAGATTCGACCCCTTGCAAATGAACAGATCGAAATATCAAATCTTGAGCGAATGTACTTGTAAATCCATGTGAGAGAGGGGGGATGGGGGAAGTGGAGAGGGTGCTCACCGCTAACTTCGCACGACGAATCGGAGGCTGCTCACCTCGGGACGTCTTCTTCCCGGAGGTGCATGATCGCGAGGACGACGGGACCGACGCTCCTCCAGCCGATGGCGACGTCTCCAGGCAAGGCATTGCTCCCCCCCAATGGCGACCACGCGATCAAGGAGGAGGAGGAGTGGGGGGGCTCCTGTCAGTAGGTGGTCCTGAAGGCGACCAGAGATGACCGGGGCGATGTGTTGGGGCCGGCGACGAGCTACGCTGCTCCCGCTAAGCATCAAGAGGTCCGAGAGGAGGATACGACGCGCCGATGCGAGGACGAGCGGAAGCGATGACCCGAGGGCGAGCGGAGGGGGCGGCGTGGCAGAAAGGGTTAGGGTTCATAGAGGGGATCGAGAGATGGAGAGGGGGACGTGGGACACGCGAGTGCGGGTGGAGCGGCCGCTAGGGTTCCCTCCACGAGAGCCACTGCCTTTTATACTCCTACGCGTGAAATGATGGGAGTGCCCTCGGCGGGGCAAAGAAACCACAAGCGGTGGCAGCGAGATATTTGTCCGCTGGAGCGGACGGATGGGCCGCACAGAAGACGATCCCAGTCACAATCGATCCCAGGCACGACCTACACACGAGCAACGCCACACGAGAGCGACACATGCTCAAAACCGTGAAGTGTAAAAGACAGACGGAGAGGCCGAGCACTGCTCATGGGGTGCCGATCGGACGTCCCAAATCGCTTCCATGTGGGATCGGACGGTCAAGAACATCTTAAATCGCTCAAATCCCTGAGGAGCCAGGAGTTCTTCCATCAATCTTATTCTTGGACGCTTGGAAAAGAAACATACTCACGGGCATGCAAAGTGAGAGATGATCCAACCTCGCATGCGCATGGTTTTAGCACGTGAGAGTGCACGTGCGCAGATGCTTTGCCAGACCAGTACGTACTTTTCCGTGCAAAGAACAAGAAACCAAAGGCAAGTGGTTGGTTGAATGGAGCAGCTAGTTGTTAATTGCAAGTTTGTCCCCGTACGAATCATCGCCGGCACTTAGGCACTTAGACTATCTACAGTGAAATAATGTGGATAGTAACATATTCTTTCCGTAAACTAATATAAAAGTGTTTAGATAATTAAAATAATGATCTAAATATTTTTATATTAGTTTACAGAGGGACTAGATGTTATCCAAATAAAAAAATAATGTTGCAGACAATTCATGGTAAGAGATAAATTAAGTAACATAGCTAGGTATTTATATTGTGAGTAACATCACACATATCAAAATAAAATGGGTCTATAAACAGATAAATAAAGTGTTGTATGACATCAAACATATGTAATTGTAAAGATATAACATAGACTAGTATATGTTACTAGGAGAATGGACGTTTGGCTCTCGGCCTCTATGGAGGCCTTTTTTTGAAAACAAATCAAAATTCAAATTTTTTGGTTTTAAAAAAATCTGAAAAAAAATTGTATAAGTAAACAAGCATGTTATGTGTACGTGTATAAAATTTCAAGATGAAAAACATTGATATGCGACCTGTACAAAAGGAGGAAATTCATGACCTAAATGGATGAATAGTATCATATGTTAAAAATCCCCAAATTTCTCTTTTTTACACAGCTCTCATTTCAACGTATTTTGCTTTAAAAATTTACACACATGTATGTTATACCTTCATGTATATCTTTGTTTTTTTCAAAAAAATTTGAAATGTACAAAATATGAAATTTTATGAAATGCCTCCAAAGACAATATCCGATGTTACTAGTGTATAAGTTACTCACCACACTCTTATCTACGTACGGAGAGAAATAAAATAAATTATATGAGTGGATGATATGCTGCCGTACAGCTAGCAGTGGACATTTTCTTCTGGATCGATCGCCCTGGTAGCAGATGTGAACTGCACCAGATATGTCCTCTGCAGCCATAGTCCAAAGTTGCTGCACGAAGATCCACAGCAGGGAAAAGTGGTTGGTCAATACGGAGTAGTACCAAACTTTGTCTAGCCTTTCTCAGGAAGTTGAACCAAAGAAAGGGTAGGCTTCGTACAATATTCCAGGATCACATGCACCATCTATGGCCCTTGGTCCGTCTATGAGCCGACGTGTCATTTCACGATTAGCAGGGATGACGAGATGAGAGGCAGAGTGGGGTACACGTACTAGCATATTATAGCGGTCCTTTCCAAACGGGACTCAGGTGACCAACTCTTCGTACATTGCTCTCTCTCTCTCTCTCTGCTAGGGAATATCTCCGGTTAGCCGGGCGCCGTGGTTGCTCTCTGCTTAGTTAACCTTCTGAATCTCCGGTCGTGCGTGATGGTCCGGGGAAAGACGGTGATCGAGAGGATCGAAAACACCACAAGCCGGCAGGTGACCTTCTCCAAGAGGAAGGGTGGGCTGTTTAAGAAAGCCGGGGAGCTGGGTGTCCTCTGTGATGCCCAGGTAGGGGTGCTCCTCTTCTCCAACACAGGACGCCTCTACGACTACTCCAACTCCAACTCCGGGTACGCTACTCCTCATCTGTCTGTCTGTCTGTCTATACTTTCAGTACTTTGCAGGCTAATCAGCTAGATGCAAGGCTGTTTTAGTTCATACTCCCTCCGTTCTTAAATATTCCCTCCGTCCCAAAATTCTTGTTTTCAATTTTCTAGATATGAAAGCATATAGATACTAAAACATAACTAGATACATCCATATCTAGACAAATCTGAGACAAGAATTTTGAAACGAAGGGAGTATTTGTCTTTTTAGATATTTCACTATGAACTACATACGGATGTACATAGACATAATTAAAGTACAGATTCATTCATTTTGCTTTGTATGTAGTCCATAGTTGAATCCCTATCAAGACACATATTTAAGAACGGAGGGAGTTTGTTCTATTGAGCTATATATTGCCTCCTAGTTAATTTCGAACCTTTGCTGCCGAGGAGTGTATGACATATATCGGGTCGGATGTGTCTTTCTAAAATACAAGATCCAAATACCAGCTGTATTTCTCTCCTTATATCTGAGGATATTTGGTTTGAGCCCAAAATCTAGAACCGGGGAGGCAAATTTGGCTAAAGAGCGCGGACATGCCAGATAGACTGCTTTTGCAAACTCGTCTCAAGCGACAGTTAAATAGTAATCCACATTAATTTAGGTCTCCATCAGCCAATGTTTCGAGTCAAATTTAATCCATTTCTTCATTCCACCCAACAACGTTGGTTTCCAAGAAGAGAATATGAAATTACAAGACTTAATGCTTTTCTTTGTATCTGGAATTCTTGATCACTGTTTTTCTCAATCTCAACTTTTGTTACTACCTTACTGCTCCTAATTAGTTTTTTCTTTTGGCGCTACTTACTTTCCTACTTTACAGAGCATATCGAAGTCCACTCGTTTCCTTTCTCTATATTGACGATCGAGAGATGTCACCATAGTAAAAGGATGAGCTGGAATTTCGCTTGCCTCACTTGCATGAGATATGAGCAGGTCTGCTGGTATTTCCTGATATGTGTAACCTGAGTTGAGCTTCTTGTTCACAGTGTTATTTCGTGATGCATCCAGAAGTTCTCATTCATTTAGGAACCAAAACATCACATAGCATTTTACGCAATCCACTTCATAGTGTGCATGCGCCCCTACAGAAATAATTCACGACATCATGTTATCTTCCTTTGAGGTATATTGTAAACGACACGTAAAAAAGTAAACAACACATCATGATATTTTCTATTTCCAGCTCCAACAATATTAATCTACATAGTATATTCACGAGTCACATTATTTTCTCTGTCCAACTTATTTCCACTACTAACTTTGTGAAATACCTCTATGGTTGTTTTATGCTCTCTCAAATTCTTAACATCCAACCTTTCCTCCATTTTATCCCCAAATAATAGTGATAGGTGCTTTTTTATGAGAGATTGACAAGTACTTATGCCAACCTTTTTATGTAGGGATCATTAGATAAAAAACTCAAGGCAATAATCTATACATCTTTCATTATCTATTGGATGTTTCCAACTCTTAAAAACCAATTGTATGGTTCCGTCAAAACAAAAACTCCATCTTGTATGTACTCTGTTAATTAGTGTTGAAATGTAAAATACGGATATATAAAAATGTTTAATAATATTTAGGTTGATAATATGAAAAGAACAAGTATGTGGAAATATATATCAAAATGTCACCCTTCGGTTTTAGAAAAACAATATATGCACATACTATGCCAACACATTCATTCGAAACCGTGTCCCATATACATTGTAAAACAAACTATGGGACCATAGAATCATGTCAGCATGCACTAGCACACGTGTAGCTCTCTTAGACAATAAACTTCATAAAGTGTGCATCATTATATCTTTCTCATTTGTAAGATAAGATATTTGGTGTTTATTTAATATTATAATATGTTGTCTCTTGTTTACAGGATGAAATCACTAATTGAAAGATACCAGCAGGTTAAGGAGGGTCAAAAATTCATGAGTGCGAGCGCAGAAGCTAAGGTATGACTTTTGATCGTTATTTCTCAATAAGATAGCTACTCATGCAGTTCATGTCTACTTCAATGCCCATTGAGTCTGTCCTTCATATACTTCTACTATCCCACCTTCGTCCCATGCGGATACCATGCATGGCATAGCTATCCCATTGTGTCACCCTAACTTTAGAAATATACCTTCTCATATGGCAACAAAGATGGAAATTAACACCAAGTATCATGACGGAATGGTCCCTCAACCACCTTATTCTTGATTTCTTTCCTTAATTTGATTATCCATTGCCGACACCAAGTGTCATGACGGAATGGGCCCAACCACCTTATTCTTGATGACTTGCCTTAATTTGATTATCCATTGCTGACACATTGTCCTGGGAACCGGCAATAATGCGCAGCTGCCAAGGTCGCTAGACTAACTTCAATCTACCATGCTATAACTTTGTTTCACAATAACCAATATTAAGTTTTTTGTATTGTTTTGATGCAACCATATAATGCGTAGTATTCCGCAAAGTGCACTATTAGCTAATTAATTTACAATACCGTTAGAAATCGAACTTAATGGATAACAAATCTGAATTAATAGGGGGAATCAAATTTTGATTTGCAAACTAGAATATTGTAGATGTTAGGGCACATTGGAGTTAAGGGAAGTGATGCTCTTGTTGCTAAAAAATTGTCTTATTAGCCATGCACTTGTGGGAGTGGGTGGGGTGGGCAGCTACCTATATCGGCCCTATCATTGAGAAATGCAACGCTATAGGCTTTGTGATGAAAGTGGTATGTAAAACAAATTATACATAAAACATAAAACATATCACTTGGTGCTCTACATACCACCGTCGTTTGTATACGCCCTGAATACTATATATGTTGGCTTAGCTCTATTTAGCGGTGTTCACTTCTAAGTGACTTAGATTTCATTGTAGTGAGAAGGGAAGCTGGGATGACACAAAAAATGAATAAAATCTTCCCTATTCCAAAATTTAAGGAGATAACATTACCAACATATTACAAAAAGGATAATAATATGTGAATGATATCTAATCCACCCACTTGATCAGTTAGTAATGCATAGATGCTCATTTTAATGAATGGTGTATGTTGCTTTTGCAGTTCTACTAAATATCTATTTCATTATTTCACCTATAATTTTACAAAATCCACGACAATATTGTTTGTCTCTGTTCAGTTGTTTTATTTAAATCCTAGAGAATAAATACATTATTCCAGGACATTAACTATTGATATGTGTATTTGACTGTCCATTTGTAGTTTTGGCAAGCAGAGGGAGAACGTCTGAGGCAGCAAATACATAACTTGCAAGAAAATCATAGGTATGCGAAGTAAATTTATGTGAGTGATGTACCGAAATGAATTAAGATTGAAATGGCTACTGATTTCGCAGGTGCAAAATTTTCAAATAGCATAAACTCATATCCTTAATATATGTAATATTCATACTCAAAAACCAATGATAACACATTTACACTAAATTGCTAAATCATTTCAGGCAGGTCTTGGGACAACATTTATCTGGCTTAGGTTTGGAAGACTTGAGTGGTTTAGAGAAGCAACTGGAAACTAGCTTACATAATATTAGACTAGCAAAGGTAATGTTTAAGGTTCCCATGATTGTGCATCTTTGTAGTGCCTCTAATCGTATTGTTCTTTCCAGGACCAACTTATGATTGATGAAATTGAAGAGTTCAACAAGAAGGTTAATTTGTGATATCACTGTTACAACACTACTACCACTATATCACAGAGGGTGGCCCATTTTATTTCTAGTTGGCCTAACCTTTTTTAACTGCAGGTAAACCTCGTGCACCAAGAAAATGTTGAGCTGCGCAAGAAATTAAATATCATTCATCAAGAGAATATATATTTGCAAAACAAGGTGTGTAGGTATAAGAGTACCACCCACGCAAATTCAAAATAGACAAAGGGAGTATAAAACAGTACTCCATATAGATACTCCACAAACCTTGCATGTCTTTAAGTTGTCATGCATGTTCCATTAAATTTTTCAGCTAAATGGGCAGCCAGAAGCAAACGTGGCGATTACAAGTTCTTCTAGCCAGTGCAGTATTGCTGCTCGAGATGGTGCAAATCTAGTTCGTTTGGAACTCAGCCAACCTCACCATGAAGAAAGGGATGAGGAACCAGAATCACCAACACTGGGGTATGGTGAAATTTATGTTCTTTAATTTGTCTTTGCCTAATTAATTGTTAAGGCTGAGTAAACACATAACCTAACATAGAGAGGAACTTCTCCTATCTAATGCATGCAACAGGCTTTGACTACCAGCAGACTGGCGCACAAATAAGTTGCCAGAAGTTTCTACTAAAAGCTAAAAGCTCTGTTAGATGATCGACCGGAGGATTGATGTGCAATTCTGACCTCAACCAAATGCTAGTGGTTGTTTGCAGTATGTCTGCCCATGAATTGTACATATAGAATTTGATTGTGAGATTTACAGCTTGCTCCAGGTATTTTATTTTCCTTCTCAAAATATGATGGTACTTGTGACTATCAAAGGAACAAGAATATTATTATTGAAATCTGACTCTATAAACATGCATTCATATCCATGAATACCAGTGGGTTGCACTTGTTATTTTTAAGGAACCAGCACACCGTGTTATGTCTACAAAGTGCAAACCGGTTTGGGTTTGCTTGAGTACATTTTTCTTCAAAAAATTCCAAATTTGACCGCCAACAATTATAATACGACCACGAACTCAAACAAATGAAAAGTTGTTCGTCAACAAAAGTTCAAATGTTAGATTCGATTGGCTTGCAAAACCTTCCACGATATTGAGACCATCATTAGCATTGCAAAGAACTACATAAATCACCACAAAGACAGGTCTTCAATTTTCATGATTGCCATGGACAGGTTCACGCACCACTATTAGAGATTTAGAGGACTACACATCTTTAACAGTTGAAAAGGCTCATCGCACGTAGAAGTAGTATTGTTTGTCACCCAAGGATCGTTCACTGATGGACCTCAATCACACGGTTTGTCCAGCCGACCATTTGTATCGATGGACAAAAGTCTTGATTGTTGTCCTAGTCCCAACGTGGAGTACTTCTGACGACGATGACAACGAAGACGAACGAGCAAGGCTGACTCTGACTGATCCGTCCACGTAGTGCAAAGTTAGTTTCCTCTATATATCTAGTCTGCTCCTATCGATTACCCGTGGATATTGCAACGCAAAAGGAACACGCATGTACACAGCGGCCGATGTCCTGCGCATCGAGTGAGGCGGTGGGATCTGGGCCTTAGCAGGCTCGGATTCTGACGAGTCCGAAGAGGAAGATGGCCGGACCGGCGCAAGTTGACTGGCGACGTACTCCCCGACGCCGTCTGACTATGTCTGTGAATCGCTTCGGACAGGATACTCGGAGGAGGAAATCGCAGAGTGCATTGACGTGCTGGTTTCGGTGACTAACAAGGCTTGGGATGGATTGGGCGCGGCTGACAAGGACGAGGTTTTCCGGCGAGTGGTGCATCGCCGGACGGCGCCGTCGGCAGTGCGGCCATGGAAAGGACCTCTTCCGAAGAAAATATTCCATCCGGAACACTTGTTGATTTACTCGGATCTTGGACTACGGTGCCGATACGCCGGAAGAAGGGGTAGCCGGTGGCCGCGAAGCCGCCGCCGCACCGTCGTCGGCCGATGCGGTGCTGGAGATCAGAGCGGCCTGGAACGAACGTTTGAAATTGATTTTGGGCTTCGATGGGCCGGTATTGGACCGAACTGTGCTGGTGATATAACTGGGTAAATGGCCCAGTAGTGCGCAGCAGAGAAGGGGCCCAAAAAGGAGGCTACCCGGAGGGGAGCTCCTACCTGACGCTCTATGCGGCAGGCAGTCACGGGCACGCAGCCCATATTTCTTTGGTCTAAAAAAAAGATAAGTACCTTTTTTCTGTTTCTTTTTTCCTTTTATGCTTATTTCCTTTTTTATTTTAAAAAAAACAACACAAATAAAAATTGAATTTCTCATCATTTTTTGAAAAACATGAACGTTTTTTAAAACAGAGAACAAATTTGAAAACACAAACAATTATTTAAAGCACGGACATTTTTTTATATCTTGAGAACAAATTTTAAAACAAAGAATAATTTGGAAAATCCTGAACAAATTAGGACCGCGAACAAGTTTTAAAATCACGAACATTTTCTGAATATTCAGAATAATATTTTTAAATGGAGAATAATTTTGGAAACCACGACAAATTTTAGAAGCGTGAACAACTTTATAAAAGCCCGAACATTTTTTGAATCTTACGAACAATTTTCGAAAATAAGAACAATTTTGAAAAATCCTAAACAAATTCATAAACGGGAACAATTTTTGAAAAGACGATCATTTTTCGAATGTTGAGAACAAATTTCGAAAATCCAGAACATTTTTATAAAAAGTAAGAACATTTTTAGGATTTGAAGAACAATTTTTGACAATCCCAATTTGTTTTTGAAAATCCAGAGCATTTTTTTGAAAAAAAAACAGAAACATTTTTCAAATTTGAAGAACATTTTTTGAAAATCCAGAAATTTTTTCTAAAAATCAGACACATTTTTCCAATTTGAAGAACAATTTTTGAAAAATCTCAAACATTTTCTGGAAATCTAGAAGATTTTCTCAAAATCTAGAATTTTTTTGAAAAAAAGCAGAAACATTTTCCAAATTTGAAGAAGATTTTGTGATAATCAAGAACATTTTTCAAAAAAGCAAAATAACATTTTCTGAATTTGAAGATAGATTTTTGAAAATCCCGAACGTTTTTTGAAAATCTAGAAATATTTTTTGAAAAAAGGAAAAACATTTTTGGAATTTGAAGAACATTTTTCTAAAAAGCAAAAACATTTTCCCAATTTTATGATCATTTTTTGAAAATACTGAACATTTTGTGATAATCCAGAACATTTTTAAAAATCCCGAATATTTTCTGAAGTTCCAGAACATTTTTCGAAATTTCAGAACATTTTTTAAGACAGAAAAAGAAAAAAAAGAATAAAGAAAAAAACGAAAAAAAATGGTTTAGGAAGCCTTCTAGAAATTTCCCAAAAATGGAAAAAACGGCTAGAAACCTCTATAAGGTTCCCAAAACCGGCTGGCTGAGTGGGCTGCCCCAATTCGCTCGCTCAGGGGGATCGCCTGTGCGAAAGGCCGACATTTGGACGCAGTAAGCCTGAAATAGGATTTTCCCACCCGGAGCGCTTCACTTGACGAAAACGATTGCACGATCGTTCCTGCGTGTTAGCACAGAATGCAGACTAGAAGAGGACTATTACTAGATAAAATGTTGTGTAAACTAGCACTAGCACATACACTAGTATAACACACACACTCTAGTAGTGAGAGGACACTTGAGGCTGGATGTACTGAAGCTGAAAATGGCCTAACGCCTTGTATTTGATGGGAGTGGAATGATTTCCAACGGGAGGGTTCAACCCCTTTATATAGTACAGGGAACCGACTATAGTACATATTGAGTGACGTCAAATGCTTGAGTTACCTCATGGCTTACGTGCTGCATTTCCTTAGCAACTAAGGCACGGCAGCTCCAGGCATTTGAGTTTTTACTGCTGCCGACATGCAGTTGTATACCTCATAGCTAAGTAAAACTACTACGTAGTACTAAGCTGTTGCATGCACGCTCCATGCATGTCCTCGGTAGACAAGGTTTGACCTCCGCGTCATCATCCGGGAGCGGCAAACCAGCAGCAGGCCGCTCCCGTTGCCAACCGTGGTGATGATGGGGCTGGCCGTGGGGTAGCTCGTGTGGAGGGCGCGGTGATGGACTTGGGCGGGACGGTCGGGCCGGCGGATGTGCTAGCTTCGGAAACGGCCATGGTGGTGGCGACGGTGGCTATAGGGGCCATCGTCCTAATTGGGATCAATGGAACGACATCGGAGGTGGTCCTGGCCAAGCAAATTGGAATGATGGAAGCGGCGCGGTTTTGGTGCAAATCAATGGCATCAGAATTCCTACCCCCCCACCCCCCACTCGCCCGCTGGCGAATTCGTCGAGGGGTCCTCTGGCCCTCACAATCGTTAGCGAGGTGGCCGCGGATTTGGTCAGAACCTTCCTCCACGGCAGTCAATACCTCCGAAAACCGACCCAAGGTAGCCAGTGATTACGGTGCCCGCGATGACTAACGGAGGCTCGGAGATCGGGGCTACATCTATGGCCTCAACCTCGACCAACGTGTTGCCAGAGAAGGGAGCGACGGTGGTTAAGGCACTGGCAGCGGTGGTATTACCGCCCGCGGCATCGGCTGAGGACAGTGACAAGCTTAATGAGAGAAGGGTAGTTACAAGGCGCATAAGGTGTGGGGTAATAAGGCGGCTCACAAGAAGAAGAAAATGTGTTCCTATAGGTGTGAGAAGACGGGTCACTTTGTGATGGACTGCACGACGGTACTATGCGATATGTGTTAGAAACCTGGGTACACAACATCTGCTTGTCCGCTACTCTTGGCTCCTAAGCCGGTGGTGACCATACACTAGTACAAAACATGACATCAGTTCGGGTCGGCCAGCCAATTAGTCCCGGTTCAGTCATGAATCGGGACTAATGAGAGCAACAGTCTCGGTTCGGGAGGCCAGGGGGTCGGGCGGGCCGCGTGGGGCATTGGTCTCGGTTCGTAGGACACCTTTGGTCCCGGTTCCATACACGAACCGGGACCAATGTGCCTCGCTCCTGGCCCACAACCATTGGTCCCGGTTCGTGGCTAGAACCAGGACCAAAGGGGGTGACCGTTTGCCTGGTGCGAGCCCCTTTAGTCCCGGTTGGTGGCTCAAACCAGGATTAAAGGTTGGAACGGTTCACATCCCACGATGTTTCGCGGTTCGAGGAAGAGGCAACTGTTCCGAGCGCTTCGCCCATTTCTCTTCTTCTCCTCTCTTCTCCTCCATTCTCCTCTCTTCTTCTCCTCCATTCTCCTCTCTTCTTCCCCATATCTTCTACCATGAATCCAATCACTCGCTACGGGGAGGTGCTCGCACATGGCACGACCAATCTCGATGTCGTCTACACGAACGACAGCGCCATGGTGCCGCGTTTTCTTTCCCTTTTGCAGAAATGGCTTGAAGTGGCGGATGAGAAAGACAAGTTCATAGGGCTTGATCTCGAGTACACGGCCAAGCAAGAAGATGTTACCGTCATCCAGCTATGTTTCAAGAAACATGTGATGATCTTCCAATGGGCAAGGTGAGTTTTGAGGGTTTTCTTTAATCAATTAATAATTTATAGATTATGATGAAAATTGCATAGAATAGAAATATGTTGCATTTTGAATCCTATTGGAAAGATCAATATTTCTTTTAAGTTTGTAGTGAATAACAATTTTCCTTGTTGCAAAACGTGGGAAAACATATATGTCATATAGTTAATTTAGGGTTTCTTCATCAATTCATAGGATATGAAAATTGCATATATATAGGATATAGCAATATATAAGTTCTATTTTGAATCCTATGGCAAAGATCAATTTCTCTTAAGTTGTAGTGAAATAATTTTCGATTTTTTTATGATATTAATTACTCTTCATCGGGCTCAAGTGAGCCCAAGAGCAAAAACTCAGCGTCTTCCTCTTTTGCAGCAACGAAATAATTTTCCTTTATATAGTTGCATATTATAATTTATCAAAATATACTTGTTGCAACAGGTTTTTCTTAAATTCTGATTGTGGCCGAGAACAATATGCAACAAAAAAGTGGGTCGTCATCGTTGGCAACAAGCACGCACACACCATGCCAACTTTTAACCTTTTCAGACTTCATTTGAAGTGGTTTTCAATTTCAGGGTCATTTAGCTCAAAAAAAGTAAATGCATGAAAAATATCAAAAGAGTCAGAAAGGGTTGAAAATTGATGATGTGGCTTTGAATGGTGCATTTTGAACACACAAAAAACCTGGAGTTCAACTAAGTTCAAGAAAATGAAATACCTTTTGTGACCGATGAGTTTCCGTTCGAAACCCCGATACTTCGAAAGAGACTGACCGTTTTGTACGCGAAGTGCATCCTCCTTTTGCCGTAACCCTCCCAAATTTTTAGCACATGCTATGTGGGTGAAATGTTTATACCATGCCAACTTTCAACCTTTTCAGACTTCATTTGACGTGCTTTTCAATTTCAGGGTCATTTAGCTCAAAAAATCAGTAAATGTATGAAAAATATCAAATGAAGTCACAAATGGTTGAAAATTGATGATGTGGCTTTGAATGGTACATTTTGAACACACAAAAAGCCTGGAGTTTAAATAAGTTCAAGAAAATGAAATGTCTTTTCTAACCGATGAGTTTCCGTCCGAAACCCCGATACTTCGAAAGAGTCTGTCCGTTTTGTACGCGAAGTGCATCCTGCTTTTGCCGTAACCCTCTCAACTTTTTAGCACATTCTATGTGGGTGAAATGATGATACCATGCCAACTTTCAACCTTTTCAGAGTTCATTTGAAGTGCTTTTCAATTTCAGGGTCATTTAGCTAAAAAAACAGTAAATGCATGAAAAATATCAAATGAAGTCATAAAGGGTTGAAAATATGATGATGTGGCTTAGAATGGTACATTTTGAACATACGAAAAGCCTGGAGTTCAAATAAGTTCAACAAATTGAAATGCCTTTTGTAACCGATGAGTTTCCATCCGAAACCCCGATACTTCGAAAGAGACTGTCTGTTTTGTACACAATACTTCGAACGAAACTTGATATTATATACAATTCATGCAATTAAAATTATCAAAATTATTTTTGTTAAAAAATTTAATAGCAAAAAACATTCATAAAGTATTTTTGTTAACAACATTTAATATGCAAAGAAATAACATAAAAAATAGCAAACGTGAAAATAGATGTGCTTACACTGAAATTTAGCCTAAATTCAAAGTGCTAGTTAGCACTAGTGTAGAATAGTCCTATAGTCCCAGGCCGGATGGACCTTTAGTACTGGTTCCCAACCAGTACTAACGGGTCGGGACTAAAGGTCCAGACCTTTAGTACCGGTTGGAGCACGGACCGGTACTAAAGGCCCTCCACATGGCTATCTGCGTGGACTGGTGGTGGAAAACCTTTAGTACCGGTTGGTGATACCAACCGGTACTAAAGAATTTTTTTTCTTTTTTTGGAAACATTTTTTGTTTTATTTTCAAATTTCTGAATTATTTGAATTTAATCTTTAACTACCCCACATCACTGCTCAATTTGATTTCTAATCTCTAATCACCCCTCATCATTACAAATTGTCTAACTTCTCGACCGGTCACCCATCCTCTCACGAGTTCTATTCCCCCGTGTTGTCAAGTCTGCACTTGTTGTTTTCCTGACAATAGTAAGGTGTCAATCCTATTAACCCTAAGGAGTTGAACTTGAGCATGACCATAGTTTGACCATAATCACCCCTCATTATTAAGTAACACACTAATATTTCTCAAATAAGTAGTTTGCCAAAGTTTGACCATAGTTTGACCAGATTTGACAAAAATTCAAAAAAACTAAAGTTTAAGCATAACTTTTTCTCTTTTTAGAATTTTTAATAACTTATTTTAACTCCATACTTTTTGCGTATTCAATATGCACCATTCAAAGGCTCATCATCAATCTTCAACCCTTTCTAACTTCATTTGATATTTTTCAGGCATTTAATGATTTATTTTGACCTAAATGACCTTGAATTTGAAAAGCAATACAAATGAACTCTGAAAAGGTTTGTAACTTGGCACGATATCATAATTTCACCCACATAGCAACTTCAAGAGAGTTGAGAGGGTTACGGCAAAAACTGGATGCACTTCTTGTACAAATTGGACAATCTCATAAGAAGTATGAGGGTTTCGGACGAAAACTCATCTATTACAAAGGGATTTTCATTTTTAATAACTTATTTTAACTCTATACTTTTTGTGCGATCAGTATGCACCATTCAAAGGCACATCATCAATTTTCAACCCTTTCTAACTTCATTTGATATTTTTCAGGCATTTAATGATTTATTTTGAGCTAAATGACCTTGAATTTGAAAAGCAGTACAAATGAACTCGGAAAAGGTTGTAATTGCGCATGACATCATAATTTCACCCACATAGCAACTTAAAGAGAGTTGAGAGGGTTACGGCAAAAACTGGATGCACTTCTTGTACAAATTGGACAATCTCATAAGAAGTATGAGGGTTTCGGACAAAAATTCATCTATTACAAAGGGATTTTCATTTTTAATAACTTATTTTAACTCTATACTTTTTGTGCGTTCAATATGCACCATTCAAAGGCACATCATCAATTTTCAACCCTTTCTGACTTCATTTGATATTTTTCAGGCATTTAATGATTTATTTTGAGCTAAATGACCTTGAATTTTAAAAGCAGTACAAATGAACTCTGAAAAGGTTGTAATTGCGCATGACATCATAATTTCATCCACATAGCAACTTCTAGAGAGTTGAGAGGGTTACGGCAAAAACAGGATGCACTTCATGTACAAATTGGACAATCTCATAAGAAGTGTGAGGGTTTCGGACGAAAACTCATCTATTACAAAGGGATTTCACTTTTAGTAACTTATTTTAACTCTATTCTTTTTGTGTGTTCAATATGCACCATTCAAAGGCACATCATCAATTTTCAACCCTTTCTGACTTCATTTGATATTTTTCAGGCATTTAATGATTTATTTTGAGCTAAATGACCTTTAATTTGAAAACTAGTACAAATGAACTCTGAAAAGGTTGTAACTTGGCATGACATCATAATTTCACCCACATAGAAACTTCTAGAGAGTTGAGAGGGTTACGGCAAAAACTGGATGCACTCCTTGTACAAATTGGACAATCTCATAAGAAGTATGAGGGTTTAGGACGGAAACTCGTCTATTACAAGGAGATTTCATTTTTATTAACTTATTTTAGCTCTATACTTTTTGTGTGTTCAATATGCACCATTCAAAGGCACATCATCAATTTTCAACCCTTTCTGACTTCATTTGATATTTTTCAGGCATTTAATGATTTATTTTGAGCTAAATGACCTTGAATTTGAAAAGCAGTACAAATGAACTCTGAAAAGGTTGTAACTTGGCATGACATCATAATTTCACCCACATAGAAACTTGTAGAGAGTTGAGAGGGTTACGGCAAAAACTTGTTGCACTTCGTGTACAAATTGGACAATCTCATAAGAACTGTGAGGGTGTCGTACGAAAACTCATCTATTACAAAGGGATTTCATTTTTAATAACTTATTTTAACTCCATACTTTTTGTGAGTTCAATATGCACCATTCAAAGGCACATCATCAATTTTCAACCATTTCTGACTTCATTTCATATTTTTCAGGCATTTAATGATTTATTTTGAGCTAAATGACCCTGAATTTGAAAAGCAGTACAAATGAACTCTAAAAAGGTTGTAACTTGGCATGACATCGTAATTTCACCCACATAGCAACTTATAAAGAGCTGAGAGGGTTACGTCAAAAACTCGATGCACTTCCTGTACAAATTGGACAATCTCATAAGAAGTACGAGGGTTCGGACGAAAACTCATCTATTACAAAGGGATTTCATTTTTAATAACTTATTTTAACTCCATACTTTTTGCGTGTTCAATATGCACCATTCAAAGGCACATCATCAATTTTCAACCCTTTCTGACTTCATTTCATATTTTTCACGCGTTTAATGATTTATTTTGAGCTAAATGACCATTAATTTGAAAAGCAGTACAAGTGAACTCTGAAAAAGGTTGTAATTTGGCATGACATCATAATTTCACCCACATAGCGACTTCTAGAGAGTTGAGAGGGTTACGGCAAAAACTGGATGCACTTCGTGTACAAATTGGACAATCTCATAAGAAGTATGAGGGTTACGGACGGAAACTCATCTATTACAAGGGGATTTCATTTTTAATAACTTATTTTAACTCCATACTTTTTGTGTGTTCAATATGCACCATTCAAAGGCACATCATCAATTTTCAACCCTTTCCGACTTCATTTGATATTTTTCAGGCATTTAATGATTTATTTTGAGCTAAATGACCTTGAATTTGAAAAGCAGTACAAATGAACTCTGAAAAGGTTGTAACTCCGCATGACATCATAATTTCATCCACATAGCAACTTCTAGAGAGTTGAGAGGGTTACGGCAGAAACTAGATGCACTTCGTGTACAAATTGGACAATCTCATAAGAAGTATGAGGGTTTGGGACGAAAACTCATCTATTACAAAGGGATTTCACTTTTACTAACTTATTTTAACTCTATTCATTTTGTGTGTTCAATATGCACCATTCAAAGGCACATCATCAATTTTCAACCCTTTCTGACTTCATTTGATATTTTTCAGGCATTTAGTGATTTATTTTGAGCTAAATGACCCTGAATTTGAAAAGCAGTACAAATGAACTCTGAAAAGGTTGTAACTTGGCATGACATCATAATTTCACCCACATAGAAACTTGTAGAGAGTTGAGAGGGTTACGGCAAAAACTTGTTGCACTTCGTGTACAAATTGGACAATCTCATAAGAACTGTGAGGGTGTCGTACGAAAACTCATCTATTACAAAGGGATTTCATTTTTAATAACTTATTTTAACTCCATACTTTTTGTGAGTTCAATATGCACCATTCAAAGGCACATCATCAATTTTCAACCATTTCTGACTTCATTTCATATTTTTCAGGCATTTAATGATTTATTTTGAGCTAAATGACCCTGAATTTGAAAAGCAGTACAAATGAACTCTAAAAAGGTTGTAACTTGGCATGACATCGTAATTTCACCCACATAGCAACTTATAAAGAGCTGAGAGGGTTACGTCAAAAACTCGATGCACTTCCTGTACAAATTGGACAATCTCATAAGAAGTACGAGGGTTCGGACGAAAACTCATCTATTACAAAGGGATTTCATTTTTAATAACTTATTTTAACTCCATACTTTTTGCGTGTTCAATATGCACCATTCAAAGGCACATCATCAATTTTCAACCCTTTCTGACTTCATTTCATATTTTTCACGCGTTTAATGATTTATTTTGAGCTAAATGACCATTAATTTGAAAAGCAGTACAAGTGAACTCTGAAAAAGGTTGTAATTTGGCATGACATCATAATTTCACCCACATAGCGACTTCTAGAGAGTTGAGAGGGTTACGGCAAAAACTGGATGCACTTCGTGTACAAATTGGACAATCTCATAAGAAGTATGAGGGTTACGGACGGAAACTCATCTATTACAAGGGGATTTCATTTTTAATAACTTATTTTAACTCCATACTTTTTGTGTGTTCAATATGCACCATTCAAAGGCACATCATCAATTTTCAACCCTTTCCGACTTCATTTGATATTTTTCAGGCATTTAATGATTTATTTTGAGCTAAATGACCTTGAATTTGAAAAGCAGTACAAATGAACTCTGAAAAGGTTGTAACTCCGCATGACATCATAATTTCATCCACATAGCAACTTCTAGAGAGTTGAGAGGGTTACGGCAGAAACTAGATGCACTTCGTGTACAAATTGGACAATCTCATAAGAAGTATGAGGGTTTGGGACGAAAACTCATCTATTACAAAGGGATTTCACTTTTACTAACTTATTTTAACTCTATTCTTTTTGTGTGTTCAATATGCACCATTCAAAGGCACATCATCAATTTTCAACCCTTTCTGACTTCATTTGATATTTTTCAGGCATTTAGTGATTTATTTTGAGCTAAATGACCCTGAATTTGAAAAGCAGTACAAATGAACTCTGAAAAGGTTGTAACTTGGCATGACATCATAATTTCATCCACATAGCAACTTCTAGAGAGTTGAGAGGGTTACGGCAAAAACTGGATGCACTTCTTGTACAAATTGGACAATCTCATAAGAAGTATGAGGGTTTCGGACGAAAACTCATCTATTACAAAAGGATTTCATTTTTAATAACTTATGTAACTCCATACTTTTTGCGTGTTCAATATGCACCATTCAAAGGGTCATCATCAATTTTCAACCCTTTCTGACTTCATTTGATATTTTTATGGCATTTAATGATTTATTTTGAGCTAAATGACCTTGAATTTGAAAAGCAGTACAAATGAACTCGGAAAAGGTTGTAATTGCGCATGACATCATAATTTCACCCACATAGCAACTTCAAGAGAGTTGAGAGGGTTACGGCAAAAACTGGATGCACTTCTTGTACAAATTGGACAATCTCATAAGAAGTATGAGGGTTTCGGACGAAAACTCATCTATTACAAAGGGATTTTCATTTTTAATAACTTATTTTAACTCTATACTTTTTGTGCGTTCAATATGCACCATTCAAAGGCACATCATCAATTTTCAACCCTTTCTGACTTCATTTGATATTTTTCAGGCATTTAATGATTTATTTTGAGCTAAATGACCCTGAATTTGAAAAGCAGTACAAATGAACTCTAAAAAGGTTGTAACTTGGCATGACATCGTAATTTCACCCACATAGCAACTTATAAAGAGCTGAGAGGGTTACGTCAAAAACTCGATGCACTTCCTGTACAAATTGGACAATCTCATAAGAAGTACGAGGGTTCGGACGAAAACTCATCTATTACAAAGGGATTTCATTTTTAATAACTTATTTTAACTCCATACTTTTTGTGTGTTCAATATGCACCATTCAAAGGCACATCATCAATTTTCAACCCTTTCTGACTTCATTTCATATTTTTCACGCGTTTAATGATTTATTTTGAGCTAAATGACCATTAATTTGAAAAGCAGTACAAGTGAACTCTGAAAAGGTTGTAATTTGGCATGACATCATAATTTCACCCACATAGCGACTTCTAGAGAGTTGAGAGGGTTACGGCAAAAACTGGATGCACTTCGTGTACAAATTGGACAATCTCATAAGAAGTATGAGGGTTACGGACGGAAACTCGTCTATTACAAGGGGATTTCATTTTTAATAACTTATTTTAACTCCATACTTTTTGTGTGTTCAATATGCACCATTCAAAGGCACATCATCAATTTTCAACCCTTTCCGACTTCATTTGATATTTTTCAGGCATTTAATGATTTATTTTGAGCTAAATGACCTTGAATTTGAAAAGCAGTACAAATGAACTCTAAAAAGGTTGTAACTGCGCATGACATCATAATTTCATCCACATAGCAACTTCTAGAGAGTTGAGAGGGTTACGGCAAAAACTGGATGCATTTCGTGTACAAATTGGACAATCTCATAAGAAGTATGAGGGTTTGGGACGAAAACTCATCTATTACAAAGGGATTTCACTTTTACTAACTTATTTTAACTCTATTCATTTTGTGTGTTCAATATGCACCATTCAAAGGCACATCATCAATTTTCAACCCTTTCTGACTTCATTTGATATTTTTCAGGCATTTAGTGATTTATTTTGAGCTAAATGACCCTGAATTTGAAAAGCAGTACAAATGAACTCTGAAAAGGTTGTAACTTGGCATGACATCATAATTTCATCCACATAGCAACTTCTAGAGAGTTGAGAGGGTTACGGCAAAAACTGGATGCACTTCTTGTACAAATTGGACAATCTCATAAGAAGTATGAGGGTTTCGGACGAAAACTCATCTATTACAAAAGGATTTCATTTTTAATAACTTATGTAACTCCATACTTTTTGCGTGTTCAATATGCACCATTCAAAGGGTCATCATCAATTTTCAACCCTTTCTGACTTCATTTGATATTTTTATGGCATTTAATGATTTGTTTTGAGCTAAATGACCTTGAATTTGAAAAGCAGTACAAATGAACTCGGAAAAGGTTGTAATTGCGCATGACATCATAATTTCACCCACATAGCAACTTCAAGAGAGTTGAGAGGGTTACGGCAAAAACTGGATGCACTTCTTGTACAAATTGGACAATCTCATAAGAAGTATGAGGGTTTCGGACGAAAACTCATCTATTACAAAGGGATTTTCATTTTTAATAACTTATTTTAACTCTATACTTTTTGTGCGTTCAATATGCACCATTCAAAGGCACATCATCAATTTTCAACCCTTTCTGACTTCATTTGATATTTTTCAGGCATTTAATGATTTATTTTGAGCTAAATGACCTAGAATTTGCAAAGCAGTACAAATGAACTCTGAAAAGGTTGTAATTGCGCATGACATCATAATTTCATCCACATAGCAACTTCTAGAGAGTTGAGAGGGTTACGGCAAAAACTGGATGCACTTCATGTACAAATTGGACAATCTCATAAGAAGTGTGAGGGTTTCGGACGAAAACTCATCTATTACAAAGGGATTTCACTTTTAGTAACTTATTTTAACTCTATTCTTTTTGTGTGTTCAATATGCACCATTCAAAGGCACATCATCAATTTTCAACCCTTTCTGACTTCATTTGATATTTTTCAGTCATTTAATGATTTATTTTGAGCTAAATGACCTTGAATTTGAAAACCAGTACAAATGAACTCTGAAAAGGTTGTAACTTGGCATGACATCATAATTTCACCCACATAGAAACTTCTAGAGAGTTGAGAGGGTTACGGAAAAAACTAGATGCACTCCTTGTACAAATTGGACAATCTCATAAGAAGTATGAGGGTTTAGGACGGAAACTCGTCTATTACAAGGAGATTTCATTTTTATTAACTTATTTTAGCTCTATACTTTTTTTGTGTTCAATATGCACCATTCAAAGGCACATCATCAATTTTCAACCCTTTCTGACTTCATTTGATATTTTTCAGTCATTTAATGATTTATTTTGAGCTAAATGACCTTGAATTTGAAAAGCAGTACAAATGAACTCTGAAAAGGTTGTAACTTGGCATGACATCATAATTTCACCCACATAGAAACTTGTAGAGAGTTGAGAGGGTTACGGCAAAAACTTGTTGCACTTCGTGTACAAATTGGACAATCTCATAACAAGTATGACGGTTTCGCACGAAAACTCATCTATTACAAAGGGATTTCATTTTTCATAACTTATTTTAACTGTATACTTTTTGTGTGTTCAATATGCACCATTCAAAGGCACATCATGAATTTTCAACCCTTTCTGACTTCATTTCATATTTTTCAGGCATTTAATGATTTATTTTGAGCTAAATGACCTTGAATTTGAAAAGCAGTACAAATGAACTCTGAAAAGGTTGTAACTTGGCATGACATCATAATTTCACCCACATAGCAACTTCTAGAGAGTTGAGAGGGTTACGGCAAAAACTGGATGCACTTCTTGTACAAATTGGACAGTCTCATAAGAACTGTGAGGGTGTCGTACGAAAACTCATCTATTTCAAAGGGATTTCATTTTAATAACTTATTTTAACTCCATACTTTTTGTGAGTTCAATATGCACCATTCAAAGGCACATCATCAATTTTCAACCATTTCTGACTTCATTTCATATTTTTCAGGCATTTAATGATTTATTTTGAGCTAAATGACCCTGAATTTGAAAAGCAGTACAAATGAACTCTAAAAAGGTTGTAACTTGGCATGACATCGTAATTTCACCCACATAGCAACTTATAAAGAGTTGAGAGGGTTACGTCAAAAACTCGATGCACTTCCTGTACAAATTGGACAATCTCATAAGAAGTACGAGGGTTCGGACGAAAACTCATCTAGTACAAAGGGATTTCATTTTCAATAACTTATTTTAACTCCATACTTTTTGCGTGTTCAATATGCACCATTCAAAGGCACATCATCAATTTTCAACCCTTTCTGACTTCATTTCATATTTTTCACGCGTTTAATGATTTATTTTGAGCTAAATGACCATTAATTTGAAAAGCAGTACAAGTGAACTCTGAAAAGGTTGTAATTTGGCATGACATCATAATTTCACCCACATAGCGACTTCTAGAGAGTTGAGAGGGTTACGGCAAAAACTGGATCCACTTCGTGTACAAATTGGACAATCTCATAAGAAGTATGAGGGTTACGGACGGAAACTCATCTATTACAAAGGGATTTCATTTTTAATAACTTATTTTAACTCCATAATTTTTGTGTGTTCAATATGCACCATTCAAAGGCACATCATCAATTTTCAACCCTTTCCGACTTCATTTGATATTTTTCAGGCATTTAATGATTTATTTTGAGCTAAATGACCTTGAATTTGAAAAGCAGTACAAATGAACTCTGAAAAGGTTGTAACTCCGCATGACATCATAATTTCATCCACATAGCAACTTCTAGAGAGTTGAGAGGGTTACGGCAGAAACTAGATGCACTTCGTGTACAAATTGGACAATCTCATAAGAAGTATGAGGGTTTGGGACGAAAACTCATCTATTACAAAGGGATTTCACTTTTACTAACTTATTTTAACTCTATTCATTTTGTGTGTTCAATATGCACCATTCAAAGGCACATCATCAATTTTCAACCCTTTCTGACTTCATTTGATATTTTTCACGCATTTAGTGATTTATTTTGAGCTAAATGACCCTGAATTTGAAAAGCAGTACAAATGAACTCTGAAAAGGTTGTAACTTGGCATGACATCATAATTTCATCCACATAGCAACTTCTAGAGAGTTGAGAGGGTTACGTCAAAAACTGGATGCACTTCTTGTACAAATTGGACAATCTCATAAGAAGTATGAGGGTTTCGGACGAAAACTCATCTATTACAAAAGGATTTCATTTTTAATAACTTATGTAACTCCATACTTTTTGCGTGTTCAATATGCACCATTCAAAGGGTCATCATCAATTTTCAACCCTTTCTGACTTCATTTGATATTTTTATGGCATTTAATGATTTATTTTGAGCTAAATGACCTTGAATTTGAAAACCAGTACAAATGAACTCTGAAAAGGTTGTAACTTGGCATGACATCATAATTTCACCCACATAGAAACTTCTAGAGAGTTGAGAGGGTTACGGCAAAAACTGGATGCACTCCTTGTATAACTTGGACAATCTCATAAGAAGTATGAGGGTTTAGGACGGAAACTCGTCTATTACAAGGGGATTTCATTTTTATTAACTTATTTTAGCTCTATACTTTTTGCGTGTTCAATATGCACCATTCAAAGGCACATCATCAATTTTCAACCCTTTCTGACTTCATTTGATATTTTTCACGCATTTAATGATTTATTTTGAGCTAAATGACCCTGAATTTGAAAAGCAGTACAAATGAACTCTAAAAAGGTTGTAACTTGGCATGACATCATAATTTCATCCACATAGCAATTTCTAGAGAGTTCAGAGGGTTACGGGAAAAACTGGATGCACTTCTTATACAAATTGGACAATCTCATAAGAAGTATGAGGGTTTCGGACGAAAACTCATCTATTACAAAAGGATTTCATTTTTAATAACGTATGTAACTCCATACTTTTTGCGTGTTCAATATGCACCATTCAAAGGCACATCATCAATTTTCAACCCTTTTTGACTTCATTTGATATTTTTCACGCATTTAATGATTTATTTTGAGCTAAATGACCCTGAATTTGAAAAGCAATACAAATGAACTCTGAAAAGGTTGTAACTTCGCATGACATCATAATTTCATCCACATAGCAATTTCTAGAGAGTTGAGAGGGTTACAGCAAAAACTGGATGCACTTCTTGTACAAATTGGACAATCTCATAAGAAGTATGAGGATTTCGGACGAAAACTCATCTATTACAAAAGGATTTCATTTTTAATAACTTATGTAACTCCATACTTTTTGCGTGTTCAATATGCACCATTCAAAGGCTCATCATCAATTTTCAACCCTTTCTGAACTTCATTTGATATTTTTCAGGCATTTAATGATTTATTTTGAGCTAAATGACCCTTGAATTTGAAAAGCAGTACAAATGAACTCTGAAAAGGTTGTAACTTGGCATGAAATCATAATTTCATCCACATAGCAATTTCTAGAGAGTTGAGAGGGTTACGGCAAAAACTGGATGCACTTCTTGTACAAATTGGAGAATCTCATAAGAAGTATGAGGGTTTCGGACGAAAACTCATCTATTACAAAAGGATTTCATTTTTAATAACTTATGTAACTCCAATATTTTTGCGTGTCCAATATGCACCATTCAAAGGCACATCATCAATTTTCAACCCTTTTTGACTTCATTTGATATTTTTCAGGCATTTAATGATTTATTTTGAGCTAAATGACCTTGAATTTGAAAAGCAGTACAAATGAACTCTGAAAAGGTTGTAACTTGGCATGACATCATAATTTCATCCACATAGCAACTTCTAGAGAGTTGAGAGGGTTACGGCAAAAACTGGATGCACTTCTTGTACAAATTGGACAATCTCATAAGAAGTATGAGGGTTTCGGACGAAAACTCATCTATTACAAAAGGATTTCATTTTTAATAACTTATGTAACTCCATACTTTTTGCGTGTTCAATATGCACCATTCAAAGGGTCATCATCAATTTTCAACCCTTTCCTGACTTCATTTGATATTTTTATGGCATTTAATGATTTATTTTGAGCTAAATGACCTTGAATTTGAAAACCAGTACAAATGAACTCTGAAAAGGTTGTAACTTGGCATGACATCATAATTTTCACCCACATAGAAACTTCTAGAGAGTTGAGAGGGTTACGGGCAAAAAACTGGATGCCACTCCTTGTACAACTTGGACAATCTCATAAGAAGTATGAGGGTTTTAGGACGAAAACTCGTCTATTACAAGGGGATTTCATTTTTATTAACTTATTTTAGCTCTATACTTTTTGCGTGTTCAATATGCACCATTCAAAGGCACATCATCAATTTTCAACCCTTTCTGACTTCATTGATATTTTTCACGCATTTAATGATTTATTTTGAGCTAAATGACCCTGAATTTGAAAAGCAGTACAAATGAACTCTAAAAAGGTTGTAACTTGGCATGACATCATAATTTCATCCACATAGCAATTTCCTAGAGAGTTCAGAGGGTTACGGAAAAACTGGATGCACTTCTTATACAAATTGGACAATCTCATAAGAAGTATGACGGCTTTCGGACGAAAACTCATCTATTACAAAAGGGATTTCATTTTGTAATAACGTATGTAACTCGATACTTTTTGCGTGTTTCAATATGCACCATTCAAAGGCACATCATCAATTTTCAACCCTTTCTGACTTCATTTGATATTTTTCACGCATTTAATGATTTATTTTGAGCTAAATGACCCTGAATTTGAAAAGCAGTAGAAATGAACTCTGAAAAGGTTGTAACTTGGCATGACATCATAATTTCATCCACATAGCAATTTCTAGAGAGTTGAGAGGGTTACGGCAAAAACTGGATGCACTTCTTGTACAAATTGGACAATCTCATAAGAAGTATGAGGATTTCGGACGAAAACTCATCTATTACAAAAGGATTTCATTTTTAATAACTTATGTAACTCCATACTTTTTGCGTGTTCAATATGCACCATTCAAAGGCTCATCATCAATTTTCAACCCTTTCTAACTTCATTTGATATTTTTCAGGCATTTAATGATTTATTTTGAGCTAAATGACCTTGAATTTGAAAAGCAGTACAAATGAACTCTGAAAAGGTTGTAACTTGGCATGACATCATAATTTCATCCACATAGCAATTTCTAGAGAGTTGAGAGGGTTACGGCAAAAACTGGATGCACTTCTTGTACAAATTGGAGAATCTCATAAGAAGTATGAGGGTTTCGGACGAAAACTCATCTATTACAAAAGGATTTCATTTTTAATAACTTATGTAACTCCAATATTTTTGCGTGTTCAATATGCACCATTCAAAGGCACATCATCAATTTTCAACCCTTTTTGACTTCATTTGATATTTTTCAGGCATTTAATGATTTATTTTGAGCTAAATGACCCTGAATTTGAAAAGCAGTACAAATGAACTCTGAAAAGGTTGTAACTTGGCATGACATCATAATTTCATCCACATAGCAATTTCTAGAGAGTTGAGAGGGTTACGGCAAAAACTGGATGCACTTCATGTACAAATTGGACAATCTCATAAGAAGTATGAGGGTTTCGGACGAAAACTCATCTATTACCAAGGGATTTTCATTTTTAATAACTTATTTTAACTCTATACTTTTTGTGCGTTCAATATGCACCATTCAAAGGCACATCATCAATTTTCAACCCTTTCTGACTTCATTTGATATTTTTCAGGCATTTAATGATTTATTTTGAGCTAAATGACCTTGAATTTGAAAAGCAGTACAAATGAACTCTGAAAAGGTTGTAACTGCGCATGACATTATAATTTCATCCACATAGCAACTTCTAGAGAGTTGAGAGGGTTACGGCAAAAACTGGATGCACTTCATGTACAATTGGACAATCTCATAAGAAGTATGAGGGTTTCGGACGAAAACTCATCTATTACAAAGGGATTTCACTTTTAGTAACTTATTTTAACTCTATTCTTTTTGTGTGTTCAATATGCACCATTCAAAGGCACATCATCAATTTTCAACCCTTTCTGACTTCATTTGATATTTTTCAGGCATTTAATGATTTATTTTGAGCTAAATGACCCTGAATTTGAAAAGCAGTACAAATGAACTCTGAAAAGGTTGTAACTTGGCATGACATCATAATTTCATCCACATAGCAATTTCTAGAGAGTTGAGAGGGTTACGGCAAAAAACTGGATGCACTTCTTGTACAAATTGGACAATCTCATAAGAAGTATGAGGATTTCGGACGAAAACTCATCTATTACAAAAGGATTTCATTTTTAATAACTTATGTAACTCCATACTTTTTGCGTGTTCAGTATGCACCATTCAAAGGGTCATCATCATTTTCACCCTTTCTAACTTCATTTGATATTTTTCAGGCATTTAATGATTTATTTTGAGCTAAATGACCTTGAATTTGAAAAGCAGTACAAATGAACTCTGAAAAGGTTGTAACTTGGCATGACATCATAATTTCATCCACATAGCAATTTCTAGAGAGTTGAGAGGGTTACGGCAAAAACTGGATGCACTTCTTGTACAAATTGGAGAATCTCATAAGAAGTATGAGGGTTTCGGACGAAAACTCATCTATTACAAAGGATTTCATTTTTAATAACTTATTAACTCCAATATTTTTGCGTGTTCAATATGCACCATT